>WOXC01003755.1:1200000-1709644 GCA_011680675.1 Gymnobelideus leadbeateri | reverse complement strand
AGAGACAATTTAAAAATTATTGGACTACCTGAAAGCCATGATCAAGGAAAGAACCTAGAAATCACCCTTTAAGAAATTCTCAAGGAAAACTGCCCTGATGTTTTAGATCCAGAGGGCAAAATAGAGGTTGAAAGAATCCACCGATCACCTCCTGAAAAAGATCCCAAAAAGAAAACTCCCAGGAATATTATAGCCAGGTTCCAGAATCCCCATATCAAGGAGAAAATACTACAAGCGGCCAGGAAGAAACAATTTCAATATTGTGGAAACACAATCAGAATAGCCCAGGACCTGGCAGCTTCTACACTGAGGGATCGAAGGGCATGGAATATGATATTCCAGAGGGCAAAAGAACTGGGAATGAACCCAAGGGTCACCTACCCAGCAAAACTGAGTATTTTGTTTTAGGGGAAAATATGGTCATTCAGTGGAATAGAGGACTTTCAAGCATTCTTGGGGAAAAAACCAGAGTTGAATAGAAAATTTGACATCCAGACGCAAGAAGTAAGAGATGCCTGAGAAGGTAATCAGGGAAAAGAAATCAAAAGGAACTCATCAAAGTTGAACTATTTACATTCCTATATGGAAAAGCAATATTTGTGACTGATGATATCTTTCTCAGTATGAAAATAATGGAAGAAGGGGGTGTGGTCATATGAATACATATGTGAATGTGTGTGTATATGGTTACAGTTATATATGGATAGAGGGCATAGGTTGATTTTGTTGGGAAGGGAGAGTACTCAAGGGATGAAATTATGAGGTGAGAGAGGAAAGTGGCAAGAGGAGATGGGGAGAGACAGGGTAGGGTAAACTATCCCATGTAGAAGAAGCAAGGGGAAGTGGTTGCAAAGGAGGGGGAGAATAAGGAAGGCTAAAAAGGCAAAACCACATTCACATTGAATTTGGTTCAGGGAGAAAATGACATACATACTAAATGGGATATCTCAACCTGCAGCAGGATAGGGGGAAGGGGGATGAGAGGAGAGATGATGGATGGGAGGGCATCCTTGGGGTGAGGGGAGGTTGGAAGTACCCACTATAGAAGAGGGACAGGATCATGTAGGGAAGGGACCAGGTGGGGGGTGGGATGAGTGGGAGGGAATTATAAGCAGCCTTGTACAATATATCTACTATGATAATGTTTTGCATAGCTAGACATGTACAACATATACTGAATTACTTATGTCCCAAGAAGGAATGGGTGACAAGGGAGGAAGGAAATGGATCTGAAATTCGAGGTCGTAACATTAAATGTTTCAAATATATATATAATACTATTATTAATACTCTTTTGCTTGTAATTGGGAGATAAGATGTGCAGGCATTGGGATGCAAAGATTCATCTTCCTCTAATGGAAAAGTCGATGGGGGTATGGGAGAAGGTATGGGAGAGAGCAGATTGGAGGAAGCGATATCTTGTGGGACTGCTATTCTGGGAGGTTGGGTAGGGGAATAATGGGGGGGAAATGATTGTAACTCAAAATCTGGCGGAAATGAATGATGTAAAACAGAAGTTAATAAAGTATTTGTTTAAAGAAAAAAAAAAACAAAAAAAAACAAAAAAAAAAAAAGAATCTGATCACAGAAAGCTATTTTGGTGACAGGAAAGACCACAACATGAACTCAGAAAAAGACAACAATGTCAAAACATTTGTGGGCTAAACCACAAAGAAAAATGGGAAGTGGCTCAAGTCCAGCACAAACTCATGGAGGTGATCAAAGGGGAACTTTAAAGTCATACAAGAGAGGTAAAAGAAAAAATGGGAAAAGAAAGGAAAGTGATGCAAGAGAATTATGAAAAAAGAGTCAATAGCTTGCAAAACTGCCGGGAATTTTGTAGTCAAATTCCAGAACTCACAAGTCAAGGAGAAAATAGAAAATATTGTAAGAAAGAAACAATTTAAATATCATGGAGCCACAATCAGGATAACACAAGATTTAACATCTTCTACATTAATGCATCAGAGGGCTTGGAATATGATATTCCAGACAAGAATGACTCTATGAGCCATCATGAATCAATTGAAAAAATACAAAAGAATGAAAAAATGGAAGAAAATAGAAAATTCCTCATGGGGAAAACAACTGACCTGGAAAATAGATCTAGGAAGACAATATCAGAATCATTGAACTACCTGAAAGCCATAATCAAAAGGAGGATCTGGATTGCAGTTTTTTTAAGAGATTATCAAGGAAAACTGTCCTGATATTCTGGAAATAGAGGACAAAATAGGCATTGGGAGAATCCTCCAGTTACCTCAGAAAAGGGATCCCAAAATAAAAACCCCAAGGAACTTTATAACCAAATTTCAGAACTATCTGGTTGAGGAAAAAATACTGAAAGTGGCCCAAAAGAAACAATTCAAATATTGGAGTCACAATCAGGATCCCACAGAACTTGCCAAGTGCAACATTAAAAGATCAGAAGTCATGGAACATGACATTTCAGTGGGCAAAGAAGATAGGACTAGAACTAAGAATGGTTTCCCCTGCAAATTTAAGCAGTACCACTACTAGGTCTATTTCCCAAAGAGATCATAAAAAGGAGAAAGGACCTACATGTGAAAAATAGTTATAATAGCCCTATTCATGATGGCAAAATATTGGAAATTGAGGTAATTCCCATCAATTGGGGAATGACTGAACAAGCTGTGCTACATGAATTTCATGGAATACTATTGTTCAATAAGAAATGAAAAGGAGGCAAATTTAATAAAAACCTGGACTTTTACAAACTGATGCATATATATAAACTATATGAAAATGCCTACCATTTTAAGAAAAGGAAAGGGGAGGAACAGAAGAAGAAAAAATTGGAACTCAAAATCTTTTTTAAATTAATGCTAAAAATTTTCTTGATATGTAATTGTGGAAAAGTAAAATACTACTTAAAGCAAAAAAATGGCAGCAGATGGACACTAGGGTATTTCTCTTCTTAGTTTGGTAAGTCCTCTAGTGACATCCCCATATGGCAGTGCTAATAAACCAGTTGAGGGTTCTGGGGTCTGAGCTATTCAGAGACTTGGGGGAAAAGTTGCTAAAGGGCTTTAGAAACATTTAACAAGACTTCAAGTCATTCCTCTTCAGAGAATTCTTCAAAAGTGAATGATGCAACCATATGGCAAGAATTTCAACATCCACAATAGAGGACAGTGCATGATTGTTTATAGAAAATTTAAATACCAGAACCAAAATGGTGAGATGATTCCCATAGCTAAGCAGACCTGAATCTTTCACCCCAGGGCTATTGCAGTAAGTCTTCATATTTGGGTCAATATTGGACCCAGGAACTGACAGAAGGGAAAGCATAATTCTCTGTTACCTCTTCAGGTCACCAAGGGTGCTCCACCATTTGTGAAAAATATCCTCACCCCAGCATAAACCTGCTGCTCTCAGGGCTGAGATCTTATAATTTCACTTTCTAGAAACAACATGAGGAATTTAACTAATTATAAGGTATGAAATTCTACTTTCTGATATTAAAATACAAGTGCTACCATGAGCAAGATTGGATTAAAACATATCTCCATAATTTTGATAAAACATTAAGTATGAAAGGCAGTGTATGGTCTTTTTATTCAGGTGCCTAAATGTTATTTACAAGCAATTCATATAGTGTTAAGTACTAACTTGGGCAAATAGGTACTTGTTTGTGAAAATAAATGTAAAACTGAAGAGGTGAAAATTGATTTAGGTATTATCTAACAATTATTTTCTTCACCTCTACCTTCTGCTAGATTTTTCTCCTTCCCTGGGAATCTGCTTTCATATCATGTGTCATATGTCACCATATGCTACCTTAGTCTTTGCTAAAGATTGGCATTTGGGGGTTCTTGCTGCCCTCTTTATGTTGTGAAACAAGATCATATAACTGTTCTCTTATCTTTCCCAATATAAATTTTAATTCTCTCAGTTCACATCAACTAAGCATTAGAAGAAAACTGACTGAATTAACTCAAAATGAGCCATCACTGCTTATAATAAATTGTGTGTTATATCTGGATTCTAAAACAGAGAATGCATGTTATTCAAAATGTTACCAAAATTAATTATAAAATTTCAAAAAGTGATGTGAAGAATTGCAGGAAGTGTTGGAAGTATATATTTTAATCAGTAGTATGAGGCTATTGTGCCTTAAAACATCTCCTAAATTATACACAAAAGACTGACTCTGGAAAACAGGTATGTATTTTTTATTTTTAGTATAACTCATGGCCTAGGTGTTATATCTGACTTTTAGTGACCCAATTTAGCATTTTCTTGGCAAAGATACTGTAGTGGTTTGCTATTTACTTGTCCGGTTCATTGTACAGATGAGGAAACCAAGGAAAATAGGGTTAAATGATTTGCCTATATACACAAAACTAGCAAGTGTCTGAAATCAGATTTGAACTCAGGAAGGTGAGTGTTCCTGAATGTAGACTCCACACACTACCCATTGTGCCACCTAGATGCCCATATATGTGTGTATAGATATAGATACATAGATATAGCTATATCTAATATATATAGTTACATCTAATATAGCAATATCTGTGTATCTCTACATACACACATATATATACTTACACATACATACATATATGTATATGTGTAGAGAGAAAACAGACAAAATATTGATATAGACATCAATGCCTGTATCATAATCAATATTGATAAACACATATTAGACAAGTACAGTATATCCAGGAGAGGGAAGTTTAATATTGGCAACTAGGGGGTTGAGGTTTTATACAGAAAATGACATGAGCTAGGTCTTAAAAGAAATCAGGGATTTCAAGAGGAGAGAGAAAGAGGTAGTATATTCTAGGTTTGGGGAACAGACAATAGAAAGGCATACATTTAAACATTTGGGAGAGTTTATGTGTGAAAATATAAAAAAGTTTGACTGGAGTATAGAATTACACCAAGAAAATTAATGTTTTATAAGACTGGAAATACAGGATTCATCCAGGTCATAAATTTTAAATGTCAAACTAGAGTTTATATTTGATCCTAAAGGTAATAGGGAGACAGTGGGATTTATTGAGTAGCTGGGGGGTAAGATGTATGTTACATGATCATATGTGTATGTTAACAAAATCACTTTTGAACCTATATGGGAAATCCATAGGAGGAGAGAAAGACAAGGCATGTATACCACTTAGAAGGCTATTACAATGCTCCCTACAAGAGAGGATGAGGGCCTGAACTAAATAGTGGCTATAAGAGTGTAAAGAATAGGATGAATGTGAGAAATGTTGAAATAGGAAAAGCAAGACTGGGCAATAGACTGTATTGTGGAAAGATAGTTAAGCTGAAATTATAAACCAGGGTGACTGGAAGGATGATTGTGACCTTGACAGAAATATGGGAGATTGAGAAAAAGGTTAGATATCAGAGGTTAGAGGTAGAAAATGAGTTCCATTTCAGGAATGGTGAGTTTGAAATGTCTATGAGACATCCACTTTAAAATAATTAATGATCAGTTGGTGATATAAGATGGGATTTTTTAATTGATATTAGTAGTACATGTAAAGATGTGGAAAATATAGGAAAAGGGATAAGAATTAAAAATAAGAGCTTATGAGGCCAATAAGTGATAGCATATGTAAAAAAAAACACAAGAGGACCCAGAATATAATTTAGCAATATATCTTCTCAGAGCTCTCTCTTTCTTTTACATTTATCATATTTTTATCTCATCCTAAGTAGTTAACTGTATTTCAACACAGGAAAAGTGAATTTGTTACCAAATTCCCTCTTACATGAAAAAAAAAAAAAAGTGAACAGATTCACCACTAGAGGTAATCGTTAGAAAGTCACTCTTCCATCTGACAATTAATTTGCATGGCAAGAAGGAGAGTCTAGAATAAAAAATGGCATTGTCTGTGATCAAAAAAGAGAAATAAATCAAATAGAGTGTTTAGAGTTCAAATCTATGCCCTTGGTCTCATATGAATGACAATTCTAGTCTTGGGCTAAACATTTTGTTATTATGGATAATTGGACCTGTGAAAAACTTCTAAAGAGATTCCATCCCTATTGATTTTGAGGCTGGGGAAGACATATATATTTCTATGAAGAGTAAGTAAAGATTTGCCTCATTTGGAAGGAGGCTAGATAAGCTATTAAAGAGGCCTTGAAATCAGGACATCTATTTCAGGCTCTGACACCAGATATGGGAGCACTGGAAAAAAATCGCTTTACTCTAAGGACCAATAACCTACCTAAAGATTGGGAATAATAATTCAAACTTTCTACTTCACAGAGTTGTCAGGCATGTGCTATGTACACCATAAAATGATAAATATTGCAAGAGATGATTTTGATACTTTCTTTTTCCTATTCAGACTCCTACTCTGAATTCTACATATATTTTAAGAATTGCAAAACCTTGAAAATCAGCTCATCCAATACCCTCATTTTACAAATGAGGAAACTGAGATTTGCAGAGATAGTGAAATGCTTGAGGTTACAAAATGGGAAAGCCAGGACGAGAATTCAGATGTGAAATACAAATCATTGTGTGATCATCTTATCATTTGGAGCCTCCTTCTTTGTTCTCAAAAGATAGCTAAGAGAGCCTCCCAGAACATGGATAATCTCACCATAGTGACAGAATTCTTCCTTATGAACTTTTCCAACAACTGGGAACTCCAGATTTTACATGCCATGCTTTTCTTGTTGATCTACCTGGTGGCTCTGATGGGGAATCTGCTTATCTTCACCCTTATCTCTCTCGATGGGCACCTCCACACTCCAATATACTTCTTCCTGAAGAACCTGTCCTTTTTAGACCTCTGCCTTATTTCTGTCATTGTTCCCAAATCCATTGTGAACTCCCTAACCCACAACCGCTCCATCTCTTATGTAGGGTGTTTATTACAGCTCTTTTTAGTGATTTTATTTGCAGGATCAGAGATTTCGCTTCTCACAGTGATGTCTTATGACCGCTATATAGCCATCTGCCAGCCCCTATACTATGAAACCATCATGATCAAAGAAGCTTGTGTGAGGATGGCAGCTGCTTCCTGGTTCAGTGGAAGTGTGATTGGAGCCATGTATTCAGCTAGTACATTCTCTTTACCCTTTTGTGGCTCCAAAGAGATCCATCAGTTCTTCTGTGATATCCCTTCTCTACTCAGGATCTCCTGTTCTGAAAAACACATTTTGGTTTATGTGAGTGTTGCTATAGGGTTGGGCTTAGGGATTTTCTGCTGTATTTCTATCATTATCTCTTACAGTTACATTATCTCAACTGTGCTGAAGATTCCAACAACAGAAGGTCAGTCAAAAGCCTTCTCCACTAGCCTGCCTCATCTCATTGTTTTCATAGTTTTTATCATAACTGGGGCCATGGCTTATTTAAAGCCACCTTTGGACTCTGACTCAGTACTGGATCTATTGTTGTCTATGTTCTATACAGTGGTGCCCCCAACCCTGAACCCTATCATCTATAGCCTGAGGAACAAGGACATGAAGACTGCTTTGAGAAAGCTTATAACCTGGAAATACCCATTAGGGTGTTTAATGAAAAAGACTTTTCCATGATTGTATACCTGCTTTCTAACAAATCAGTTCTGCCTATTATGTACTTATTGACAAAAAATGTATTTTCACTTATATATCTGACTCTAGAACAGAAGTTTTGAAATCTAGACTTCAAGGGTCAGGAAGATAGTAAGGGATATGATTTTCCAAAGTATATATATTCACATAGATGAGTAAAATTATAATAATACTTTATATTTCTATAATGCTTTACAGTTTTTCAAGAGCTTAACACGGCACCTAGCAAATTGTAAACACTTAATAAATACTTGCTAATTCTTGTTAATTTTCACATTCCCATATTTGGTCTCAAGAACCCTAAATTCTACTTATGAAAGGTTTTATTCAAATCATTTTATGGTTAAGGAAAGTAGATCTCAGAGAAGAAAAGTAATTTAATTTGACAAAGTTTTCCTGAAAGTGGGGGAGTTTTAGCCCATATGAATCTTTGTTTTCTAAGTCTAATTTCTTTTTATCTTATACCATGCATAAAATTGTCAAATAAATAGTTAATATAAATTAATGTGAAGACTTTCAAACATATTATTCTAACATAAGTCAATTTCTATAAAGTGGTATATTTTACTTTGCTTGTATATCTAAAAATAATCATAGAACCATGGAAAGGAGAAATGGGAGAGATGTCAGGAGCCATCTAGTCCAATTCGCAACTTGAATTTCATCCAAAATATAATTGGTAATTCTTCCGTACCAGAAGTCTACCTACATGATAATGATAGAATGTATCTGTTTATATGCATGTGTGTACATATACATATATAAATTTATACTTAGATATATAGTACATATACATATATAAATATATACTTAGATATATAGTACATATACATATATACTTACACATATGTATGTGTGTGCTATATCTAGATATACATATACACACATGTTATATGTTTGTGTATATATTTATGTATCTGTGTGCCTGTGTATATATCTTTATGCCCCAAAATTATTTTTTAGAAACATCTACTGGTCAGTTTCTATCAGTTCAGAGAATGTAGCTCATTTAGGCTTGTTGTATGGGGCGGGGGGGATTATTGGAGAAAATAATATACAAATGACAGACAAGTCAGGTGTGTGTTCTAATAATATAGCCATATGATATGAAAGTTCATTTTTAAAAGTAATAAAAATGCTAATCTACTTTTCTGTTTAACTTATCTATGCTAAATACACACAGGAAAAATATATTATTTTTTGCCTGCCATGCTGTTTTCTGGAGACTGTAGCCTTGTTAACACAGAGGCAGAAATTGATAAGAACTCTTTGCAAGGTCATAAGTAAAGTTGCTCAGCTTGTTACCTCTGCTAAAATCTATGTTTAAAATTCCTAAAACTGTGTTCTTCTGTATAGATTTTATGTAAGTTATAGGGTTTTTGTATTGAGAATGCTATATAGGTTTGATATAAGACTTCTGGAAGCCAAGATGGCAGAGTAAGCAAGAAATGACTGAACTCTTTAATATTCAACTCCAAGCAACTATAAAATATAAAATAGCACCCTAAAAAGAATTCTGGAAAAGCAGAACTAACAAAAATAATTTGATAAAACAATTTCCTAGCCCAAGACAATTTGGAAGGTCAACGGGAAAGATCTATCTAACTACAGTAAAAGAAGAATATGCAAGTAGCATGCTTTGCCTCAGAAAGCCAGCAAGAGACCCTAGGCCCCAATGTAGGTCAGTGACTGAGGTCCCACAGATCCTTTGCAGCAGCAATCAAGTGGTTAAGCCCCCTCCGCAAAGTTGCTCCTATGCAACAGAACCACTCTCTCCCATCCTCCCACTCACATAGGCATCAATACACTACTAGGTAAATCACCAAGCCAGATCCCTGCAGCATCATATGGCAATAGTTACTGACCACCTCCACCTCATTACAATACCAGGAGAGCCACAGAGAAGAATGAGTGCCCATTATGTGCTTTATCACAGCACTAGGTAAACAACCAGACACAAGCACCACCAACAACCCCTGCATATGCCTAAACATAGGATCCCAATATCAGCCCATCTGTGGACCTCAGTACAACACAATGTGAGCTGCCAGACACCCTTGGCACTATGCAGCAGCAGCCAGTAGCACTCCCTACACACACACACACACACACACACACACACACACACACACACACACACGCACGCACAGATAAACACCAGGCAAGCAACCAGTCCTAGGCTGTCCTCTATGCCCACCACCCCCCATCTAGGCCTCAAGGCAGCATCAGCATAGCACCAAAGAAACAGCCAGGGCTTACAGCTCCATGAATAAGAAGCTTGGAACATTACCCCATGCACTCCAAAAGCAGAGCTGAATTTTAAAAGTAACAAAATAGGATGGAAAAGATGAAGAAAAAAAGGAAAAATAACCTAACCATATAAAGTCATTATTGAGAGAAGATCAAGATACAAACTCAAAAGAGGACAACACTGTCAAAACATTTATATACAAAACCTCAAAGAAAAATATGAATTGATCTCAAGATCAGAGAGAATTGCTAGAAGAGCTCAAAAAAGTATAATAATCAAATAAGAGAGGTAGAATAAAAAGTGGGGAAAGAAATTAGAGTGATGCAAAATAATCATTTTTAAAAAGTGTCAACAGCTTAGAAAAAGAAAGCAGCTCCTTAGAAAGTAGAATTGGTCAAATGAAAAAGGAGGTAGAAAAGCTAACTGAAAAAAATAATTCCTTAAAAATTAGAATTGTAGGGGCAGCTAGGTGGCACAGTGAATAAGAGTGCTGGAGTCAGGGGGACCTAGGACTGGATCATTAAAAAATAGAAAACAATGAGAAATATCTCATTATAAAAACAACTGACCTGGAAAATAGATATAGGAGATATAATTCAAGAACTATCAAGCTAATTGAAAATTATGATAAAAAAAAAACACACCTGGAATTCACGTTTCAAGAAATTATCAAAGAAAACTGTCCTGATATCCTAGAATCAGGGGGTAAAATAGACATTGAAAAAATCCACCAATGGCCTACAGCAATACCAAAATAAAAACTCTCAGGAACATTATAGCCCAATTCCAAATCTCCAAGGTCAAGGAGAAAACATTGCAAGCAGCCAAGAAACAAACAATTCAAATACCAGGAAGTCATAGTCAGGATTACATAGGATTTGGCAATTTTAAAATTAAAGAATTGTAGGGTAGGGAATGTGATATTCAAGAAGGCAAAGGAGCTGGGACAACAAACAAGAATTACCTACCAAAGAAAACTGGGGATAATCCTTGAGGGGGGTGGGGAATGGTCATTCAATGATTCAATGAAATGGAAATAGACCTTAAATATATAGAAGGAACCATTAAAAGATTAGGATGGAAAACATTTCTCTGATGGGGCAGATTTTCTGGGTAATTAATAATCAATTTCTTAATTAGGTTAGCTAATGATCAATAAATTAATGGTCGGTTGTTTCTCTCAGTAAGCCTTAATATACTTTTGGAAAGTAGGTGTCCCTGACAGGTGAAAATCAATGCTGCTTGGTGAACAATTAATGAGGGGGTAAGTTAAAAGTCTTCAGCTCCTCCTGCTGCTAACATAGCTAGATCATGAGACTCAACACCTCCAGCAATCTGGACAAAGAAATCCATCTGTGCCCAGACTACTCTGGTTGGTTTTCTCCATCATGACCCTATATTCCAATGGAAGGGGACAAGTGCACAGACTTATTCTTTCAGGGCAAGAATTTGCCTAGATTAGATTATGTCTACACTTCAAACAGAAGTAAGGTCTCCCAGACCAAGACCAAGGAGCATGTAGCCCAAGAATTAGGGCAATCTTTTCTATCAGCCATGTCTTTCAGAGACTGACTGACTGACCTATAGGGGCTGGTCCCTGAATAAGTAAATAAAAAGTCTGTATCCTAATGAATGGGTTATTAAAGGAATAGAAAATAATCATTTCTTTTAGACAGAAGCAGCTAAGAACCTTATTCAAACTAGAGTAGGCCTCATTGGAGAGGCCTATTTTTTTTAAAGTAATTTGAATCTCTGGACCAGCCTATTACAAAATCAGGGATGGTGATCTGTCAGTCACAAGAGAATATATATGATAATATTTGTGAAAGCATATTCAAAATGACATAATCTCTATAAATCTAATTTTTCATATTAACTGACTGCTTGATGAAGCAACTCCTATCCCTAGAACTACTCAAAGCAAAACTATTTCTCTTAGTCACTATTCCACTCTATGTGTTATCTTCCCCATTAGAACATAAGTTCTTTAAGAACAGAGAATCTGGGCGGAGCCAAGATGGCAGAGTAGAAACAGCACATCCAAGGCACTCTCCCCCCAGATCACCTCCAAACTATGTAAAAGGGGACTCTGAACAACTTCTGGAGACCCAGCACCCACAGAACGACACAGAGAAGCTAACCACCCGCTGAAGACAACGCAGCAGCCCTGTAGGAAGGACCAGCACAGCACTCTGGGAGCTGGCAGCACAGCACACAGAGCAGAGAGCCGTGCACAGGTGAGCCTGAGTCGAGGTTTTAGCCACAGGGAGGCCCAGGCCAGCAGCTGGCTGGAGGGACCCCAGCTGTGGCGAGGCCAGAATTATCATCACAGACATGCCTAGGACAAAGTGAGAGGTTAGTGCCCTATGGACTTTGGGACCAATATTTGGGGAATGGGTCGGCTTCCTCCCCTGGGGGATAGAAGCCACTGAGGAGACACGCCATTTTGCAGTTTTCAGTGGCAGCTCCAGCTCCTGGCCTGAGAACTGTAGGGAGATCCAGCGATCAGTATTGGGGGGGTAATCGCTCTTGCTTTAACCTCCCTGTATCTGGATTGTGGTCTGGGGTGGAGGTCGTGGGGCGGATATCCAGCTTGCCAGAAATGGAAGTTGTGACCCCACACATTCGGGAGAAGCTCCCCTGTGTGGTGGCAAAGTCGTACTGTGGCAACAAGCCCAAAAGTCAAGTAATTAAGTGGCAACATGCCAAGGAAAAGGAAACAAAATAAACAAAAAAAAATGAAACATTAGACTCCTATTTGGGGGGCAAAGAGGATCGAAGCATAGAACAGTCAGAGGACTATGAGGTCAGAAATCCTGCTCCAAAAGCGCCAAAGGAAAATATGAGTGGGTTACAGGCCATAGAGGACCTTAAGAAGGACTTTAAAAATCAAATAAGAGAAGTGGAGGAAAAATTGGAAAGAGAAATGAGAAGGATGCAGGAAAAGTATGAAATGAGGGTCAACAGCCTGACTGAGGAAAACAACACCTTAAAAAATAGACTAACTCAAATGGTAAAGGAGGCCCAAAAGGGCAATGAGGAGAAGAATGCCTTAAAAAGTCGAATTTGCCAGATGGAAAAAGAATCTCAAAAGTTCACTGAGGATATTCATTCCTTCAGAGTTAGACTGGAGCAAATGGAAGCTAGTGACTTTATGAGAAATCAAGATGCTGTTAAGCAGATCCAAACAAATGAAAGATTAGAAGGCAATGTGAAATATCTCATGGGAAAAACCACTGACCTGGAAAATAGATCCAGGAGAGACAATTTAAAAATTATTGGACTACCTGAAAGCCATGATCAAGGAAAGAACCTAGAAATCACCCTTCAAGAAATTCTCAAGGAAAACTGCCCTGATGTTTTAGATCCAGAGGGCAAAATAGAGGTTGAAAGAATCCACAGATCACCTCCTGAAAAAGATCCCAAAAAGAAAACTCCCAGGAATATTATAGCCAGGTTCCAGAATCCCCAGATCAAGGAGAAAATACTACAAGCAGCCA
Source organism: Gymnobelideus leadbeateri (assembly GCA_011680675.1). Taxonomy (NCBI): domain Eukaryota; kingdom Metazoa; phylum Chordata; class Mammalia; order Diprotodontia; family Petauridae; genus Gymnobelideus; species Gymnobelideus leadbeateri. The sequence continues at coordinate 1,696,339 of WOXC01003755.1, read as the reverse complement.
GGAAGAAACAATTTCAATATTGTGGAAACACAATCAGAATAGCCCAGGACCTGGCAGCTTCTACACTGAGGGATCAAAGGGCATGGAATATGATATTCCAGAGGGCAAAAGAACTGGGAATGAACCCAAGGGTCACCTACCCAGCAAAACTGAGTATTTTGTTTCAGGGGAAAATATGGTCATTCAGTGGAAGAGAGGACTTTCAAGCATTCTTGAGGAAAAAACCAGAGTTGAATATAAAATTTGACATTCAGACACAAGAAGCAAGAGATGCCTGAGAAGGTAATCAGGGAAAAGAAATCAAAAGGAACTTATCAAAGTTGAACTATCTACATTCCTACATGGAAAAACAATAACTGTGACTGATGAAACCTTTCTCAGTATGAAAATAATGGCAGAAGGGTATATGGGCATATGAATACATATGTGAATGTGTGTATAAAAAAAGAACAGAGAATCTATCATTTTTTCATCTAAGTGCTCAGCAATTAGGATAGTGGCTGGCACACAATAAAGACTGGATGACTGCTTTTTGTTTTACCTATTGATTTATTCATACATGGTACCCCTACTAGTCTTATGCTTGAACTCCTCTCAGAAAGTAAAAAAAATCCTTCAAGTTGAAAGAGAAGTAAAACTATGTGACTAGTTTCAGACAGAGTTCAAACTTTCAGACTCATGCCATTGAACAAGTCCAGGTAACAGCTAAAAGAAAACGTAATCTAAAAGACATAATGGAAGGAAAGAATTTTACATTAATATCTACTGAGCTAGATGTCATAAAAGTGTAAATAAAATGAATGAAGAAAGATAGTAATTAAGGTCACAATACAAAGTCCAAGGGGGAAAAAAGAAAAAGAAATGCATGGGGCTAAAATGTCTGTACACAAATGCTCCAAAATTAGGCAACAAACAAGATGAATTAATTCTAAGTTGAAAATTTGACCTCATATGCATAATTGAAATTTTATGGCTCAAATCCAAATACTGGAATATGGATAGAGAACTACATTATTCAAACAATAAAAAAGCAGAAAAATAAAAGGGGTGGCACATGGAGGGGTAGTTTTACTCTTGTGAGAAAATCAAGGACCCAAAAGGAAGAATGGTTTAGAGCATCTAGGGAAAGATCAATGGAGAAAGTGTTTTGTGGGGGAAGTATACTATGAATAATCCAGCAAAAAGAGACAAATATAAAGGAATTTAAGGAATTGATCAAGAAAAAATGATACAGATGCATTATATGGTATATATAAGGGGGCTTCATTTAGTAAAACATCCATAAAAACTTTCTATCTTTATCAAAAGCCATTAAGTGGAAAACATCATGACTTCTTACTATAATTCAATAAATACCTACCATGTGCCATGTGTTAGGAATACAAAGACAAAAAATGTGTCAGCTAATCAAAACTAAAAGCTATCCCTTTATTTTGACAAATGGAAAATTGTGAACAGCAACAATTATATATGACTTCATAACAACATAGCAATCACTTTTCTGCATAAATTTTCTTAACACTTAAAAGACATGCATTTTGTTGCTGGGATTATTTCATTTTTACAGAAGTGGGCAGTTAATTAATAATTCTCCATGGAACATGAATTTGGGGGTTTTGGTGGGGAAGAAAATGAATGTTAAATTTAATCCAATGGACACTGGGATATTTATGTTTTGTTTTGTTTATTATCAAAGTGAGTCATAGGATCTAGGGATGATTGAATCCTAAAATATCCCACAATCCCCCAGGAGTCATACTAATAAGCTGGCAAGGGGTTCTGGAGCTTGAGCTATTCAGGGACTCCTAAGACCCATGACACAGAATGGCTGTAAGAACACTCTAGAGAACTCCAGTTCTATTATCCTCAAAGTATGCCCAAAAAGAAGAGATCTTGCATCCCTAAAGGAAAATAAAAAAAATAAAATGATGCAAGCATCTGGCAAGTATTTCAACATGAGAAAAAATGACTGGCTTCTAAGAAACTTGATTGTTTAGATATACTTTAAATGCTACAACCAAACTAAAAAAAAAAAGTATCAATCATACCTAAGAAGACACTAAGGCTTTGTACCCCAATATACTTGCAGTGAGTCTAAGAAATGGTGAAGTCATACTGGGACAAGGAATTAGAAAGGTCAGCAGAATTTTTTGTTGCCTCTTCATGTAACAATTGGGTATATGAATTTCTTCCACTTTTGAAATATTACCCCATCTCCACATAAACATATTGGATAACGTTTGGAGATATCATGGTCTGACCTTTAAGCAATGGATTGAAGAAATAAATGGATTACAAGGTATGAACTTCATTTTCTCTTGTGAAACTATATATGCATCAGTTTTTTTTATGACTAAGATTATAAAAAGTTAGCCCTCTTTCAATCTGAAGTGACCAGAAATATGAGACGGCATGAGTAAACAAAGAGTGTATGTCTAGCAACTTATATTGTGACTGTAAACAAAGTCTGAGGTATGAAAATAAGGGCAAAATGTAAGAGAAAATGAAGAGACGGTGAAGGGAATTGTTTTAGAGATCTTCCTACTTCCAATTTATTCTCTTTTAAATGCTGGCACCTTCTTTTCTCTACCCTTTAATAGTACAAATCCCTTGTGTTGCTCTCTTGCTACCTGTTCAGACTTCAGAGTTGGCTCCCTGCCCCCAATTACTGACCTACTCAGGACTAGCTATACTGTCTACAGTTTCAAAGTTACACAACCTTTCTCAATTCCTTCAAAACATCCATTTTGGCATCTAATCTCAACCAAGTGCAAAAAATGAAAATAAAAAGCTACAATCTAACTTAGCTATTTTTTTTTTTTTTGCTTTTTGGAGGGCAGTTGGGGTTAAGTAACTTGCCCAAGGTCACACGGCTAGGTTTTTGTTTGTGTGTGCGTTAAGTGTCTGAGGCCGGATCCGAACTCAGGTCCTTCTGACTCCAGGGCCAGCGTTCTACTCACTGCGCCACCTAGCCGCCCCTAACTTAGCTATTTTTAAAGGGAGAGTAAAATTTCAGGTAGTATAAAACATTAAAATTAATTATTTCAGGAGGTTTGGAATTATATGATGGGGCACTATATCTTTTCCAATGCCTTTGGAGGCTTAAAGACTTTGACTGAAAAATCACCTAAAGGCCAACTCCAATGAATCAACAAGCATTTATTAAATTTTTTATTTTAGGTCAATCAGTGTTCTAGGGATACAAAAACAAAAATCGAAACAATCCTTGCCTTCAAAGACCTTACAGACTATTTTAGGGATGGGTCAGGATATATACATATAAAAGAAAAAGAAAGGAGTTGATTAAAGTGGGAAAAGTTTACAATGTTATACATTTTTGTTGCAAGGATTATTTTATTTTGGCAAGGTGGGCAATTAATTAATAATTCTCCATGGCACATGAATTTGGGGAACTTTTGGTGGAAAAATTAATTTTAAATTTAATCTAATGGATAGTAGGATATTTGTCTTTTTGTCAAAATCAGTCTCAGGTCTAGGATGATTAAATCCTAGAGTATCCCAAAAAAAAAAAACCTCAGGGATTGTGTTAATAAATTTGCAATAGGTTCTGAATGCGGGACTTTAGATGAGACTTGAAAAACTGGTAATTCTAGGTCACCGAAGTAAGGAGGAAATTCATGCCAGGCATGGGGAATGGGAGTACAAAATCACAGAGATGGGAAATGATATACCATGTAAGAGGAACAGCAAGACTGCATTTAGGACTAGACTTTTGGGGGCTTAGGGAAGAGTGATGTGCAATATGGCTGAAAAGAAACTTCACCAAAGATTGCCAAACAGAGTAGTTTAAATTTGATCCTGGAAGTATTGGGGAGCCCCTGAAGGTCAATGAGTAGGGTAGTGCCATGCTCAGATTGTGCTTTAGAAAAGTCAATTTGGCAGCTGTGTGAAGAATAGGATGAAGACCTGAGACTGGGACTGCAATTAAGAGGTTATTGAAAGAGTCTAGTGATAGATAATCAGAGACTAGCTAGAGTGTAGCTGACTAAATAGAAAGAATAGAGAAAATGTGGGTGACAAATAGAGATGTGGAGATAAAAAGCACAAGATTTGGAAACTGATTTGGATGTCTGCGATAGGTGAAAATGCGGCAACAAGAATATCAGTGAAGTTATGAATCTGAGGCATATAAAGAATGAATGCCAGAAAAGTAAAAAAAAAAAATTCAGAAGCTAAGGGCTCTTTTAGAAGCTTCTTTTAGAAGCTAAGGGATGGGGAAGGGGAAGGTGTTAGAGATTATGATTTCTCTTTTGAACATGTTGACTTTGAGTATCTATAGGACAGTTACTTTCAAATGTCTAAAAGGTAGTTGATGATTCAGCACTGCTGCTCAAGAAAGAAACTAGTTCAAAAATATAGATTTCGGACTGGTCATCATAGAGAACATTAACAAACTCATGTTAACTGACAAGATCACAAAGAAAGAAGATAGAGAGAGCATAAAAGAGAGCCTCAAACAAACCTTGGCATCTACCAATAGTTAGGAAATATGTTGTGAGGATCACCTAGCAAGAAAAAAAAATGCAAATGAGTCATGAGATAGGTAGAAAGAGAAACAAGAGAGGGCAAAACCAGAGAAGGAAGACTAGGAGAAGTATTAAATAGTTTCAAATACTGCACAGGAGTAAAGAAGAATGAGGATTAAGGAAATATCATCAGATCTATTGATTAATAAATTATTAGTGACTTAGCAAAGGATAGATTTCGGTGACTAATTTGGTCATAAAGTAGATGAAAGAGGGCTTAGAAAATGTTAGCATACAAGCAGTGAAATCCAAAGTGTAGACAGAATTCTTCTAGGACTTAATCTGAGAAAGGGGAAGGATATATGGGAAGATAGCTTGTTGAGAATTGTCAGACCTGATGAGGGTCTTTTAAGATTGGGGAAACTTTAGATATGTTTGGGAATCATGGAAGGAACCAGTAGATAGAGAAAAATTAGAGGAAGAGAAGAAAATGGAGTCATTTTAGTTAGAAGGGGAAATATTCAAGAGAATATATAGTCTCACCTTTGTCAGAAGGGCCCCCTGACATTTTTACCTTCATCACAAAAGAGTAAAGGAGGAAAGAATGGAGGATACTGTCAGTTACAAGTAAAAATAGAAAGATGCATCTTACCAAAGATGGCCTCTTTTCCTAAATGAAGGATGAAATGAAGACTTCACTTATTCCATAGTAAGGAAAGAACATAAGTTTGGAAGAAGAGATGGTGAAAATGTGATCAAAAATCAATATGAGATGAAAAAAGATTACCCTGCTGAAATGAGGAACCAGTTGAGATCAGATAACTAAAATGGGTACTGGACGCAGTTAGAACAGTTTTTAACTTTCATCAGTGCAATTCCACAGCACCTATGTAGGATCAGAAGAGGTAGATGGTAGAAATAATCCAGGTTGGTTTTGCTAGGTCGATAATTGCAATCTGCAATTAGCCAAAGAAGAAAATTATTAAAAAGGAGAGGAAACTGGTTAAATATAAGGTCCCAATTAGGAAGGTAAGAAAATGATGTCAGAATAGGGGTGATTGCAAAGAAAAACACTAAAGTATATAAGGACTGGTGGTACCAGGGAGACAAAGAATAGGTTTATGAAGAATGCCTGCAAAAATTAGGCATTTTAGTAAGAATACCAGAATTTCAACTGAAAGCAAACCTCTTAAAATCAATAGTTAGGATTTTAATAGTCCTATATTTTGAGAAGATATAAAATCCCCCTACCTGTCCATTCTTACTTTTCTGTATTTCTTAGCAATTTATATGGAATATCTCCTTCAACCACCTAAATATTTCTGGCCAAAAAAATTCAATCCACTGTTTAAACAAATTTGTGCTTTATTACACAAACAACCCGTATTACTGCATAGAGAGAATCAAATATATATGTATGTGTGTTCAAAGCTCTATAAAGCATGAAGCTGTCCCTGATCCCCCCTGTCAGAAGTAAACTCTCAATCTCACATTTCTCTGAACTCTATTATGCTCTTATGAATTTATTTCATTCCAATTTGTACTTTAATTCTTTAAATATCTTTCTTGGCCCCTGAGAGACTAGAAGTGTCTTAAGGCCTCAGACTGGCCATTGTTCATCTTTTAGACTACACAGGTCTAGAAGAAAGTTTTATACACAGATGACAAGTGATAAAACTTTGTTGAAAGATATTATTTTTTATAAGCAATTGGGGTAAAGTAACTTGTTCAAGGTTACACGGCCAGTCATTATTTGTGTGTGGGTGCTCATTTTCTGAGGCTGGATTCGATCTTGGGTCATCCCAACTCCGAGGCCGGCGCTCTTACTCACTGCACCACCTAGCCGCCCCTGAAAGATATTATTAAAACACATTTATCAACAATTCCTTTTGTTTGTGGAATAAAGCACAAGTTTGCTTCTGCATATCCGTCATGAGAGCAGGGTTCCTTAGGATATGCCTTTTGATGTAATTCATGATTTTAGAGGGATAAATAACAATAATAACAATATAGTTGCTTACTCTGTGCCAGGCACTATGCTAAGGGCTTTATCATTATTATATCATTGGACCCTCACAACAACCCTGGGAGGTAGGTGTTATTCCTGTTTTACAGATGAAGAAACTGAAGCAGGCCGAAGTTAAGTGATTGGTCCAAGGTCCCACAGCCATTAAAGTATCTGAGGTCAGATTCAAACTCAGGTCTTTTAGATTCCATACATGGAGTCTATCCACTGCATCATTAAGCTTTCTCTAAATAGATGGCCATTTTAACCCAGGCAAGATGGCTCAGAATCCAGAGGAGAAGTTATTCTACCAAAGATGGTAGGACACCACGACAGAGGTGGTTTGGAAATTAGCTCTTCAAATTGACAATATATTTTCAATTCAAGACGACTGTTCTGAGTTACTGGTGGCATAGTCTTTGACTAAGGGAAAGCATAAAATTATATGGCCCAGGTTGGTCTCAGATCCAATGCCTTTCTTTGGGGTAACAAGATTATTGATATGACAGTGTCTTGGTTGGGTTAGCCATCCTGGGCAGTGGACATCATCTAAAATTGCTAGAAAATCTACATCATTATTATTCTTGATAGAATGGGAAGAAAGCTATTTGTTCATTAAAATAAAATCCATGTTTGCCTCAGTACAGGGACCTGAAGGAGCTTTCAAGTTGGCCTTGAAATCAGAAGTTCATGTTAGTATCCAAGTTCTGATTTTTCTTTTATTACCACTGCTAAATCTCAAAATTTCTCTGTGTTAAGTATCTTAGGTTGAAAATTGCAATAATGCTATTTGAAAAATCTACCTCACCAGGTATTTCTAATAAAATGTTGCTCTAAACCTTAAAAATCATACAATTTAGAGAAGTAATACTACTGTTGTCATATTTTTAAAGATAAGGATACTGTTCCTAGAAACATATATCCTTTGGAATGTAGAAGAGCCGTTAAAAATTAGTGCACACTGATAGCCATTTCTTTTCTCTGTGCAGACAGTCAAGAGAATTCCCAAAGCATGGCCAACCTCACCATGGTGACAGGATTTCTCCTCATGGGCTTTTCCAATATTTGGGAGCTTCAGGTCTTGCATGCTATGCTCTTCTTGCTGATCTACCTGTTAGCATTGATGGGAAACCTGCTCATCTTTACCCTCATCTCTCTTGATGAGCATCTGCACTCCCCCATGTACTTTTTCCTGAAGAACTTGTCCTTTTTAGATTTTTGCCTAATTTCTACCACAGTCCCTAAATCCATTGCAAATTCCCTGAGCCACAGTCATTTCATCTCTCTCTTGGAATGCATATTACAGCTTTTTTTAGTTATTTTCTTTGCATCATCAGAGCTTTTTCTCCTAACAGTGATGTCCTATGACCGTTATGTGGCCATCTGTCAGCCCCTGCACTATGAAGTCATCATGAACAAAGGAGCCTGTGTAAAGATGGCAATTGCTTCCTGGCTCACTGGAGGGTTTTTTGGGGTCCTATACACAATTAGTACTTTCATTTTACCTTTTTGTAACTCCAATGAGATACATCAGTTCTTCTGTGATGTCCCTTCCTTACTCAGAATCTCTTGCTCTGATACACATGTTGCACTTGATGCCACTATAGCTATTGGGTTCAGTTTAGGGATTCTCTGCTGTATTTCCATTACTATCTCTTATGGTCCCATTTTTTCAACTGTGCTGAAGATTCCAACTGCAGAGGGTCGATCGAAAGCCTTTTCCACTTGCCTACCCCACCTCTTTGTTCTCTTACTTTTTATTACAACTGCAGCCCTGTCTTATCTAAGCCCACCTTTGGAAAATGACTCAGTTCTGGATCTATTGTTGTCTGTGTTCTACATAGTGGTGCCCCCAACCCTGAACCCTGTCATCTATTGCCTGAGGAACAAAGATGTGAAGGCTTCCCTAAAGAAGCTCATAGCTTGAAAACACTCTCCAGAGGACTTTACCCCAAAGGCTTTTCCATGATAATATTCACACTTTTTTTACTGTTATTTTTATTTGCTTTATTTTTAATTTATGAAATTAAACAAGCATTTCCATAACATAGTAAAGCAAAAAAAATGATTGCACAGGAAACTGCAAATCTATTATTATAACTTGCTATTCCTTTTAAATATGCAAAATTATCATGTAAATTTCTTTTTTTACCTATTTTTTCTTGCCTCCCCCACCCTAGAGATGACTACTATTATACAAAAATACATGCGTATATACATATATATATGTATACACATACATATCATATATATGTAAAATCATTCTATACATACTTCTATTTATCAGTTCCTTCTCTGAATGCAGATAGTGTCTTCCTTTATAAGTCCTTTGTGGTTAATTTGGCTATTGTGGTTAATGAGGTTAACTTATAATTTATGATAGTCAAAATTACTTATTCATTCAAAGTTGTTGTTTAAAATTATATTAGTCTTATGGTATACAATATTCACTTGGTTCCACCCATTTTGATTATCATTATTTCATACAAGTCAATGCACACTTTTCTAAAATCATTTTTCATATCATAGTAACCTTGCATCATAATCATATACCACAACTTATTCAACCGCTACCCAATTGACAAAGCATCCTTGCAATTTCCAGTTCTTTCCCACTACACAGAGAGCTATCATAAATATTTTAGAGCATGTGGGTTCTTTTCCTTTTTACCTAATCATCTTTGGAAACAGACCTAGTACTAGTATTATTGGGTGAAAGGATATAGGCAGTTTAATAACTCTTTAGGCATACCAGTTTGCTCCCCAAAATGGATAGATAAGTTCATAGTTCCACAAACAGTGAATTCGTGTTCCAACTTTTTAACATCTCCAACATTAGTCACTTTCTCTTTTAATCATTTTAACCAATCTGATAAGGGTAAAAAGACATCTCAAGGTTGTTTTAATTTGTATTTCTTTAATCAATAATTATTTAGAGCTTTTTTCTATGTCTATAAATTGTTTTGATTTCTTTTTGGAAAAGTACCTATTGATATCCTTTAACTATTTATCAATTGGGGAGTGACTCATATTCTTAGGGATTTGACAAGTTTTTTATATATTTGAGATGAGACCATTACTTGAGAAAATGTCTATAAAAATTTTTTCCAAGTTTTTTGCTTTCCTTCTGATCTTCGTGACATTTGGTTTATTTGTACTAAAACTTTTTAATTTAATGCCATCAAAAGTATCTATTTTTCACCTCACTATGCTCTTTATTTCTTGTATATTCATAAATTGTTCAAAAAAAGGAAGGAAGGAAGGAAGGTGGGAAGGAAGGAAGGAAGGAAGGAAGGAAGGAAGGAAGGAAGGAAGGAAGGAAGGAAGGAAGGAGGGAAGGAAGGAAGGAAGAAAGGAAGGAAGGAGGGAAGGAAGGAAAATGATAAAAGAAAGCAAGAAAGATCAGTGGTTCCTGTTATATGCTTATTGCCTTGAACTCTTTCCTTATTTGTCTGTGTCAAGGTCACTAATTATAAAATGTGCTTTATATGACCTATAGATAAATAAATTATTTTCAAAATATATATATTCACATAAGTAACCTAAATTATACCAAAATTGTACATTTCTATAGGTCATTATATTTTTGGAAGGGCTTTGACAACTTAACATCTCATGCCCATAAAAAAAATATTATGTTACCATTAAGGTCCTTACTCAAGCACACACAGTAAGAGTCATGACTGGAGAATATGTTTTTCTGTTTCAAAGTCAATTTTCCCCCACTAAATCATATCATAAAGATAAGTGTTAAACTATAAGCTCTGGATGGACTTTTGTTTCTTTGGCCCAGGTTGAAGGTAACTCCCCATAAGGAAACTATCAATGTAGTCTTAGAAAATTAACTTGGGAGGTGAGAGCTTAAGTGACTTGCCTAGGATCACACAATTAGTGTCTGTTAAAAACAGGATTCGAATCAATGTCTTTCTGATGCCAAAACCAGTTCCCCATTTGCCTCACAGTTCTACCTCAAAAATAAACTTAATGTGAGGATCTTCAAATAAAATGTAACATGAGAAGCAATATTCTTTTCATAAGGTATCAAATTACTGATTGGATTTCAACATTTAAAACAGAATTAGAAAGTCAGAGACACCCAGGGATATCAGAGCCCTTTTAATCCAGTATCTCTCTGAACCAGGTTTCTATCTCAAACATCCACAATAAGTAGTATACACACACACACACACACACACACACACACACACACACATATGCGTGCACATACACAGACACATATTTTTACTTATATTTCTGGATATGTTACTCAGAAATGAGTGTTCCTGAGATCAAACAAGAAATCCTGATTGACCACCTTGTCCTTGTAACTAGAAAGTTATGTTCAATATAATTAGACACAAAGTCAGGAGGAACCATCCTCTCTGTGGTTTTTAAGAGCTGTAAGCAAAAAACCTCCACTGCCCTTATGGGTCCTTCTCTTTTGGAACACTTTGGCAGAGTTTAATTTCCCTTGAACTTTCTTCAAAGTTGAGGGAGCTAATGGGGGTATGTTTCTCCTTCATATCCCATGACTAGAAGAAATATGGTGGGGATTCATGCTCTTCTATGTAAGCACAGGATAGCAAAAGCATGTGCTTTCATAGGAGAATGAGTCCCCACCAGTTTTCTTGTCTTGTTCTTTTTATCTTGAGCACAGACCACTAATTAGCAATCCTGAGCAAAGAATGCTTTCTGCCTAGGGTATAACCTTGAGTATCAGCCAGCTAGAGGGAAGAAAGCTCCTCAGAGTAGAAGATGACCATTTGGTTCATTCTTAAATCAAGAAAGCCTAAGCCATGTCATGATTGGCTTGATGATCCTGACCTCAAGAGTTGCTTGCATCCAAGGTAAACATGAAATATCTGTTCAAAAATTATTTAAAGGGACTTTTCCTTTGGGAATATGCATAATGAGTATAATTTATTTGAAATGTTTATGGGAGAGATTGTATTTTTCTTTGTAAGCACATTTGAGCTCCTTTCTGTCTTAAGCATTTTCTGTGGTAAAGAAAAAAATGAGCATATTATATCTGTATCCATCTTGTTCAATAAGTGCCTTTTCTAGAAGGTATCTTATTAGTACATTTTGGAAGTTACATCTAAATTTTTCATGAGAGATTTCTCTAGAGTTTTACTATGAAATGAGGACAACAAACCAAAGTAACAGAAACCTGGTCCAATGTCCCCAGTTCAAATCCTGGTCCATGTGAGTTGAGTCAGAAACCTAGGTGAAAAGCATCTCCCACCCCTAAGTGAGAGTTATGTCACCATTTTAGGAAGGAAGGAAGGAAGGAAGGAAAGAAGGAAGGAAGGAAGGAAGGAAGGAAGGAAAGAAGGAAAAGAGAAAGAAAGAAAGAAAGAAAGAAAGAAAGGAAGGAAGGAAGGAAGGAAGGAAGGAAGGAAGGAAGGAAGGAAGGAAGGAAGGAAGGAAGGAAGGAAAGGAGGAAAAGAGAAAGAAAGAAAGAGAGAGAGAGAGAGAAAGAAAGGAAGGAAGGAAGGAAGAAGGAGAAAGAAAGAAAGAAAGAAAGAAAGAAAGAAAGAAAGAAAGAAAGAAAGAAAGAAAGAAAGAAAGAAAGAAAGATAGATAGATAGATAGATAGATAGATGCAAATGGCATTGTGGATAGGTCACTGACCAGAGAGTCAAATGCTGTCTCAGGCACTTACTAACATTTTTAAGAAATGAAATTTTCTGGAAGGGATCTGATTACCCACATTTCAAGAAGCCATACCCATTTGTGTGTGAGAGATTTTCCCAGAGTTTACTTTGGGTAGAAAACAACAAGGAGAATAGGCTTCCTGTTCCCTATCCCTGACACTCAGGTCAATACATATTTCTACACTCTTCTAGGTTATATTTAGATCACTCAGAATCTCCTTGGAAAGAAAAAATATATCAAATGCCTTATTAGCCTCTCTTTAATAGGTTTAGCACGAAGATGGCCCATCAAATCCTCTCATGTAAGGGTAAGATGTGACTCTGGGCAAGTCACTTAACCTCTCTGTACCTCAGTTTCCTCATTTATATAATAGAAATAATAATACTAATTGGGCTATTGTGAGGATCAAATAAAATAATATATATCTAAAACATTTTGCAAACCATTAAGAACTATATAAATATTAGCTAGCTATTAGCTTTTAAAAAATAATTAATTATAATATTCAACAATAATTTAATTATAACTTATCTTTTACAACCAAATCGATTTGAGAGGCCTCTTTGAGATATTTGACTCAAAAATATTTATGGGCGTATAGATAACTGACATCTTTGAGGCCATGCACAGAGACAGCCTCCCTTTTCAACCACTCTGATATCCAAAAGTCCCATCATTTGGGATACAGAGGCAAAAGAGAACACCTTTACTCCTGACCAATTAAAAGAGTAGTAGGGGGGAGGCTAGGTGGCACAGTGAGTAGAGCGCTGGCCCTGGAGTCAGAAGGACCTGAATTTGGACCTGGCCTCAGACACCTAACACACGCAAATGAAAAAGACCTAACCGTGTAACCTTGGGCAAGTTACTTAACCCCAATTGCCCTCCAAAAGGCAAAAAATAAAAAATAAAAATAAAAGAGTACTAAGTACAAAGTTATAAGGAAAAAGCGAAGGAAAGAGAATGTATGCCAAAAAGGAATATAAATCAATAGACATAAAAAAACTAAATAGAAACTACTACCCTTCAAAAAATCTGATCCAAGAAGATAAATTTTATATTGGCATATGAACAATTAGCATCAGACACTACAAGTAGTATGATTCATTTCATGCATGGTGAGTTTGCAAAAGGATCTCATTGGGGAAGTTTTAAAGTGATTTTCCTAAAGCATAGATCTGATTGTGTCACACACACACCCTACTCAATGAACTCCAATGGAGAAAAGATAGATAGATGAGAGAGAGAGAGAGACAGAGAGAGAGAGAGAGACAGAGAGAGAGAGAGAGAGAGAGACAGAGAGACAGAGACAGAGAGAGAGAGACAGAGACCCCAGTGTCAAATACAAAATTATCTCTTTGGTATTCAAAGCTCTTTATAACTCAGCCCCATTATGCTTTACTTCCTAACATGTTCTCTTGGATCTATTAACACTGGTATCCTGACTCTTCCACTCTGTAACAATACACTCCTGCTTTTGGCTCTGAGCATTTTCTGACTATTCTCCATGCCTGGAATACTCTCCCTTTTCCATTCTGCCCAAATGAAATCCAATCTTTTATTACAAGTCTTTCCCAACCCATCTTGATTCCAGGGTCTTCCTTCGGTTAATTATTTCCTATTTACTCTCCAGGTAGCTTGCTTTGTTTATATTTGTTCACATGTTGTCTGTCCCATCAAATTGCAAGCTCCTTGATGGCAGGGACTGTGTTTTGCCTCTTTTTAATGCATAGTACCTGGATCTCAGTAGGATATTAATAAATTATTTATTCATTGGGGAAAGAGAAGTTTGACTGGATGTTGATTAACTACATAATGGTGGAGTTTGCACGGTGGCTTTGAAGAGAAGTATTTTTCTTCATGCTTGCTTTAAAAGAGGATATATAATGCTCCAGACTCTCATCATATGGAAATGTTGGAAAATGGAAGACATGAAGGAGAAAGCTGGATTTTTAACATGTCCCTGATTTTCAATTTGCTTCCCTACAGACTTTGATGAATTTCCATTCAGTGTGATCAAAGTCTGTCTTCTCTTGATTGAGTTGAAATATTTCACTCCTCTTTAAAGAGTATATTCATACTGTATATCTTCTGGTATATTCTAATCAGTATAATTTCTCTAATTTCTGTACATATAAATTTGGACTTGGTCTTACCCTTTAAGGAAGAGTAACAACAAAAACAGTTTGAACCTAAAGAATTATTCCCCTAGACCAGCATCTTGGGAGTGGGTAGAGGAACAAAAATAGATAAAATTCTAGTTCAGTGCACTTCTCTTTCAAAGAAAAAAAAAAGAGTGGCCAGTTTCATGACCCCTTTTCCTTTTCTCCTCAAGTCAAGAAGCAAAGTTCCCCTTAGAGGGATATGGGCAAAATTTATGCTGTCATAAAATAAAGGAATGGCTACAGAAGAGGAATGAGTGACCAGGACAGAAGTTTATAATTAGCTAATCAAAAGACTTTAAACTAAAAGTTATAAGGGAAGGAGAAAATTTCACATGACTATCCACAAGGCATGACTAAACAAAAGAAGGGAGGATCATAGGAAGTAAAGTGAATAATTTTGACTATGTTAAATTAAAAGGTTTTGCATAAACAAAACCAATCCAGTCAAGATTAGAAGAAGAGCAGAAGGGGCAGACCCCAGAAGTAGAAACAGCATTTCCACAGTGTTCCAGCCCACTCCACTTCAAAATCATGTAAAAGGGGACTGTAAACAACTTCTGGAGCTCCAGCACCCACAGAACAACACAGAGAAGCTAACCATCTGCTGAGGACAGCCGGGCAGCCCTGCAGGGAGTGGCTAGCACAGCGCTCTGGGAGCTGAGTCCAGGCCCACATGAGTTGCAGTTTTAGCCCAAAGGCAGCCAGGCTAGCAGCCACCAGAACACCACCAGCTGTGGCGATTCCAGAATTATCAACACAGATATGCCTAGGACAAAGTGAGAGGTTAGTGCCCTATGGACTTTGGGACCAGTAGTGGGGAAAGTGTCGGCTTCTTCCCCTAGGAGCTAGAAGTGGCTGAGGAGACATGGCACAGCTGCCATTTTGCAGCTTCAGTTGCAACTTCAGCTCCTGGCCTGCAGACTATAGGGGGATCCAGTGATCAGTCTGGGGGATAATCACTCTTACTTTTACCTCCCTGGATCTGGATTGTGGTCTGGGGGGGAGGTCTTGGGGTGTGTGTCCAGCTTGCCAGAGCATGTGGAGGTTCACAGAGGCCACCCAACTAATACCTCCTAATGTTGAGAAGATCCCAATGTTTGGGATGGAAGCTCCCCTGTCTGGTGGCAAAGCCCTACTGTGGCAACAAGCCCAAAAGGCAAGTAATTAAAGGGCAACATACCAAGGCAAAGGAAACAAAATAAATAGAAAAATGCAATATTAGACTCCTATTTTGGGGGCAAAGAGGATTGAAGCAGGGAACAGGACGAGGACTGTGAGGTCAGAAATCCTGCACCAAAAGTCCCAAAGGAAAACATGAGCGGGTTACAGATCATCGAGGACCTTAAGAAGGATTTTTAAAACCAAATAAGAGAAGTGAAGGAAAAATTGGGAAGAGAAATGAGAAGGATGCAGGAAAAGTATGAAATAAGGGTCAACAGCCTGACTGAGGAAAATAACACCTTAAAAACAGACTAACTAAAATAGCAAAGGAGGCTTAAAAGGGCAATGAGGAGAAGAATGCCTTAAAAAGCCAAATTTGCCAGATGGAAAAAGAATCTCAAAAGCTCACTGAGGAGATTCATTCCTTCAGAGTTAGACTGGAACAAATGGAAGCTAGTGACTTTATGAGCAATCAAGATGCTGTTAAACAGATCCAAACAAATGAAAGAATAGAAGGCAATGTGAAATATCTCATAGGAAAAACCACTGACCTGGAAAATAGATGCAGGAGAGATAATTTTAAAATTATTGGACTACCTGAAAGCCATGATCAAAGAAAGAACCTAGAAATCATCCTTCAAGAAATTCTCAAGGAAAATTGCCCTGATGTTTTAGATCCAGAGGGCGAAATAGAGGTTGAAAGAATCCACAGGTCACCTCCTGAAAAAGATCCCAAAAAGAAAACTCCCAGGAATATTATAGCCAGGTTCCAGAATCCCCATATCAAGGAGAAAATACTACAAGCAGCCAGGAAGAAAGAATTTCAATATTGTGGAAACACAATCAGAATAGCACAGGACCTGGCAGCTTCTACCCTGAGGGATTGAAGGGCATCGAATATGATATTCCAGAGGGCAAAAGAATTGGGAATGAACCCAAGGGTCACCTACCCAGCAAAACTGAGTATTTTGTTTCAGGGGAAAATATGGTCATTCAGTGGAATAGAGGACTTTCAAGCATTCTTGAGGAAAAAACCAGAGTTGAATAGAAAATCTGACATTCAGACACAAGAAGTAAGAGATGCTTGAGAAGGTAATCAGGGAAAAGAAATCAAAAGCAACTTATCAAAGTTGAACTATTTACATTCCTACATGGAAAAACAATAACTGTGACTGATGAAACCTTATCAGTATGAAAATAATTGAAGAAGGATATATGGACATATGAATACATATGTGAATGTGTGTATATATGTTTACAGTTTTACATGGATAGAGAGCACAGGTCGAATTTGGTGGGAAGGGATGATACTTAAGGGGTGAAGTTGAGAGGTGAGAGAGGAATGTGGCAAGAGGAGATGGGGAGAGACAGGGTAGGGTAAACTATCTCATGTAGAAGAAGCAAGGGGAAGTAGTCGCAGGGGAGGGGAAGAACAGGAAGGCAAAAAAGGCAAAACCACATTCTCATTGAATTTGGCTCAGGGAGAGAATGACATACATACTAAATGGGATATCTCACCCTGCAAGAGAGTAGGGGGAAGGGGGAATAGAGGGGGGATAATGGAGGGAAGGGCATGCTGGGGGGAGGAGAGATTGGAGATACCCACTTTCGAAGAGGGACAGGATCAAAGTAGGGAATGGACTAGGTGGGGGGTGGGATGTATGGGAAGGAAATATAAGCAGTCTTTTACAATATATCTACTATGGTAATGTTTTACATAGCTTTATAAGTACAACATATTGCTTATCTTTATAAGTACAACAATTGCTTATCTTCCCAAAGGGAGTGGGTGACAAGGGAGGAAGGGAATGGATCTGAAATTCAAAGTTTTAAAATTAAATGTTTCAAATATATATTATTATTATTAATACTATTTTGCATGTAATTGAGAGATAAGATGTGCAGGCATTGGGGCACAGAGATATACCTTGCCCTAATGGTAAAGTCGAAGGGGGTATGGGAGAAGATATGGGAGAGAGCAGATTGGATGAGGGGATATTGTGTGGGACTGCTATTCTGGGGTGGTGTGCAGGGGGAAAATGGGGATAAAATTGTAACTCAAAATCTGGCGGATATGAATTATGTAAACCAGAAGTTAATAAAGAATCTGTTTTTAAAAAATTGACTAACTCAAATGGCAAAAGAAGTCCAAAAAGTAAATGAGGAGAAGTATGCCTTAAAAAGCAGAAATGATCAGATGGAAGAGAAACTTCAAAGGTTCACTGAAGAAAATAATTTCTTCAAAATTAGATTCAGCAAATTGAAGCTAATGACTTAATGAGAAACCAATATATTATAAAACAGATTCAAAAGAATGAAAAAATAGAACACAATGTGAAATAGCTCATTAGAAAAGTTACTGATCTGGAAAATAGATCCAGGATAGATGATTTTAAAATTATTGAACTACCTGAAATTCTTGAACAAAAAAAGACTTCATCTTTCAAGAAATTCTCAAGGAAAATTGCCTTGATATTCTAGAACAAGAAGGTAAAATCGAAATTGAAAGAATTCACCAATCACCTCTTAAAATAGATCCCAAAAATTTCCTAGGAATGTTATAGCCAAATTCCAGAGCTCCCAGGTCAAGGAGAAAATATTATAAGCAGTTAGGAAGAAACAATTTGAGTATTGTGCAAACATAATCAGGATAACACATGATCTAGTAGTTTCCACTTTAAGGGATAGAAGGGTTTGGAATATGAAATTCTAGAGATCAGAAGAGCTAGGATTAAAATCAAGAATCACTACCCAGCAGAACTGATTATAATGCTTTAGGGGAAAATCTGAACATTCAAGGAAATAGAGGACTTTCAAAAATTCTTGATGAAAAGACCAGAGCTGAACAGAACAGAGTATTGCTGCATTGTGATACAAGCTGAGACAGCTTATCTGAGATTTGTGAAGACTACAAGTATAGAGAGTAAGGTTTATTTGCTTGCTTAGAAACCTGAGACCTCAGTTCTCTTTTGCGTGCTACATATTTCTTTGGCATTTTTCTGAAATTATTATATGATGTTATAAAAATGCTTGCTTTGTTCCATAAACTAAAAATAAAATTTTAAAAAGAGTAGCAGCAGAAAATAAAAATTAAAAAAAAATAAAATTGACACATTTGTCAAAAAAAAAAGGAATTATATCTCTTTGGATTAATTTGTCCACCTAATTGTCTTCTAAAACCACATTTCATGCTCAGATATCTACAAATGTAGTTGAAAGAGGCCATGGTTTCCATGAATTCACTCAAGGTTACCATGCATATCTGATATAAGGTAACATTTTTTGGCTTAACTGAAAATAGGATTGGCAAAATAATTCATAGACAACAAATACAATTCTCTCACCTCTCTAATATGTGGTATTTTTTCTTGACCTTATACAGTTCTCTAAATTCATAACAGGGAAGGTGGGTACCAGATAGCACAGTAGCAGGAAGGAATACAGTGAGTTCTACCCCAAACCTCATCCAAACAGAACTTCAAAATGCACTAAATAAAATCTTGACCAGGAAATCCAAGCATTTCCGATTAAGAGACAAGGGCTGAATAGAAACTCTAAATTTCAAATATAGGTTTTAATAACAGTATAAAACTAGAAACAAAAATGAAAAATTATACAGTACTATACAAGGATACATTTCTATCCTCTAAACTGGGGAGATGATAAATATATCCCCACTGATCCTTATTATCTGGACCAAGTGTCAAAGAGGGACTCTAATGAGACAGAGGGACTATCTGATTATATTAAAAGAGGGTGAAAAGATCAAGGAAGAAAATGAGGGTGAGCAGGATAGAGATAAAAACAAAGCTTAAGTAAAATTATACTCAAGGTAACAGACATGTAAACAAATAAGAAAATGGATTTGGAGAGTAGCAAGCATTTCAACACAACAGGGAGATAGAGAGGGAGAAAGAGAGAGCACAGGAGAAGGAGACAAAGAGAGAAGATACACACACCAGGGTGGCAGGGGGAGGAAGAGAGAGAGAGAGAGAGAGAGAGAGAGAGAGAGAGAGAGAGACAGAGAGAGAGACAGAGAGAGAGACAGAGAGACAGAGAGGGAGAGGGAGAGAGAGAAAAAGAGAATTAAATACAGAAATGCATTTCTCTGAAGAGGGAAATGGGAGGAGAGGCATAAAGGCAAAATTTGGGAGAAAGTAGACTAAGAGACAAATGTGGGATTAGTTCTGAGCAAAACAAACTCTAGCAAAGAATGTACAAAAATATTTACAGTACTTTTTGAGGTGACAAGGAAGGGGAATCTGAGGCAGTGCCAATCAATTAGGAATAACTGAACAAGGTATGGAATACAAAAGTGATAACATCATGTGGAGTCCCTGGAACTGAAGAGGAAGAGACTCTCCTACTGAACCTGCTACTGCCACCACTGCCTCTGCTACCATTTGTGCCTCCTTGGCCTTGGACTCAGAGTCTCCAGCATATTGAATGGCTATGGAGAACTACACAAAAACAGAGAAAACTGGGAAAGGTATCCATTGCGCTATACACAAGGGACTACATAAACTAGAGGTCAGATAGTAGCCATAAAGAAAATCAGGTTACAGAGTAAGGGGAAGGATATTCCAAGTAGTGCAATTCAAGAAATTTTGCTCTTAAGAGAACTTCACCTTAACATTGCCAGCTTTCAAGATGCACTCATGTGAGGTGCTAAACTATATCTCATTTTTTTTATTCCTTTCCATTTACCTCAAGAAATAATTAGATTCTACCCCCTCCTAACCAGCATATGGATTCTCCACTTGTTAAAAGTTATGTGTACCAAATCTTATAACACACTATCTTTTGTTACTCATGAAGAGTTCTTCACGGACATCTGAAACATCAAAATCTGTTAATAAATGATAAATGAGTAATTAAGCTAGCTGATTTTGGACCTGCATAGGCTTCTGCAATTCCTGTGAGGTTATATACACATGAGGTGGCAACACTGTGATACAGATCTCCAGAGGCATTTCGAGGGTCTATTAGATATTCTAATCCAGTAGGCATTTGGAGTACAGGAAGCTAGATGTCCTACCAGATAGAGTGCCAGGCGTAAAGTCAGGAAGACTCATTTACCTGAATTCAAATCTGGCCTCAGACACATAACAGTTGTGGAATCCTGGGCAAGTCACTTAACTCTGTTTGCCTCAGTTTCCTCATATGTAAAATGAGCTGGAGAAAGAAATGGCAAATCACTTAAGAAAATCCCAAATGGGGTCAAAAAGAATCATAAAGTACTGAAATGACTGAAAAACAGGACCACTATTTCCTGAACTAGCAACCAAAAAGGCACTTTTCTATGATGGTTCTGAAAGTGATCAGTTCCTCAGAATCTTCAGGGCTTTGCAAACACCCAAAGAAGCACAGGCAAACATTGAATCAATATATGATTATAAGAATATATTCCCTTGCTCAATCGGGAGCGGAGCCAAGATGGTGGAGTAGAAACAGTGCATCCAAGCCACGCTCCCCACAGATCACCTCCAAACTATGTAAAAGGGGACTCTGAACAACTTCTGGAGCCCCAGCACCCACAGAACGACATAGAGAAGCTAAGCTCCCACTGAGGACAGCCCAGCAGCCCTGCAGGAAGGACCAGCGCAGGCGCAGTGCCCTGGGAGCCGGCAGTGCAGCATGCAGTGCTCAGGGAGCCAAGCACATGCCCGCCTGAGTCGCGGTTTTAGCCCCAGGGCGGCTGGACAAGCAGCCGGCTGGAGGGATCCCAGAACACCAGCAGCTGTGGCGATTCCAGAATTATCAACATAGACATGCCTAGGACAAAGTGAGAGGTTAGTGCCCTATGGACTTTGGGACCAGTATTTGGGGAACACATTGGCTTCCTCCCCTGGGGCTAGAAGCCAATGAGGAGACACACCATTTTGTAGTTTTCAGAGGCAGCTCCAGCTCCTGGCCTGAGAACTGTAGGGAGATCCAGCGATCAGTCTTGGGGGATAATCGCTCTTACTTTAACCTCCCTGGATCTGGACTGTGATCTGGGGTACAGGTCATGGGTGGGTTTCCAGCTTGCCAGAAACGGAAGTTGCCCCCCACATGTTCTGGACGAAAGTTTCCCTGTCTGGCCCCCTGTCTGGCAGCAGAGCCATACTGTGGCAACAAGCCCAAAAGTCAAGTAATTAAGTGGCAACATGCCAAGGCAAAGGAAACAAATTAAACAGAAAAATGCAACCTTAAACTCTTACTTTGGGGGCAAAGAGGATCAAAGCATAGAACAGGAGGAGGGCTGTGAGGTCAGAAAACCTGCTCCAAAAGCCCCAAAGGAAAACATGAGCGAGTTACAGGCCATAGAGGACCTTAAGAAGCACTTTAAAAATCAAATAAGAGAAGTGGAGGAAAAATTGGAAAGAGAAATGAGAAGGATGCAGGAAAAGTATGAAATGAGGGTCAACAGCCTGACTGAGGAAAACAACACCTTAAAAAATAGACTGACTCAAATGGCAAAGGAGGACCAAAGGGGCAACGAGGAGAAGAATGCCTTAAAAAGTCGAATTTGCCAGATGGAAAAAGAATCTCAAAAGTTCACTGAGGAGATTCATTCCTTCAGAGTTAGAGTGGAGCAAATAGAAGATAATGACTTTATGAGAAATCAAGATGCTGTTAAGCAGATCCAAACAAATGAAAGATTAGAAGGCAATGTGAAATATCTCATGGGAAAAACCACTGACCTGGAAAATAGATCCAGGAGAGACAATTTAAAAATTATTGGACTACCTGAAAGCCATGATCAAGGAAAGAACCTAGAAATCACCCTTCAAGAAATTCTCAAGGAAAACTGCCTTGATGTTTTAGATCCAGAGGGCAAAATAGAGGTTGAAAGAATCCACAGATCACCTCCTGAAAAAGATCCCAAAAAGAAAACTCCCAGGAATATTATAGCCAGGTTCCAGAATCCCCAGATCAAGGAGAAAATACTACAAGCAGCCAGGAAGAAACAATTTCAATATTGTGGAAACACAATCAGAATAGCCCAGGACCTGGCAGCTTCTACACTGAGGGATCGAAGGGCATGGAATATGATATTCCAGAGGGCAAAAGAACTGGGAATGAACCCAAGGGTCACCTACCCAGCAAAACTGAGTATTTTGTTTCAGGGGAAAATATGGTCATTCAGTGGAAGAGAGGACTTTCAAGCATTCTTGAGGAAAAAACCAGAATTGAATAGAAAATTTGATATCCAGACACAAGAAGCAAGAGATGCCTGAGAAGGTAATCAGGGAAAAGAAATCAAAAGGAACTTATCAAAGTTGAACTATTTACATTCCTATATGGAAAAGCAATAACTGTGACTGATGATATCTTTCTCACTATGAAAATAATGGAAGAAGGGGGTGTGGTCATATGAATACATATGTGAATGTGTGTTTATATGGATAGAGGGCATAGGCTGAATTTGTTGGGAAGGGAGAATACTCAAGGGATGAAATTATGAGGTGAGAGAGGAAAGTGGCAAGAGGAGATGGGGAAAGACAGGGTAGGGTAAACTATCTCATGTAGAAGAATCAAGGGGAAGTGGTTGCAAGGGAGGGGGAGAATAGGAAGGAAAAAAAAAGGCAAATCCACATTCTCATTGAATTGGGTTCAGGGAGAGAATGACATACATACTAAATGGGATATCTCAACCTGCTGCAGAATGTGGGGAAGGAGGATGAGAGGAGGGATGATTGATGGGGGGCCATCTTGGGGGGAGGGGAGGTTGGAAATACCCACTATACAAGAGGGACAGGAGTAGGGAATGGACCAGGTGGGGGGGTGGGATGAGTGGGAGGGAACTATAAGCAGCCTTGTACACTATATCTACTATGATAATGTTTTGCATAGCCAGACATGTACAACATATACTGAATTACTTATCTCCCCAGAGGGAATGGGTGACAAGGGAGGAAGGAAATGGATCTGAAATTCGAGGTCTTAACATTAAATGTTTCAAATATATATAAATGCTATTATTAATACTCTTTTGCTTATAATTGGGAGATAAGATGTGCAGGCATTGGGACACAAAGATTCACCTTCCTCTAATGGAAAAGTCGAAGGGGGTATGGAAGAAGGTATGGGAGAGAGCAGATTGGAGGAAGCGATATCTTGTGGGACTGCTATTCTGGGAGGTTGGGTAGGGGAATAACGGAGGGAAAATGATTGTAACTCAAAATCTGGTGGAAATGAATGATGTAAAACAGAAGTTAATAAAGCATTTGTTTAAAAAAAAGTTCACTGAGGAAATTCATTCCTTCAAAGTTAGACTGGAACAAATGGAAGCTAATGACCTTATGAGAAATCGAGATGCTGTTAAGCAGATCCAAACAAACGAAAGAATAGAAGGCAATGTGAAATATCTCATGGGAAAAACCACTGACCTGGAAAATAGATCCAGGAGAGACAATTTAAAAATTATTGGACTACCTGAAAGCCATGATCAAAGAAAGAACTTAGAAATCACCCTTCAAGAAATTCTCAAGGAAAATTGCCCTGATGTTTTAGATCCAGAGGGCAAAATAGAGGTTGAAAGAATCCACAGGTCACCTCCTGAAAAAGATCCCAAAAAGAAAACTCCCAGGAATATTATAGCCAGGTTCCAGAATCCCCATATCAAGGAGAAAATACTACAAGCAGCCAGGAAGAAAGAATTTCAATATTGTGGAAACACAATCAGAATAGCCCAGGACCTGGCAGCTTCTACATTGAGGGATAGAAGGGCATGGAATATGATATTCCAGAGGGCAAAAGAGCTGGGAATGAACCCAAGGGTCACCTACCCAGCAAAACTGAGCATTTTGTTTCAGGGGAAAATATGGTCATTCAGTAGAATAGAGGACTTTCAAGCATTCTTGAGGAAAAAACCAGAGTTGAATAGAAAATTTGACATTCAGACACAAGAAGTGAGACATGCCTGAGAAGGTAATCAGGGAAAAGAAATCAAAAGGAACTTATCAAAATTGAACTATTTACATTCCTATATGGAAAAAACAATAACTGTGACTGATGAAATCTTTCTTAGTATGAAAATAATGGAAGAAGGGTATATGGGCATTTGATACATATGTGAATGTGTGTATATATGTTTACAGTTACATATGGATAGAGGGCATAGGTTGAATTTGTTGGGAAGGGAGGATACTCAAGGGGTGAAGTTGTGAGGTAAGAGAGGAAAGTGACAAGAGGAGATGGGGAGAGACAAGGTAGGGCAAACTATCTCATGTAGAAGACGCAAGGGGAAGTGGTTGCAAGGGAGGGGGAGAATAGGAAGACAAAAAGGCAAAACCACACTCTCATTGAATTTGGTTCAGGGAGAGAATGACATACATACTAAATGGGATATCTCAACCCACAGCAGAATAGGGGGAAGGGGGATGAGAGGAGGGATGATGGATAGGAGGGCATCCTTGGGGGGAGGGGAGCTTGGAAGTACCCACTATAGAAGAGGGACAGGATCAAGTAGGGAATGGACCAGGTGGGGGGTGGGATGAGTGGGAGGGAATTATAAGCAGCTTTGTATAATATATCTACTATGGTAATGTTTTGCATAGCTAGACATGTACAACACATACTGAATTACTTATCTTCCCAGAGGGAATGGGTGACAAGGGAGGAAGGGAATGGATCTGAAATTCGAGGTCTTAAAATTAAATTTTTCAAATTAAAAAAAAAAAAGAATATATTCCCTACCAGGAAGATAGACATCACCTGGATGAAGAGGACATAGACTTGCTCTCTAAAATGTCATTGCCCAACAAATTTCAGTCAAAATTATAGTGAATAATCCATATATTAATTATATTGATAGTCAGATTAAGAAAGCCTATTTGTCCAGTCAAACATTTCAAGGGGTTTCATATCTAGAATGAATAGTCCTTTTGTACCATTCAACTCTGCCAACATTTGTTTTTTGTATTTTTGTTTCCTTGTAGGAAAATTGAACCTCTCCTATTTTTCTACAATGTTGCTTAAAAACTGCAAATATCATTATAATGGATATAGTCATTTTGTTTTCTACAAATAAAACTATATATTCAGCATTGATGTGCTAGACTTGAAGGAAATTAGAACTGAATTTTAAATAATATTCTTCTAGAGTTTTGCATGTTTGAAATATTATTTAGAAACATAAATCAGACAAATTTTATTATGTTGCAAAATATCTAAAAACCCCTTTGCTGTGTATTATATGTATAAATTAAATTCTAATTGCCTAAAACAATGTAAACTATAAAATACCTTCAGCATCAAAATGAACCACAGTGAAGTGGAAATAGGTATATAGGATTTCAAATAACATACCCAATTAAAATTCTTAAATGCACTAATTAAGTTCAGATAATTCATGTATTAGCATGTAACATACACACATATACACATTTCTTAGGACTTTCTCATAATAAAAGAAATGAAATGAACTTGGCAGTATGTCTCATTGCTTTATACATGTAGACATGAAACCATTCTAAAGTTTCACAATTAAATTTTGCAGCTAAAGCAAAGGCTATCCATAAGAGAGGAATATGTAACTCATTCACCAACTATCCTGTTGACAGTTTTAGCTAAGAAATTACTTCAGTGAATTTCTAGGCTTTGAGTAGAGTTTATAACAGTGGGAAGGAGTTGGTTGAGCACAGAGTTTAGTACTGTGAAATTTAAACCCTTACAGAACTTAATCACCATTTCATCATTAGTTATTTTTAACAAAGCACAGAATCCTAATCAAGAGTATTTTTGAAAAATGAAACTTATATGTTAATAGAATAATGCCACTATGATACTGTACTTATGGTAGTAGTTTAGGCATTTATGTTCTGTTCATTTCTTTGTGACTCCATTTGGGCTTTCTTGGCAAAAACACTGGAGTGATTTCCCATGCTCACTTTATAGATTAGGAAACTGAGGCAAAGAGGGTTAAGTTACTTACTCAGGATCCCACAGCTAGTACATGTCTAAGGCCGGATTTGAACTCAGGAAAGTCATTCTTTCTGACTTTGGGCCTGGCATTCTATCCAATGTGCCACCTAATTGCCCTTAGGTGAAGCGAGGAACCAATTAAAATGATAAAACAAGGGGCGGCTAGGTGGCACAGTGAGTAGAGCGCCAGCCCTAGAGTCAGAAGGACCTGAGTTTGGATTTGGCCTCAGACACTTAACACACACAAACAAAAAAAAAAAAAAAACCTAGTTGTGTGACCTTGGGCAAGTTACTTAACCCCAATTGTCCTCCAAAAAAAAATAATACAACATTAGTTTCTAACATACATAGTCAGAAATATTCATATAATTTTGGTCAGAAATATTCCAACAGAACATGAGTATGATAAGAGGAGGTAATGGTGGGAGTAATCCAGGTTTGGCTTCTGTGGATGTGATCTACAATTTGACAAGGTAGTAAGTGATTGAAGAAAAGAGAAGTATAAAGTTGATTTGGTTAACTATAGGGTATCAATTAGAAAGGGAAGAAAGTTAAATCAGAGCAGGGATGATGGCCAGGGAGAGCTCTGAGGGGTGCAGGGACTAAAGGCCCTGGTGAAGACAAAGAAGAAATTAAGAAAGGATAAGTTATGGTAATATGTGGGCAATCTAATTTTATTTTTTTAACTAGTGGAATTTATTTGAAAGTATGGCTCTTGAAATCAATATTTGGGATTTAAAAATGTCTTTATGTTGGGAAAAAATACAATTCCTCATGCCAATTTTGTCTTACCCATCTCATCTCAGTTTCTGTGTATTTGTTCACACTTTGTATATAACACTGTCTCCCAGAGTATTTCTGCTTCTATGTTAAAATACGACCTACCTGTCCTCAAAAGAACTGCCCTACCACTTCCATAAACCACAAAGTTATCCCTGATATCAGTCAGAAGTTCAACCTCACATTTCTCTGGATAGTTTGCTCTAATCTCATACATTTATTCTTTAGTATTTTGAATTGTAACTATTTGCACCTTTTTCTTGTATCCCCTGAGAGACTTAAAAACCACTGAAGTTTGCAACAAGAGATGATTCATTTTTTGAATTATCTAGGTTTCGGATAGAGGCTCACACAAAGCAAACAATAAAAGCTTGTTAAAAAGAAGCATTGAGCCATGCTTCTTTGCCATTTCTTTGTTCCATGTCCAAATATACAGATCCATTTCTGTATGGCTTTACGATTGGTGGTGAAGACATGCTTTGGGATATAATTCATAAGTTTATAAGGATAGGAGAGTATTTTCATTTAGTCAATGTGAATCAGAATGGGAGAGCTGTTTCCTGTACTATCTTTTTCATATAGAGATGGTAGGACAGACTCAGCATGGATGGGCATGCTCGAGGAGTTAGGCCTCAAGTTGATAATAGATTTGGATTTCAACATGGGTTGAAACAAGAGACATTCCCTAGTTGGTAAATGTTCAAACAATATGAATGAGCTGTTTTCAGAAGAAATTTAAGCTAGGAACAATTATATGAAAAAAAATATTCTAAATCACTACTGACTAGAGAAATGCAAATTAAAACAACCCTGATATACCACCTCACACCTATTAGATTGACTAACAAGACATTTATTCCAGGTTATTAAGAATCTCACTAAGAGTCAGAGAAGGTAGAAAAAGTAGGGGCAGTTATAGTTATACACATGGATACTGAAGTAGATAATTCTTTTACCAATATCAGAGAATTTTGTTTCTTCTTAGGATAGGTGCCTGAAGACACACCATGAAATTGGAAAAGTTGTCAAAATAAGAATACCTTCCAATTTTTTACAACACTCATGGACACAAATAATGTTCTTAAAAGGAACTTAGTCATGAAACACACAGGGAAACAGGTGGTATTTTCCCATTACAGAAAAGAAAGAAATTGATTTAGGTAATGAAAGCTTCCTAAGATGATAAAAGAATATTTGGTTTTGATTTCTAGATGTGGGCATAATACAAAGTAATGACTCCTGTCTAGGAACAGAAGTTCATAAGAATATATATGCTTATTAAAATTTCTTTAAAAGATAAAAAGATGCTAGGAAGTTAAGTATTCACATACACCAAGATAAATGGCTTCAAGTATGGCTAAAATGAAAGAAGGATGGCAGTAGAGAATTCTTTCAGAAGGCCACAAGACAGGTTCCAAGAAAGGACCAGAAACAAAATCCATGGGCTAAAAATTCCATAAAAAATTCAAATTTAGGTAACAAACAAGAAGAATTAGAGGACATGATTCAAGAAGAAAATATGACCTCATGCATATCACCAAATCTTTGTGTTATGAATTCCATTACTGGAATAATGCTACCAATGGGACTACTACTATAACACTACTAAAAGTAGCAAGAGAGGAAAAAATGATGAAGAGTACTAAGGGAGGATTATAAACTATACTTATTATGAGTTATACTCATGTGAGGATATCCTATAAACACCAGAAGAATTGGTAAAGAGCATTTAAGTGGAGATTAATGGAGGTACTGACAGCAATTGTGTACAGAGTAGGATACAAATGACCTAAAAAGAAAAAGAAAAGCAATGAGGAATTCTCTGATGGCAGAAAGTAAAGAATTAAGAAGCATCCTTTTGAGGGGAAAAGAGATTGCAAAAGCTGGCTGGAAGCTTAACATCAAAAAAATTAAGATAGTGGCAACAAGTCCCATCATTCGTGGCAAATAGAGGGAGAAGAAATGGCAACAGTGTCAGATTTTATATTCTTGGGCTCTGAGATCACCATAGACAGTGTCTGAAGCCATGAAATTAAAAGACACTCACTCCTTGGAAGGTAAGCAATGGCAAATTGGGACAATGTACTAAAAAAGCAAAGATATCACCTTGCCAACAAAGGTGCATAAAATCAAGTCAGTGTTATCCAGTAGCAATTTATGGCTATTAGAGTTAGACTATAAGGAAAGCTGAGCACCATAGAAGTGACAGTTTCAAATTATGGTCCTTAAGAAGACTTTTGAGAATCCTTTAGATAGCAAGAAGATCAAGTCAGTCAATACTGAAAGAAATTCATTCAGGTTATTCACTGAAAGGTCAAATACTGAAGCTGAAGCACAAATAATTTGGTCATGTAATGAGATGACAGCTCACTGGAAAAGACTCTGGTATTGGGGAAAATTGAAGTCAAAAGGAAAAGGGGAAGCCAGAGGACTAAATAGTATAATGAAAACAATGAACATTAATTTGGACAGAATTCAAGAGATAGTAGAGGATAGAAAGGGCTGGGGGTACATTGGTTCATGGGGTCATAAAGAGTCAGACATGACTAAATGACTGAACAAAAGAGGAATTCAGGGAAATGATCAGAAACCTGGCACAGAGACACAATATCATAGTATCATAGTGATGGGGAGACTTTAAATATTAAGACATCTCATAAAGTGCTCTCTCTCTCTCTCTCTCTCTCTCTCTCTCTCTCTCTCTCTCTCAACTTAATGTCTTCACGACTTCTTTTTACATCTCAATAAATGTATCAGGCATTGTGGTGGGTGCTAGGAACAGAGAGACAATATTCATGTTAGATTGTTAAATGACACCCACTTTCTTATAACAAATGGAGAATTTAAAAAGATAATGGTTGTAATGAGGTTTTTTGCTTTTTTCTAAGAGATACCAATGAATGGTTTTTGTTGTTGGGTCTGTTTGTTCTTTGGAGAAGGGGTGCTATATTGATTTATATTGTTTTGTGGAATATGAAACATTTTCTGAATGAAAAACAGTTTTAAATGAGATATAATGGTTACTGGGATGCTTATGTTGTTAGCAATATAAGTCATAGGATCTAGGTATCATAGAGTCCTCAAGTGCTCCCCCCATTTCCCAAAGGTCGTACTAACAAGCTGGCTATGGGTTTTGAGATTGAGTTGATCAGGGACTGTAGGGCCCTTAACACTGATTAACTATAGAATCACTCAGGATATCTGTAGTTCTATCATCCTCAGAGAATCCTGGAAATTTTTAAAAAGCTAGAATCTCAGAAGGAAAATAAAATGATGCAAGAATCTAGCAAATATATGAACCTCAGAGAAAGAACTGAACTAGATACTAAGAAATTTGATTCCCTAAAAATATTTTAAATGCTATAATTGAAGTAGAAAAGTGGCAAGCATAGCTAAGAAGACCAGTGCTTGCCACCTCAGTATACTTACTGTGGTTGAGGAAAAGGGAGATTCTCCTAGGACAAGAAATCAGAAGAAAGGAAATGAAGACTTTGTCATCCACACATTTTACCATTTGGCATATGAATATCCTTTACTTTCAAAAGTTCCCTCCATCTCTGCATAACCCTGTAGGTGCCTGAGTGGAGAACAGATAGTCTTGTGTCAAGCAATGGATTGAAGAAGTGAATGGAATAAGGTATAAATTTCTACTTTTCTTATCAAAATATAGATACATCAGTGACTTTGTGTCCAAGATTAGAATAAATATGAGAAAACCAATCTTAAATGTCCAGAAATATTAAAAAAAAAACTATGCTAGCAAAGGGAGAAAGGTTGTTACAACTTGCATCTGTGATTTTAAACAGGTTCTTGGGTATGAAAATCAAGCCAAATTTGGCAAAATTTAAAGAGAATGTGAAAACTGCTTTAGGTAAAATCTTACATCTTTCTATTCTTTTTTTTAGAACTTATTTATTTATTTGTTTGTTATTTTTGCTTTTTTTTTTTTGAGGGCAACTGGGGTTAAGTGACTTGCCCAAAGTCACATGGCTAGTAAGTGTGTTAAGTATCTGAGGCCGTATTTGAACTCAGGTCCTCCTGACTTCAGGGCCAGTGCTGTATTCACTGCGCCACTTAGCCGTCCCCATCTTTATATTCTTTACTAAGTTTTAGCATCCAGGTCACTCATGTTGATCTCTTACTAGCCAGTGAGAATTCACTTTAGTCTCCCCTCCTAGAAAACTATGATTCTACTAACTCAGAATTAACTTTCTTTGTGGTATAGCCTTTTCAAAAGTCACCTATCCTTTCTCTATAATATTCAGGCAAAATACTCTTTCCAATACATGACGTCAAATAAGTATTTGGAAAAAAAAGAGTACATCCAATAAAACTATCTTTTTAATGGTAAAATTCTAGAAGCATAAAACAGTGAAGCTCAGCATTTCAGGTAATCTGGGGCCATATTTTGGGGTACAGTGAGCTTTCTAATGATTCGTGGTTTATAGACTAAGTGATAACTGAAAGTGTAACCACAAAAAATCAATCAGCAAGAATTTACTAAGGTCCTAAAGAAGGTCAATCATTGTACCAGGGGATAGGGATTCAAAGACAGTTGGGAAAACAGTCCTTAACTTCAGTCTTTGGAACAGACTGGGCAAAAGCACAGAGATGTAAGATGGAACATTGTATAAGAGGAAAGAAGGGAAGCTAGATGGTACAGTGCATGGAACACTGGGCTGAAAATCAGGAATAATCATCTTTCTTAATTCAAATCTCTATGACCCTGGGCAAGTCACAACCCTATTTGCTTCAGCTCCTCATCTATAAAATGAGCAGGAGATATAAATTATAAACTACTCCAGTATTTTTGCCACAAAAACCCCAAAAGTGGTCATGAAGAGTTGAATACAATTGAAATAACTGAGCAACAATAGTATGTTGTTATATGTAATAAGGTTATATTGACTGGATCTTAGAATGGATTAAGGTGGAGAAGATGAACATGCATTATGACTAGAAAAAAGGGTTGGCTCCTCTTTCAGAAAACATTTAAAATCAAAAATAAGAGTTTATATTTTATTCTGCAAGATTTAGTGAGTCATCTGAGGTTTAATGAATGGGGGAGTGACATGTTTGATTTTGTCCTTTAGGAAAACCAGTTTGGCAGACTGTGACAGATTTAAAAAGGGAGAGACTTGGGAGAAGCCTAAGAAGAATAAGATAAAGGAAAACATAGACATTTTGGTAAAAGTACAAGAACTTTGATTAAAATTATACCTCTTGAAATCAATATTTGAATTCCAAAAGGTCTTCATATTAAGAAAATAGACAATCCCTCTTCCTTGCTTATCACTGCTTCTGTGCTGATGTTCATAACATACATGGAATCTCTCTCCTACCAACATCAGTATTTATGTCTTTTGAAATCCTAACCAAACTGTAATTAGAAGATACAGCACTATACTAAATGATAATTGACAATGATCTGAATTATAGTGGTGGCTTAGTAAATCAAGTTAAAAGGACTAATTGGGGGGATATGGTGATAGAAAGAACATTATGTGAAAATTGATTGAATGTGAGTAGACAGAGTAAGAGTGGCATGAAAAGGATAGCAGTAAATTTATGAATCTGGTGATTAAAAGGATAATGGTGCTCTTAAAGAAATAAGGGAGCTGAGAAGCAGGGGATATGTGGGGAATGGGGAAAATAATGGGTGGGTTTGAGACATAGTGATTTTCAGATAGCTAAAGGATATCCACTCGGGAATATCCAATACATGATGCAATGTTAAAACTTCAGAGAGAGAGACTAGGGAGGGAAATATAGTTATGAGATTCATCCTCAGAGGGAAAATGAACAAACCCATGTGAAATAATAAGGTTGCTGAGAGAACATGAAGGGAAAGGATAGAAGAAAGCCCTTGGCATAAACTCAGTTAGAGGGCACGATGGGACAGTGATGATGCAGCAAGAGAAACTAAGAATTAATTGGCAGACAGGTATTAGGACCATCAAGACAGAAAAGAATAACAAAAATCCAGAGAGAAAACACAATAAAGGAGGAGAGAGTGCTCAAGAGTGTCAAATATTACACAGAAGTCAAGAAGAATTAGGGTTTTTTTTAATCTGTCCAACATACACATTAATAAATTATTGTTGGCTTTGAAAATTATCATTTCAGTTGACACATGAGGTCATATGTCAGATTAAAGGGAGTTTATAAGAAGGGAAGAAGAGACAGTGGAGATAAAAAGTATGGATAGCATTTTTCAAAGACTTTTACTGGGTATAGAAATATTATAGAGCCTATTGGGGTGTTTTTAAGAAAAATGGATATTTTATGCCCCAGAAAAGCAATGAGTAGTTAGGGAAAGAGTGAATATTAGAGGTAGAGAAGAGGCTGATAATAGAGGGAAAATCTTAAAAGGGGATGGAATCAAGGATATACATAGAAGATTTTAGTCTTGTCAGGAGTAGGGCTACTTTAAATCTTCATCAGAGACTAGAGTTAAAGCAGGAGAGAATGGGCAAAATGTCAAGTAGTTGTGAGTTGAAAAGAAAGTGGAAATAACTCTCAACCATATTGGTCTCTATTTTCTAAATGAAGTGAGACATGAAGTCTTCACTTGTGCAAGTGTTTGGGATGAAATGTATGGGAGATATAAGGAAAGAAGATAAGTTTGAGAGCAGCCAAGAGGACCAGTTGCAATTATATGGCATAAATTGGTAGTGAACTGTCAATAGAGTTTTGTGACTTTACCCTGCTCTATCTAGCAGTATATGAGAAAAATTGTAAGAGGTGAGTGGTTAAAGTAACTAAGGAGGTTTTGGCAAGTTGTAATATGTAATAAAACAAAGCAGTAAGTGATTCAAGAATAGAGATGGATATCTAGTTAAACTGGTAAATTATACAGACACAACCAGCAAGGCAAGAAAGTAAAATCAGATTAAGTATGATTGCCAAGCAAATTTTTGAGAGATGCAGGAATTGGAAGTCCCAGTAAAAATAAAGAACAAGTCTAAGAAGAATAATATATGGGAAAACATAGACATTTTAGTAAAAGTACAAGAACTTTAATTGAAATTATACTTCTTGAAATCAATATTTGAATTCCAAAAGGTCTTTATATTAAGAAAATAGATGGGGCGGCTAGGTGGCGCAGTGAGTAAGAGCGCCGGCCTCGGAGTTGGGATGACCCGAGATCGAATCTGGCCTCAGAAAATGAGCACCCCCACATAAATAATGACTAGCCGTGTAACCTTGAGCAAGTTACTTAACCCCAATTGCTTAAAAAAAAATAGACAATCCCTCTTCCTTGCCTTACTCATCACTGCTTCTGTGCTAATGTTCATAAAATACATGGAATCTCTCTCCTTCCAACATCCATATTTATGTCTTTTGAAATCCTAACCAAACTCTAATAACTTCTATACAAATTCTATCAAGTAAAAACTTGTCCATTGATTTTGCCAGTCAGAAACAAGTACTCTGTCTCACAACTCTCTGAGTGTTTTTTTTTCCTCCTCCTATGCATTTATCCCATTCTACTTTGAAATATATTCATTTGCATATTTTACTTGTTCCCCTGACAGGTTGAAAACATCTGGAGGCCTACAGATGATTCATATTTTTAAACTATCCAAGTTTAGAATAGAGGCTTGTACAGAGCAAGTCCTTGATAAATGCCTTATCAAATGTTCTGGTTGATCCATCTATTCTAATTCCTTTATGTCATGCCCAAATGCAAACACCTATTTATATGTGATCTTAGGTACAAAAATAATGTGTCTAAGAGGTATAGGATGGGAAATAATTCATGAGAATATGCACATATGGGTGTTTAAGTTCCAGGGGTGTTTTAATGGAGCAAAATCTATAGTGGTACTTGGGGGTGGAGGGAACGATTTTTCCACATGCTATATATTCTTCAAATCAGAAGAGATTCAACACAGAAGCTAATGCTTTGAAAATTGTTTTTCCATTTGAGGATAGATTAGCATTTCAATAAGGCTGGTCTAGGTTAATGGTAACCAACAGAGATCTTGAAATTGAAAAAGCCATGAAGAAGTCCAATATATAACACTACATTCATCTACATGATATTTCTAGGCTATTGGGCAGATTATAGTGTCAAAATGACTTGACTATTGAACAAGTCCAGGACAGTGGACATCATCTAAAATTACTAAATAATCTATATCACTCTCAGTCTTAAAGGATGGGAAGACACTCTTTTTTTATGAATAGCATGCTAAGGTATGCCTCAGCTAAGTAACCTTGTGGAACTTTCAAAATAGCCTTGGAAGCAGGAAACCTAGATTAACATCTTCATTCTGACACTCCATGGATAACCACGGAAAAGTCACTCAACTTTTCTAAGCTCCAATGTCTTATATTTAAATTATTAATAATACTACCAGAACTGTCCACCTAAAAAGAGATCTTATAATGAAAATGAAAATCATCCATTGAGATACAGCTATTGTTACTAACTTTTTCAAGGTAAGGGTATTGTTCAGAGATTCCTACATAATCTGAAATGTAGAAGAATCTTAAAAACCATTTACTTCAGGAATTCTTAGCCCTTTTTTGCTTCATGAGCCCTTTGGCAATGTGATGAAGTCTATGGACAAATTTCTAAGAATCCTTTCTCTAAAAGTTATTAAAATATTTTAGATTAAAATGGAAACAAACTACAGGAAATATATTTATCAAAATATTTAGGTTCATGAACTTCAGGATGAAATCCTCTGAACTAGTTCCATCACTTCGTTTTGAAAATAGGAAAATTAAGGCAGAAAGGACTATCATTTACCCAAAGTCACAAAGCGATCCTGAGCCAAAGTTACCTGACATGTTTTTCTTGTTATTTGGCATCTGTTTCGTTTCTCCATGCAGATAGTAGAGAAAATCCTCTACCCCTAGAACATGGCCAGTCTCACTGTGGTGATAGGATTCCTCCTCATGGGTTTTACCAACATTTGGGAACTATATGTCTTACCTGCCATCCCCTTCTTGCTAATCAACCCGGTGGCTCTGATGGGTAACATACTCATTTTCACCCTCATCTCTCTTGATGGGAACTTCCATACACCTATGCACTTCTCCCTAAAAACCTTGCCCTTTAAAAAGACCTCTGTCTTATTTCCATCACAGTCCCAAAGTCAATTACAAACTCTCTAAACCACAGCTGCGCCAACTCTTCTTTTTGGGGGGGAGGGGGCATCACAGCTCTTTTTTAAAATGTTATTTGTAGCATAAGAGCTTTTTCTCCTCACAGTGATTTCCTATGTCCACTATGTGGTTATCAGTTAACCCCTGCACTGTGAATTCATCATGACCAGAGGGGTTTGTGTGAAGATGGCAGCTGTTTCCTGGCTCAATGGAGGTTTGTTGGGAGCTCCCTACTCAGTGAATACATTCACTTTGCCCCTCTGTGGTACCAAGGAGATCCACCAGTTCTTCTGTGATGCCCCTACCTTACTCAGAATGTCCTGCTCTGAGACACACCTTGCAGCTGATGTCAATATGGCTTTGGGGTTTGATTTAGGAAGTTTCTGCTCTATTTATATCACAATCTCTTACAGCCACAAGTTCTAAACTGTAGTGAAGATTCCAACCACAGAGGGTAGGTCAAAATCCTTCTCTACTTGCCTGCCCCACCCCATTGTTCTCCTGGGTTTTGTCATAACATGTGTCATTCATTACTTATACAAAGTCACCCCAGGAATCTGACTGAGTTCTAGATTGACAACCTGAGTTGGTTCTAGATGATCTACATGACCTAGACAGGTCTAGAACAGAGTTTTGTATGTCACAGAAAAATTGATAGTGTTAGGGAAATATACTTATCAGTAATTCCTTTGTCTTGTGCAAAAAGTACAAGTTTGTTTCTGTCTATCTTTAAGGAGAGTAGAGGGTTCTTCAGGTATATCTATGTTAACTTATGAGTTTATCAGGATGGATAATAATAACAGCTAACATTTTACATAGCACTTACATGTGCTAGGTAATATTCTAAGAGATTCATGATTACTATTTCACATGACCCTCACAGCAACCCTGGGAGGTAGGTGTTATTATTGTTCCTGTTTTACAAATGAGGAAGCTGAAGTAAGCAGGAATTAAGTGATTTATCCAGATTCCACAACTAGTAAGTGTCTGAGTCTGGATTTAGACTCAAGTCAGTCTTCCTAACTACAGGTCTAACACTCTATCCACTGCTCCACCTAGCTGCCTGGAGATAGATGGGTACTTTAACTCAAGCAAGATGAATGAGATTCCTGAGGGGCAGTCATTCCCCATTCTGGCTTCATCATACAAAGAGTGAATAAAGTTGATTTGCGTATTAGTTCTCCAGTTGACAATGGATTTGCATTTCAAGTGACTGTTCAGAATTACTGGTGGCTTGGTCTTTGACTAAGGGAGAATATAAAATTAAAATGATGCAGGTTTTTACCAAACCCAGGACACTGACTTCTATTGCATGACTGTTTTATTATTCTGAGGTAATAAGGCTGTCTACATGACAGTGTCTTGGTTGGGTTACCATCTTGGACAATGGATATCATTTAAGATTGTGAAAGAATCAATATCACTAATATTCTTGAAGAATGGGAAGAAAGTTATTTGTTTATGAAGAGAAAGTTCAGGCTTGCCTCAGTACAGGGACCTGGAGTAGCTTTCAACCCAGCTTTGGAATCAGAAGCACATGGTTGGCAATCAAGTGATGAAAATTTTTGTATGACCACTAGAAAGTCTCATAACTTATCTGATATATGGTATCATGTTCAAAATGGTATAATACTACTTGACTATTATCTCACAGGGTTCTTGTGATGATAGTGCTCTATAGCCCTTGAGATACATTGCTATTGTTATCTTTTTCAAGATGTGGATACTATTTCTAGAAACACAGATCCTTTGGAATGTAAAAGAGCCCTCAGAAATCATTTAGTTCAGAGATTCATAGCCTGTCTTGTGTCCAGGGCTGCTTCTTATGAAGCCCTACCACCTCCTTTTCAGAACAGTATATTTAAACGTGGAAATTTCAAAAGAAATTTCAAAAGATTTCAAAAGAATCATCCATGAGGAAATATACTTATCAAAATACATTTTTCAAAAATTCCTGGATCTAAGGTTAATACTCCTTGATATAGTTTCATCTCATTTAGAAAAATGACCAAACCAAAGCACTGTGATTTTTACAAGGTCACAGAGGAGGACTGAACCAAAGTCTCTTGACACCCAGCACACTGAGTGTTCTCATTTACTTTTTTTCTGTTCAGACAATCAAGAGAACTCCCTGAGCATGGCCAACCTCACCATGATGACAGGCTTCCTCCTGATCAGCTTTTCCAGCACCTGGGAGCTACAAGTCTTACATGCCATGCTCTTCTTACTGATCTACCTGGTGGCTCTGATGGTGAACCTACTCATTTTCACTATCATCTCTCTTGATGAGCTTCTCCACTCCCCCATGTACTTCTTTCTGAAGAACCTATCCTTTTTAGATCTTTGTTTTATTTCTACCACACTCCCTAAATATATCATAAACTCCTTGTCTGGTAGTCGTTCCATTTCTTTCATTGAATGTGTTTTACAGTTCTTTTTAGTAATTTTCTTTGCAGCATCAGAGCTTTTTCTCCTCACAGCAATGTCCTATGACCGCTATGTGGCCATCTGTCAGCCCCTACACTATGAAGTCATCATGACCAGAAGGACTTGTGTGAAGATGGCAACTGTTTCCTGGCTCAGTGGAGGTTTGTTTGGGGCCCTGTATTCAAGTAGCACATTCACTTTGCCCTTCTGTGACTCCAAGGAGATCTATCAATTCTTGTGACTTCCCTTCATTAATCAGGATCTCCTGCTCTGATACACATATTGGAGTAGATGTGACTTTGGCTTTGGGGGTTGCTTTAGGGATTCTCTGCTTTATTTTCATAGCTATCTCTTATGGTCCCATATTCTCAACTGTGCTGAAGATTCCAACCACAGAGGGTAGGTCAAAAGCCTTCTCCACTTGCCTGCCCCACCTCATTGTTCTCATGGTTTTTATAACTACAGGTGTCATTGTTTATCTAAAGCCACACCAGGAATCTTACTCAGTTCTAGATCTGTTGTTATCTATATTCTATACGGTGGTCCCCCCAACCCTGAACCCTGTCATCTATAGCATGAGGAACAAGGACATCAAGATTTCTCTGAAGAAGCTAATAGCTTGGAAACACCTCTCATAGGGATTAACTCTAAGGTTTTTCCCCTAATTGTATGACTGTTATATTTAAAAAGAAAGAAAAGGAAATCACTTGTAGCCTTTATG
This sequence comes from Gymnobelideus leadbeateri, assembly GCA_011680675.1. NCBI lineage: Eukaryota > Metazoa > Chordata > Mammalia > Diprotodontia > Petauridae > Gymnobelideus > Gymnobelideus leadbeateri. The sequence goes on along the minus strand of WOXC01003755.1, from coordinate 1,656,907 downwards.
TGCTTATTGACTTGAATTTTTTCCTTGTTTGCCCATGTCAAATTTATTACTTAGGGAATGCTGTCTCTTAGAGATTATCAATAAATGATGTTCAAAATATATATACTCTGAGTGAATAAGTTATTTTGACTATGGTAAATCTCCAAATTAACTATAAAGGACATGTGAAGAAAGATGCTATTTGCATCCAGAGAAAGAAGTGATAAATAGAAGTATGTATACAATCATTTTACATATATATATATATATGTTTGTCTAATGATGATCATGTCTAGGGCAGGGGATAGGTGATGAAAGAAAAAAGAGAACTCTTAATAAATGTTTGTTAAATTGATTTAATTGATGCATGATAACCCAAGATAAAATAACTCAATTATCAACTGCCCTCCAAAATTTGCACAAAGGGAAATAAGAATGCCCTCCCTAAGTAGAAGCAAAGTTCCAAACAAAAACTTACCTTCTCTTATACTCCTAAAGGAGATCATTTCAACTTGGTTGGTTTTCTAAATTTATTTTTCTTTTTTTCTTCTTTTTTTGGTGGGGGGGAAGGTAGGGCAGGCAACTGGGGTTAAGTGACTTGTCCAAGGTCACATGGCTAGTAAGTGTTAATTGTCTGAGGCTGGATTTGAATTCAGGTCCTCCTGACTCCAGGGCTGGTGCTCTATTCACTGAGCCACCTAGCCACCCCTGTAAACTTATTTTTCAAAAGAAAAAAAAAAGAAGAAAAGAATGAGGAATGGAAAGAAAGAGAAATATTATTTACAATAACAATAAAATAGATCAAATATTTATGAATTAGTTTACCAAGATATATGTGGGACATATATGAACACAACTGCGGGAGGAAAAATGATTGAGAAAAATAAATTCAGACCTAAATAATTAAAGAGGTTAGTAGATAGAGTGCTTAACTTGGAGTCAGAACACCTGAATGGGAACCTTGTCCCAGACCCTTGCTGGCTGTGTGACTCTGGGAAAATTATTTAATCCCTATTTGTTTTAGTTTTCTTCTCTGTAAAATTGAAATGATAATAGTATCTATCTTACATAGAATAGAATCTTACATGTGGATATCAGATGAGTTAATATTTACAAAGAGCTTTATATATTTTAAAGTGTTATATAAATCCTATTATTTCATGCTTATGATCCAATAAGTGGAGTGTATTAATATGGTAAATGATGGCAATAATATACAAAATAACCTACAAGTTAAAAATATGTAAATCAAAATACAAATTAGATATTTTAGATGATTTGAACATCATACAAGAAAAACAAGTGTTAAGAACAAAATCCTCCTACACAAACAAAATTAAGGCAGTGAGAACAAGAAGAAAACTACTAAATGGAAAAAAAATCTTTGTATTAAACATCTCTGATAAAAGCGTGAGTTCCAAAATATAGAGAGAACAGACAAATATTATGGTTAAGAAGCAACTGATAAAATATCAAAGGATATAAAAATTTATCTTAAAAAAGAAATATGAGCTATTAACATTTAAAAACATATATTTGAAAGTCCTAATATCCAGGGAATTGAAATGTCAACCAACTCTGGACTGTTACCCTCTACCTTTCAAATTTCCAAAAATGTTAAGAGATAATAAAAGCCAAACTTAAGCAGCCCCAGGAAAACAGGCACACTGATTCATAACTCCAGGATCTTTGAATTGGCCTGAAATTTTAGAAAGAAACTTGAAACTGTGCAAGAAAAGGAACAAAAGTATTCTTATGCTTTGACATAGTGATTTTACTACTACTTTAGTGCCAGAAAGAAATAAACCATGTGTACAAAATTAATCATTATAGCATAACTATACTAGTGGGGCCCTCAACCTTCCTCTCTCTGAACTTGATAAATCTTAATTCAAAATAAACAAAAAAGAAGTTAAAGAGGTGAATAGAATTTTAGACAAGGTAGATATGATAGACCTCTGGAGAAAATTGAATGGGAATAAAAAGGAATATACCATCTTCTCAATGGTATATGGCACATACACAAAAATTGACCATATACTAGGGCATAAAAACCTCACAACCTGGTGCAGAAAGACAGAAATATTAAATTCATCCTTTTTGGATCATGATGCAATAAAAGTCATATGTAATAAAGGACCATAAAAAGATAGACTAAAAACTAATTGGAAACTAATTTAATCGAAAAGAATGAGTGTGTCAAACAAGAAATCATGGAAACAATCAGTAACTTCATTCAAGAGAATGACAATAATGAAACAACATACCAAAACTTGTGATATGCCTTGAAAGCAGTTCTTAGGGGAAGTTTTATATCTCTGAATATTTACATGAATAAGATAGAGAAAAAGGAGATCAATAAATTAGGTATGCAACTGAAAAAGCTAGGAAAGGAATAAATTAAAATCCCCAATTAAATGCTAACTTAGAAATACTGAAAACCAAAGGAGAGATTAATAAAATTGAAATTAAGAAAACTATTGAACTAATAAATAAAACTGAGTTGGTTTTATTAAAAAACAATAAAATTGATAAACCTTTAGTCAATTTGATAAAAAAGAAAGAAAAGAAAACAAAATTAATCATTAGCACTATGAGGAACAGAAAAAGGTTTTTTAAAAAATCTATGTACCCAAATAACAGTTAATACAAAGATTATTATATATTAATATAATATATATGATTATTATATAACATAATATGTAAAGTATAATATATGATGTACATATAATATGTAAAACTCTATTCCAAGAGTTCTAAGCCATTAGCAATAAAAACTACAGAGAGATCAAAGAAATATGAAAACTGTTGTATGAAATAAAGCCGTATGGACAACAGAGTGAATTTTGCAGTGACATACACTGAGTGTACATTGTTTGTATTGATGCCAAAATTAAATGACTATTTATATTCCAAATTCAGGCCGCTATGGTTTTTATAAGTGATCAGAAGGTATTTTATTAGTATCAGAAGGTATCTCTTCCTGGGCAGAGAGCAGAGCACAGATCAGGAGAGCAGTGACTATACCTCTCCCCAGACCACATCATTTTGGAAGCACTGAAAACTTCCAAACCAGCAGAACTAATTCTGAAAATATCAGTGCAAAAAGCTTCACACACACACACACACACACACACACACACACACACACACACACACCAGGAACAGAGCACAATCAAGGAATGGGGTAAAAAGAAGATGAGCAAACAACAACAAAATCCTGACCATAAAAATCAACTAGGGTGATAAGGAAGATTAAGACACAAACTTGGAATAAGACAATAAAGTCAAAAGAGCTACAAGCAATGCCCTGAAGAGGAAAAAAATGTGAATTGAACACTAGCCCAACAGGAATTCCTGAAAGAGCTGAAAAAATTTTCAAAATCAACTCAGAGTAGTAGAAAAAAATAGGCAAAGAAATAGGAGCAAAGTAAGGTTATTTTAAAAATTAATAGCTTGGGGGGGGGGGGCGGAGCCAAGATGGCGGAAAGGAAGCAGTAACTTCGCTGAGCTCCTCTGTCACTAAGTCCCAAAGGGTAAGTCTGAGCGGATTCCGGAATGACGGAGCCCAGTGGAAGACAGAGTGTGGCAGAATCCAGCCCAGGAGGTTGCCCAGTGTGTCCGCACAGGTCGATCGCAGAGCGCGTGGGGTCTGCACAGCTCAGACCTAAGAGCAGACAAGCAGACTACACCAGAGAGAGAAAAAGCCCCAGCCTGCAGACTTACCAAGGACGAATCGCAGTCATCTCACAGAGGGAACAGATCATTGGAGCCAGGTAGGAGAGTCGGGCCCTCAGTGGAAAGAGCGCTTCTCAGGCTGCATTCAGCCCCCAGCCTGGAAGTTTAGAAACTGCCTGCCTGTATAATACAGGGGCTGGAACTGCAAAGTAAATTCTAGCTGCTCCGATCCTCCCATCCCTCCTTCATGAAGCAGAAAACCCAAAGATAAGTCTCCCACCCAGATTGAAATCCCAAGTTAATGGAAATAGCCTCAGGCTTGAGAATCTCCAAGAAAGGGTGTAACTGAGACAGGCAGGAATCTGAAGAGAAGAGAGGGAGGGGACCCAACAAGCCCCACCTCACCTCACCAACAAAAGCCTACTTATAGCCCAGGGGTATAGAGACAGAAATCTGAAGTGGTCAGACTCATCCCCACCTACACATCTACATTCCTCACTGACTTCCCTGACTTAGCCATAAACTAGTCACCCAGAGGTATTCAAAGTCAAGGATCAGGCCCCAAACTCAGCCTGAGAAACTAAGAAACAGGAAGTCACAATGGAAAGGAAGGAAGCTGAAAAGGAGAAGGGGAAGGCAAGAAAGTCTATTTGAGCATACTATGCAGGGCAAGAACAACAAAACACACAGGACAATACAGACTCTCTGCCCACACCAGAGACCACAGAAGGAAACATGATCTGGCCACAAGCCCAAATAGCATTCCTGGAGGAGCTTAAGAAAAATTTTAAAGACCAAATCAGGGAGGCAATGACCAACTTGGAAAAAGAAAATACCTCCCTAAAAAAGGAACTTCAAAAACTAACTGAAGACCATAATTCACTAAAAATTAGATACAATCAAACTGAAACTCAGAACTCTATGATGCAGCAGGAGTCAATAAAAAAAAAACAAGATGATCGAAAAATTGCAAGAAAATGTAAAATATCTCACTGGAAAAATAACTGACCTAGAGAACAGATCAAGGAGAGACAACCTAAGAATTATTGGTCTACCAGAAAGCCATGATGAGAAAAGCAGTCTAGACAACATCCTCCAAGAGATTGTCAAAGAAAACTGTCCTGAGGTCCTGGAATCAGAAGATAAAATAGCTATTGATAGAATTCACCGGACTCCTCCTGAAAGAGATCCCAAACTGAAAACTCCAAGAAATATAGTAGCCAAATTCCAGAATTATAAGATTAAAGAAAAAAATTCTACAAGCAGCCAAAAAGAAACAATTCAAATATCGAGGAACTACAGTTAGGATCACACAGGACCTAGCAGCTTCTACATTAAAAGAGCGGAGGGACTGGAATTTGATATTTCGTAGGGCAAGAGAGCTAGGACTACAACCAAGGATTAACTACCCGGCAAAACTGAGCATAATCTTTCAGGCAAGGAGATGGACGTTTAATGAAGTAAGGGACTTCCAGACTTTCCTAGTGAAAAAGCCAGAATTCAATGGAAAATTTGATCTCCAATTACAAGACTCCAGAAGGACATAAAAAGGTAAACAAGGGTAACATAGACTCACACATGCAGAAGTGCACACACCCACACCCACAAACACAAGCTCATTACCTGGGATGCAACAAGAGCAAAATGTTCACATCCCTATATGTGGAGCTGATAACTCTCAATATTTGAAATCTCTATGATTATCATGACCTGCAAAAGGGTTATACTTAGAGGGTGTGGGTATGAATGCACTAACATGGAGTCTAAAAAAAAAAAAAGACTATTAAGGGGATCAATGGTACTGTAATGGGAAAAAGGAAAGGATGAGCTAGGAAAAGGTAAAATATGCCATCTGAAGAGGCATCAAAACACACTATAGAAGAAGGGAAAGTAAGAGGGAGAGGAACATCATTTAAACACTATTCTCACTGGTTCTGGTTCAAAGAAGGATCAAATTAATCAGTGAAGTTTAAGAATCTAACGTGAATAGACACATAAATTCATTAAATAGAGGAATTGGAGGGAGGGAGAGGAGCACTGTTTGAAATTTACTCTCATTGGTTTGGAATCAAACGGGGAGTAATTTACTCTGATAAGTATAAAAATTTATTGTGTCCTATAGATAGTGGGAGGGTAAGGGGGGGGTGAAAAGGAGGAGACTAAAGGGAGGGATTATAAGGGAGGGAAATAGTAGTAAGGGGAGAGGGTAGGTTAAGAAGGGGGGTCACTGGGTGGGAACACTGAGGGAGGGGGCGGTCAAAAGGGAAAACTTCAAGGAGGGGAAGGGAGAAGGAATAAACAAAAACATAAACAGGGGAGGGAATAGGATGGAAGGGAAGAGACAGATAGTCATCATTACTGTGAATGTGAATGGGATGAACTCTCCCATAAAACAGAGGCGGATAGCAGAATGGATTAAAAACCATAATCCTACAATATGCTGTCTTCAAGAAACACATTTGAAACAAAGGGATACCCACAGGGTAAAGGTAAAAGGTTGGAGTAAAATTTATTATGCCTCAGCTAAAGTAAAAAAAGCAGGGGTAGCAATACTTATCTCAGATAAAGCAAAAGCAACAATAGATCTAATTAAAAGAGATAAGGAAGGAAACTATATCCTACTAAAAGGCACCATTGAGAATGAAGCAATATCACTACTTAATATATATGCACCAAGTGGTATAGCATCCAAATTCCTAGAGGAGAAGTTAAAGGAATTAGAGGAAGAAATAGATAGCAAAACTATACTAGTGGGGGACCTTAATCTCCCCCTCTCTGAACTCGATAAATCTAACCTCAAAATAAATAAGAAAGAAGTTAAGGAGGTGAATAGAATCTTAGAGAGACTAGATATGATGGATCTCTGGAGAAAACTGAATGGGGATAAAAAGGAATTTACTTTCTTCTCAGCAGTGCATGGTACATACTCAAAAATAGACCATGTACTAGGGCATAAAAACCTCACAATCCAGTGCAGAAAGGCAGAAATATTAAGCGCATCATTCTCAGATCATGATGCAATAAAAATTATATGCAATAAAGGGCCATGGAAAGATAGACTAAAAACTAATTGGAAACTAAACAATTTAATCCTAAAAAATTGGTGGGTCAAAGAAGAAATTATAGAAACAATCAATAATTTCATTCAAGAGAATGATAATAATGAAACAACATACCAAAATTTGTGGGATGCACTAAAGGCAGTTCTCAGGGGAAGTTTTATATCCCTGAGTGCATACTTAATTAAAGCAGAGAGAAGGGAGGTCAGTGAATTGGACATGCAATTGAAAAAGCTAGAAAAAGAACAAATTGAAAATCCCCAATTTAGTACTAAATTAGAAATACTGAAAACCAAAGGTGAGATTAATAAAATTGAAATTAAGAAAACCATTGAATTAATAAATAAAACCAAGAGCTGGTTTTATGAAAAAATCAACAAAATTGATAGACCCTTAGTCAATATGATAAAAAAAAAGAAGAAAACCAAATTATGAGTATCAAAAATAAAAAGGGTGAATCTACCTCCAATGAAGAGGAAATCAAAAAAATAATGAGGAATTATTTTTCCCAATTGTATGCACATAAATATGACAATCTTAGTGAAATGGATGAATATTTACAAAATCACAAATTGCCCAGATTAACTGAAGAGGAAGTGAATTACCTAAATAACCCCATCTCAGAAAAAGAAATCAAACAAGCCATCAATGAACTCCCTAGGAAAAAATCTCCAGGGCCAGATGGGTTCACTAGTGAATTCTATCAAACATTTAAAGAACAATTGATTCCAATACTCTACAAACTATTTGGGAAAATTAGTGAAGGAGTCCTACCAAACTCTTTCTATGACACAAATATGGTACTGATTCCTAAATCAGGAAGAGATAAAACAGAGAAAGAAAATTATAGACCAATCTCCCTCATGAATTTAGACGCAAAAATTCTAAATAAAATATTAGCCAAAAGACTCCAACAACTTATCACAAAAATAATACACCCTGATCAGGTAGGATTCATTCCAGGAATGCAAGGATGGTTTAATATTAGGAAAACCATCAATATAATTGAGCATATCAACAACAAAACTAGCAAAAACCACATGATCATCTCAATAGATGCAGAAAAGGCTTTTGACAAAGTACAACATCCATTCCTATTAAAAACACTAGAAAGTATAGGAATAAATGGAGCCTTCCTTAAAATAGTTGCTAGCATCTATCTAAAACCATCAGCAAGTATTATATGCAATGGGGATAAACTAGAAGCCTTTCCAATAAGATCAGGAGTGAAACAAGGGTGTCCACTATCACCCCTCTTATTCAATCTGGTACTTGAAACGTTAGCAGTAGCAATTAGAGAAGAAAAAGAAATCAAAGGAATCAAATTAGGCAAAGAAGTGACCAAGCTGTCACTCTTTGCAGATGATATGATGATATACTTAGAGAATCCTAGAGAATCAAGTAAAAAATTACTTGAGACAATAAATAAATTTGGCAAAGTTGCAGGATATAAAATAAACCCACATAAATCCTCAGCATTCCTGTACATCTCTAATAAAACTCAACAGCAAGAGATAGAAAGAGAAATCCCATTTAAAGTCACTGTAGACATTATAAAATATTTGGGAATCTACTTGCCAAAACAAACCCAGAATCTATATGATCAAAACTACAAAACACTTCTCACACAAATAAAAACAGATCTAAATAGTTGGAAAAATATCAATTGCTCATGGCTGGGTCGAGCTAATATAATAAAAATGACAATTTTACCCAAACTAAATTATATATTTAGTGCCATTCCAATCAATTTACCAAAAAACTACTTTGTAGAGTTAGACAAAATAATAACAAAATTTATTTGGAAAAACAAATGGTCTAGAATATCAAGGGAATTAATGAAAAGAAATGCTAGGGAAGGTGGACTAGCTATGCCAGATCTTAATCTGTATTATACAGCAGCAGTTATCAAAACTGCTTGGTACTGGCAGAGGTGTAGAGTAGTGGATCAATGGAATAGATTAGGTGCAGGAGACCCAGCAGTTAATGAATATAGCAATCTATTGTTCGATAAACCCAAAGACCCCAGTTTTTGGGATAAGAATGCACTATTTGACAAAAACTGCTGGGAAAACTGGAATACAGTATGGCAGAAACTGGGCATAGATCACTATCTAACACCATATACCAAAATCAAGTCTAAATGGGTGCATGATCTAGGTGTAAAGGATGATACTGTAAGCAATTTGGGAAAGCAAGGAATAGTTTACCTGACAGATCTGTGGAGAGGGGAAGATTTTAGGACCAAACAAGAATTAGAGAGCATTATAAAATGCAAAATGGATAATTTTGATTACATTAAATTGAAAAGCTTCTGCACAAACAAAGCCAATGTAACCAAGATCAAGAGGGAGGTGGGAAATTGGGAAAGAATTTTTACAACCTGTGTCTCTGATAAAGGACTCATTTCTAAAATTTATAGAGAATTGAGCCAAATCTATATGAATACAAGTCATTCCCCAATTGAGAAATGGTCAAAGGATATGAATAGGAAGTTTTCAGAGAAAGAAATTAAAGATATCTATAAGCATATGAAGAAATGCTCTAAATCACTATTAATTAGAGAAATGCAAATCAAAACAACTCTGAGATACCACATCTCTCCAGTCAGATTGGCTAAGATGACAAAACAAGAAAGTGACAAATGCTGGAGAGGATGTGGGCAAATTGGAACGCTAATACATTGCTGGTGGAGTTGTGAACTTATCCAACCATTCTGGAGAGCAATCTGGAATTATGCCCAAAGGATTATAAATAATTTCATACCCTTTGACCCAGCCATATCACTCCTAGGGTTATATCCCAAAGAGATCATGGAAGTGGGAGGAAGAACCATATGTACAAAAATATTTTTAGCAGCCCTTTTTGTGGTTGCAAAGAATTGGAAACTAAAGGGGTGCCCATCAATTGGGGAATGGCTAAACAAGTTGTGGTATATGAATGTAATGGAATTTTATTTTGCTATAAGAAACGAGGAGGTGTCAGATTTCATAATTACCTGGAGAGACTTATACAAACTGATGCTGAGCGAGAAGAGTAGAATCAGAAGAAATTTGTATACAATCACAGACATACCATATCTGTGACGACCAATTATGACAGACTGGACTCTTTTCAGCAATGCAGTGATATAAGTTAATCCCGAATGACTCAAGAAAGTGAGAAATGTGCCATCCAGAGATATAACTAGAAAGAACTGAGCCTGAATCCTGATGGAAGCAAACTAAATGATCTTGTTCTTCTCATTGTTTGGTTTTACTTCTTCCTTACCATCTTTCATCCCACCTAGTACAATATGCCTTTGTAATTGGAATGTTTAATATGAATGCATTTGCAGACCCTATACTGTACTATATGATGTCATGAGGGGAGGGGGGAGGGAAGTAAAGGAAATTTGAAAATCAAGGAACTATGGAATTGAATCTTGTTAACTGAAACTAAACTAATAAATTAATTTTAAAAAAAGAGCTAAAATATTTGATTCAACACTCAGGTATCTTTGGGTAGTCAGCTCTAAACATGATATCTTTTGAGGATTGCAGCTTTGACTTTGACTTTGCTCTCAATTGTATCTGTTTATGAATGTGGCTGCATTTGGAGATACCTGAGGCCTAGATCAAAGGTTTTACCCTAAGACTTTAGTCTCCTACATAACAAATCCTTATCAAATTATCTATTCTGTGCTACTTCCAGGATACAACAGACTATGGTAATGATAAGAAAACTTGAGTCCCTTTCCTTTGTCTCTTTTGCTCTAAAGACCTTATACTAAGAATCAGTAAATGGAGTTCATTATTCTTCCTTGAACTACCCACATGGCCTGGTCATTTCTTCTTTGTGTCTCCAGTCATGCTTAAGTGCTGGACACTGAGTAGCCCACAGCAAATGGTGCCCACGTGAGACACATAGAAATCTGAAAGGAAGGTCCAGAGTGGAAATGGCCCTTACAAGCAGAAGTAGCTCCAAAAATCACAAGTCACAGGATAAGGGAACTTTTTTCAATCAATTCTTAGTCATTCTATTCCACCAGGCTGATACAGGGATTTTCAAGCTTTCTATCACCATGGGTCAAATGCATAGGGTACAGTTAAATGATCAGCAACAATATTTTCAAGTATTAAAGAAAGTAGTGAAAGAAAGAGGGTTTGTTACTATGAAGGAACAATTAGAGGAATTTTATTTAGTGTGTTTAGAACAGTGTAGCCCTGGATGGGAAACAGAAGGAAAACAGATAACTGAGAAACTAGGAAAAGAAGGAACTCAGCATTTCCCCATTTCTGCTTTTTTTTTCCTCTGGAATATATTAAAGATATGTTTTAGATTAGGAATGAAAGTGCCAAAGGTGGCACAATTAAGTGTAATTCAGCTGTCTTTACACAGTTTTTATAACAAGTCAAAAAAGTATACAAAATAAATCAGGATAAAAATTAGAAAAAATAAATTTGCATGAAATATATGAATAGAAGTTTTAAGGTTTAAGGGTCTGCTTTCCTCTGATCTAACTCTGGCCAAGTTTGATTTGGGAAAGGCTGTTAAAAAATAATGTTAATAAAAATAATAAAAAGTTGGGGCGGCTAGGTGGCACAGTGAGTAGAGCGTCGGCCCTCGAGTCAGAAGGACCTGAGTTCAGATCCGGCCTCAGACACTTAAGGCACACACAAACAAAAAACCTAGGGCAAGTTACTTAACCCCAATTGCCCTCCAAAAAGCAAAAATAAATAAATAAATAAAAAGTAAAAAGGGAAAATTTTCCCTCAGATTAAAGAGGCAGACTAGCAACCATTTAACTATTCCCCTGCCTCATCTAAAAAGAGAAAAGTGTTATGTATCAGGATGCAACTGAAGGTTAATTTCATTTGGCACTAAGGCAAATTTAGAAGATATAAAGATCTGAAGAAGAAATACTTTAAAGCTTTTAACTCTAGCTAGTACAGGACGGAGATTGGAGCCACTGGACATTGTCCAGCTTCTCCACACTGTAACTTTTGCTTTCAAAAAAATAAAATTTTTTTAGGAGTCACTGAAGTTCACAATGCAAGTTAAAGTAGTTGAAAACATTTTTTTTTAAGTCTCTCATCACTAAAGAGAGAGTGCTAAAGGATAATTAGGATACTTAAATCTTAAATAGCCCTCCTCAATCTAGATAAAGGGAGGATGCATGATAAAGGTCTCCACAAACAATAGCCCCAGGGGCAGAGCTTGCTGCCCCTCACTTATTAGGCTACCTGAATCCACACTTCAGACTTTACAACTGAAAAGAGGAGAAATAAAACCTCTGCAACTCTGAAATGAGGAGTAAAAAGCTTAAATTCTCTATCAATAAAATTTTTCACGTGATGATTTGGAAATTCAACTAATATCATAATGCCGTTGTGTTATTATGGCCTTCCTGAGTTCTGGTACAATTCTATTATATAGTAAAGATTGGATAATCATCGTTAGCCAGAAATAGTGTTAGAAAAAACAAAAATTTTATCTGATTTTTGTTGAAACTAAAAAGATAGAGGAAAGAAATTGGTATAGAAACAGTCATGATTACTTTATTTGTTCTGCTAAACCCTGTCTTATAATGTTTATATCTGCCATATAGAAAACCAGGTAGTTATAAATTTATCTGTAGTTATGAAGAGTTTAGTCCCTCCCACCTCGAGTCAAGAAGGTTTCTCAATACAATTGTATTAACTTCTTTTATCCTAGATCAGATTAGGAAAAGAGAGTTTACCCTTCCCCCCCATACTAGCAAAATTCACCTTCCACCTCTAGGCAAAAGAAGGAGGTGAAAGAGACATCAGCTACCTTAGGGGCCTGGCTTTTAAAAAGTTCTGAGCCTTGCCACTGATAAGAAACCAATAGTTGTCTGTATTGGATAACACAATCCATCCTTTTTATCAATGATTTTATATGATCTAGGAATACAACTGAATCTAGGAATACAACTGACTTCATCTGAAGTTTAATGTTTTTGCTACAGCTAAAATAATTTGGCCGTCATTTATGGAACTTGTAAAGTTGATCATTTTAGTGTCTCAATGCTAAAACCTAGAATTGTTCATTGATTACTGTATGTGGGGAAAAAAGGAAACTAGGTAAAAATTTTATTACATTCCTCCTGCATGTACAAGATTTAGCAAAGCAGGAGCTTCACTTTCAGCCACTGGTCTATATCAATTCTTCTTATTTTTTAATAATGTCAAGGCCCCTGGAAACTATCTCTATAGGAAAAATCATCAGACTAGGATAGGAACTTGGTTTAGTAATGCAATTCTTAAATAATAAACCTAACTTGCTAAAAAGTTGCAAAAGATTAATATGAATTGGCTATTATACCAGGATGTTTAATTTGAGAAAGAAAAATGTTAAATAATATCCCTTATGTATTAAAAGACCTAGTAGATCCTTATTGTTTATTACATTTACATGAGAATAAAATTAACTGTAATTAGCTCTAAGCTGTGATTGGTTAAAAAAAAATGCTGTTTAAGATAAAAAGCATTTAAGACCATATTCACATAGTTCTATTTTTTTCTCCATAGACCTGATTCCTATGATCAAACTAAGTAATCAGTAAAGGATATGAACTCTTTTTATGTTAACTTATTGGAAAATTAAATATTTTTACCTAAAATTAGAAAATGTACAGAAAATTATGCAAACTACTTAAAAATCACCTTAAGATATTCCCATTGACTAAAGGAATTTTGGAACTAATAACTTTTAAAAACATGGTGGTCAGCTTTTTTAATTGTCTGGGATGCAATTAATATATATGTTTTCTTCTCTCCTTTGGCTAAAACAACTATATCGGCAAGCACCCCAACATCCCCAGGGTGGCTGCCAACACAGGTTCTTAGATCTGCTTTTCAGAAGATAAGCAACTCAAAATCGGTTAACAAGCTCACTTTAATCAATCAAACATATATTACCTAGTTCAGGGGGAAAGGTCAGCACCCTGAACTTCAGAGTAAACAGACAGATCAAACAGACAGGCTTCCAAACTGTCCAACCATTATCAATACCAAAATCACAGTTACCAGAGAGGGAAGCATCAACATCTGGGTTTTCCAAAGGTGGGGGGGGGAGGGGCTCTCAATGGCTGCCCAGAGTCTCATCTGGTGAAATCACACAGCACTTCTCAAAAGTTGAGCCCCAAAGCAAAGCTTCACATCAGGAATTATATAGCCTTCTCCTGGGTCAGAGAATGTAACCACCCTCTTGACCCACTGCCCAATCACACAGCATCAAGGTGTGGTCATTCCTGAAAACCAAGCCTCCTACTACAGGTTCCATGTGACCACATTCAGCCTATTAGGGGGCAGAGTATATTTTCAAATTAAAGAAGGTTCTCAGAGTCACTTAAGCCAATCAAAGGGCCTAGGGGCAGGGAAGATCTTCAAATCTGCATTTCCATTGCAACAACACAGAATGCACAGGTGTGTTCCACCAGATGTAGAAACAAAGATCAGAGGATCCCTCACAAGGACAACCCCAGAAATGACTTGGTGTCCCACCTTTTCACAGAATGATACAGCCTTCTAATGGAACATTGCACAATGACAGATTTCAGAGTAGCTTGCGCTTCAAGAAATATCTGATTTTCTAATAAGAACTGATTTTTGGACTTTTTAAATCACAGGATTAATTGCTTCACTTTTAGTGTCAGCAACTGTATCTTCTATTATAAATGGGATACAAACTGCTCCATTTGTGAATGAATGCCCAAGACCAGACTCCCTCTCCAATGTGTCCTAATATTGTTAATGGTTCCAACTGCTGTGTTTGCAATCCAAACTGCACAATAGGTTAATAAATTATCAAAAAATGTTTCTGTAGCCTTTAAGACACAACATGATATAGATAAGGATCTTTTGTATAAGATCAACTTATTACAACAATTAATATTATGCTTAGATATGAGTTAAAAGCATTAAAAACTCAACTGTTACTTAGATGTGATTATAAATACACATATATTTGTGTTACCACTAGATCATATAGTTCCTCTCATCCCAATACCACATGGGACAGAATCAGAGCCTACTTACTGGGAGTGTGGCATAATTTCAATATGACCTTGGAAATAAAAGCTTTCAATCAAATTATTGAACATAGTAAGATTCCTGGGATTGACCCAGTAGGAGTTGAAAAAAAACAATTATTGATACATTGAAAAATCTCCATGCATATTAATCATTATGATAGTCTGTTATATATTTGGACCTTACATTACATGAATTATAGCATGCAATATTAAAACTTTAGGCACTGAATTACATGTCTTTAAACTTCTCCTTAAAATGTGGGAATTATATGAGGAGCTAAAGAGGCCTGGTTCAGGACTCAGACATTAAATCCTAATAGTGGACTTTAAAAAAATAATTTCTTGGAGATGCTACTTTTTTGTTAAGTTAGCTCCTGAGTTCTTTGTTATGGGTTATACTTATAAAAATGTTACTTGAGTTCTGAGATCAATAGGCTATGCCCCAAGATTTTAGTTATTAAGAGCTAAAATATTTGACTCAGCACTCAGGTTTCTTGGAGTGGTCAGCTCTAAACATGATGACTTTTGAGGACTGCAGCTTTGGCTTTGAAGTTTGCTCTCAATTGTATCTGTTTATGACTGTGGCTGCATTAGCAGATTCCTGAGGCCAAGATCAAAGGTTTTACCTTAAGATGTTAGTCTCCTAAATAACAAATCCTTATCAAATTATCTATTCTGTGTTACTTCCAGGATATAATAGACTAAGGTCTATTAAAATAGTCTATAATAGTCTAATATAATATTATAATAATAGGAATACTCAAGTCCTCTTCTTTTGTCTCATTTGCTCTAGAAAAACCTTGTACTAACAATCAATAAATGGAGTTCATGGTTCTTCCTTGAACCACCCACATGGCCTGGTCATTTCTTCTTCATGTCTCTGGTCATGCTTAAGTGCTGGACACTGAGCAGCCCACAGCCATGGGTCAGGTAGTAACCATGAATAAAATCAGATTCCAAAGTGAGGACATGCCAAGTACCACAATTTAAGAAATGTTGTTCTTGAAGGAACTTCACCTTAACATTGCAAACTTTCAAGATGCTCTCATGTGAGACACTAGACTATACCTCATTTTTTTATTCCTTTCCATGTATCTCAAGAAATAATTGTATTCTATCCCTCCTAGCCAGCATATGGATTCTTCACTTATTAGAAGTTATTTGTACTAAATCTTGTAATGCACTGTCTTTTGTTGCTCATGAAGAGTTCCTCACAGAGATTTTAAACATCAAAGTATGCTAATAAAAGATAAATGAGCAATTAAGCTAGAGAATTTTGGACTTACATAGGTTTTTGCAATACTTATAAGGGTATATACACATGAGGTGGTAACACTGTGGTACAGATAATTAGAGGTATTGCTAGGGCCTACTAAATATTCTAATACAGTAGACATTTGAAATATAGGAAGCTAGGTGTTGCAAGAGAAAAAGTGCCAGATCTAACATCAGGAAGACTCATTTTCCTGAATTCAAATCTGGTGTCAGACAATTATTAGCTGTGTGACTCTAGGCAAGTGACTTAACCTTGTTTGCCTCAGTTTCCTCATCTGTAAAATGAGCTGGAGAAGGAAACAGCAAATCACTCTAGTATCTTTGCCAAGAAAACTCCAAATGGGGTCACAAAGAATCAGACACAACTGAAATGAACAATGACACTAGTTATTGAATGAGCAACCAATAAGGTACTTTTCCATAGTGATTCTGAAACTAAGTTCTGAAACTTTAGGGCTTTGGGAACTCCCAAAGAAGTAAAGACATAAGTTGAATCAATGCAGAATTATAAGATAAATTATCAGCATTTCTATAGATTAACAACAAAGCCCAGTGGCCAGAGATAGAAAGAGAAATTCCATTTAAAATAACTACAGACAATTTAAAACATTTGGGAGTCTACAAGTAAGACAAACCCAGGGATTAGTTCACAGAACTCAATTACAAAACACTTTTCACACAAATAAAACCAGATCTAAACAACTGGAGAAATATTAAATGCTCATGAATAAGCAAAGACAACTTAATAAAAATAAAAATAATAATTCTATCTGTTAATTTATTTATTCAGTGCCATACCAAACAAACTACCAAAGATTTATTTTATAGAGATAGAAAAAATAGCAATAAAATTCATCTGGAAGAACAAAAGGTAAAAATAACAAGGGAATCAATGAAAAAAAAATGAAGGAGGGCAACCTAGCAGTTTCAGGTTTTGAACTATATTACAAAATAGTCATCATCAAATAATGTTTAAATTAATCATCTAATACTGGTTAAGAAATAGGGTGGTGGGGGCGGCTAGGTGGTTCAGTGAATAAGAGCTCCGGCCTCGGAGTTGGGATGACCCAAGATCGAATCCGGCCTCAGAAAATGAGCACCCACACACAAATAATGACTGGCCGTGTGACCTTGAGCAAGTTACTTAACCCCAATTGCTCTAAAAAAAAAGAAAGAAAGAAATAGGGTGGTGGATTAGTGGAACAGATTAGGTACACAGTACACAGAAGTAAATGACCACAGTAATCTAGTGTCTGGTAAACCCAAAGTTCCAAGCTTTGGGGCTAAGAATTCAACATTTGGCCAAAATTGTTGGGAAAACTGAAAAGTAGTTTGGCAGAAACTAGATATACCAAGAAAAAGTCAAAATGCATAAATGATTTAAACATAAGTGATGACATTATAAGTAAATAAGGGGAACATGGAAAAATGTACCTGTAACATTTATAAATAAAAGAGTTTATGACCAAACAGATAGAAAGAATTATTGGAAATGAAATAGATCATTTTGATTACATGAAATTAAAAGGCTTTTCCATGAACAAAACTAATGTAGTCAAAACTGAAGGAAAACAGGAAATTGGGGAAAATGTTTATACTTTATCTCTGACAAAGTCTTCATTTCTTAAATATATAGGGAAACTAAGCCAAATTTGTAAAAATAAGAGATATTCCCCAGTTGA
Organism: Gymnobelideus leadbeateri; assembly: GCA_011680675.1. Classification (NCBI taxonomy): domain Eukaryota; kingdom Metazoa; phylum Chordata; class Mammalia; order Diprotodontia; family Petauridae; genus Gymnobelideus; species Gymnobelideus leadbeateri. The sequence continues at coordinate 1,639,196 of WOXC01003755.1, read as the reverse complement.
TAAATGTTCAAATAATATGAATAAGACATTTTCAGAAGAAATCCAAGCTAGCAATAGTCACATTTAAAATGTTCTAAATCACTACTGGTTAGAGAAATGCAAACTAAAACAACTCTGAGATACCACTTCACACCTATTAGATTAACTAACATGACATTTACTCCAGGTTATTAGGAATCTCAGTAAAAGTCAGAGGATGCAGAAAAAGTAGGGGCAGTTATGGTTAGGCTCAGAGGTACTGAAGTAGCTAGTCCTCTTACCAACATCAGAGAATTTTTTTTCTTCTTAGGACAGGTGCCTGAAGAAACACCAAGAAATTGCCAAAAGTTGTCAAAGTGAGAATACCTTCCAATATTTTTACAACCCCCATGGACACAAATAATATTCTTAAAAGGTACCCAGAAAGCATTCTCATGAGACACATAGGGAAATAGGTGATATTTTCCCCAGGCAGAAAAGAAAAAATTTATTTGGGTAATGCAAAGCTACCTAAGAAGATGATGAAAGAAAATTGGGTTTGAATTTCTAGATGCTGGCATAATACAAGTAATGGCTCCTGGAAGGAAATAGAAGTTCATAAGAATGTATATGCTCATTAAAAGTGCTTTAAAATTAAAAAAAAAAGATGATAGAAATTTAACCCAAGATAAATTACATAAAGTGTGGCTAAAATGAAAGGATGGCAGCTACGAACCCTTTCAGAAGGCTACAAGAAAGGTTCTAAAAAAGAATCAGAAATAAAATTCATGGGGTAAAACGTCTATATACAAATCCCAAATTTAGGTAAAGAACAAGAATTAGAGGACATGATTCAAGAAGCAAATGTGACCTCATACATATCATTAAATCTTTGTATCATGAACCCTTTGATGGGAATAATGCTATAAATATGCTAATATGTAAATATATAAAATATATTGCTATATTTTATATGCTATAAATATACTAATATATAAATATAAAAATACTACTACTATAATGCTACTAAGAGTAGCAGGAGAGGAAAAATAAGTGATGAAGTGTGATAAGGTAGTATTATAAGCTCTACTCATTATGAGCCATATTCATGTGAAGATATTGTAGAAACATCAGAAGAATGGTAAAGAGCATTTAAGTGGAGATTAATGGGGAGACTAAAAGCAACTGTGTGTAGAGAAGGGAATAAATGACCTAAACAAGAAGAAAAAATAGTGAGGAATTCTCTGATGGCAGAAAGTAGAGAAGAATTAAGATGCTTCTTTATGAGGGGAAAAGAGATTGTAAAAACTGGCTTGAGGCCTAACAAAAACAAAACATAAAAAAAAAACTAATATATTGTCAACTGGTTCCATCACTTCTTAGCAAATAGAGGAAGAAGAAATGGTAGCAGGGTCATATTTTATATTCATAGGCTCAAAGATCAGTATAGACAGTGTCTGAACCCATGAAATTAAAAGACACTTGCTCCTTGGAAGGTAAGCAATGGTAAATTGGGACAATGTACTAAAAAGCAAAGCTATTACCTTGCCAACAAAGGTCCAAATAGTTGAGCCAGTGTTATCCAGTAGCTATGTTTGACTTTGAGAGTTAGATTATAAGAAAAGTTGAGCTGAGTACCACAGAACTGACATTTTCAAATTGTGGTGCTGGAGAAGACTTCTGAGAGTCCTTCAGATAGCAAGGAGATAAGCCAGTCAATATTGAAAGAAATTCATTCAGGCTATTCACTGAAAGGTCAAATACTGAAGCTGAAACAATTATTTTTGCCACATATTGAGAAGACAGAACTCATTGGAAAAGACCCTCGTGTTGGGTAAAATTAAAGGCAAAAGGAAAAGGGGAAGGCAGAGGACAAAATAATATCATGGAAACAATGAACATTAAGAACTGGGACAGAGGGCAGAGCCAAGATGGAAAGGAAGCAGTAACCTCGCTGAGCTCCTTGGTCACTAATTTTCAAAGGGTGAATCTGAGAGGATTCCGGAGTGACGGAGCGCACTGGAAGACAGAACATAGCAGAGTCCAGTCCAGGAGGTTGCCCAGTGTGTCCGCACAGGTCGATCGCAGAGCGCGTGGGGTCTGCACAGCTCAGACCTAAGAGCAGACAAGCAGACTACACCAGAGAGAGAAAAAGCCCCAGCCTGCAGACTTACCAAGGACGAATCGCAGTCATCTCCCCTTCATCTCAGGAAGGGTCAGGAGGGGTCATTGAAGCCAGGTAGGAGAGTCGGGCACCCAGGGGAGAGAGCGGCTTCTCCGGCTGCATTCAGCCCCCAGTCTGGAAGGTTGGAGACTGCCTGCCTCTATAATACAGGGGCTGGAATGGCAAAGTAAATTCTAGCTGCTCTGATCCTCCCATCCCTCCTTCATGAAGCAGAAAACCCAAAGATAAGTCTCCCACACAGATTGAAATCCCAAGTTAATGGAAATAGCTCCAGGCTTGAGAGTCTCCAAGAAGGGGTGTAACTGAGACAGCCAGGAGTCTGAAGAGAAGAGAGGGAGGGGTCGCAACAAGCCCCACCTCACCTCACCAAGGAAAGCCTACTTATAGCCCAGGGGTACAGGGGCAGAAATCTGAAGTGGTCAAACCCACCCCCACCTACACATCTACATTCCTCACTGATTTCCTTGACTTAGCCATAAAGTAGCCACCCAGAGGTATTCAAAGTCAACGATCAGGCCCTAAACTCATAGCCTGAAAAACTAAGAAACAGGAAATCACAATGGGAAGGAAGGAAGCTGAGAAGGAGAAGGGGAAGTCAAGAAAGTCTATTTGAGCCTACTATGCAGGGCAAGAACAACCAAATACACAGGCCAATATAGACTTTCTACCCACACCTGAAATGACAGAAGGAAACATGATCTGGTCCCAAGCCCAAATAGCATTCCTGGAGGAGCTTAAGAAAAATTTTAAAGACCAAATCAGGGAGGCAGTGACCAACTTGGAAAAAGAAAATACCTCCCTAAAAAAGGAACTTCAAAAACTAGCTGAAGACTATAATTCGCTAAAAATTAGATACAATCAAACTGAAACTCGGAACTCTATGATGCAACAAGAGTCAATAAAAAAAAGACCATTGAAAAATTGGAAGAAAACGTAAAATATCTCACTGGAAAAATAACTGACCTAGAGAACAGGTCCAGGATAGACAACTTAAGAATTATTGGTCTACCAGAAAGTCATGATGAAAAAAGCAGTCTAGACAACATCCTCCAAGAGATTGTCAAAGAAAACTGTCCTGACATCCTGGAATCAGAAGATAAAATAGCTATTCGAAAGAATTCCCCAGACTCTTCCTGAAAGAGATCCCAAACTGAAAACTCCAAGAAATATAGTAGCCAAATTCCAGAATTACAAGATTAAAGAAAAAATTCTACAAGCAGCCAGAAAGAAACAAATATCGAGGAACTACAGTGAGGATCACACAGGACATAGCAGCTTCTACATTAAAAGAGCGGAGGGACTGAACTTTGATATTTTGTAGGGCAAGAGAGCTAGGACTACAATCAAGGATTAACTACCCGGCAAAACTGAGCATAATCTTCCAGGCAAGGAGATGGTCGTTTAATGAAATAAGGGACTTCCAGACTTTCCTGATGAAAAAGCCAGAGCTCAATGGAAAATTGATCTCCAATTACAAGACTCCAGAAAGACATAAAAAGGGAAACAAGGGAAACACAGACTCATACATGCATAAGTGCACACACCCACACCCACAAACACAAGCTCATTACCTGGGATGCAACAATAGCAAAATGTTCACATCCCTATATGTAGAGCTGATAACTGTCAATATTTGAAATCTTTATGATTATCATGACCTGCAAAAGGGTTATACTTAGAGGGTGTGGGTATGAATGCACTAACATGGAGTCTAAAAAGAAAACTATTAAGGGAATCTACCTCCAATGAAGAGGAAATCAAAAAAATAATGAGGAATTATTTTTCCCAATTGTACGCACATAAATATGACAATCTTAGTGAAATGGATGAATATTTACAAAATCACAAGTTGCCCAGATTAACTGAAGAGGAAGTGAATTACCTAAATAACCCCATCTCACAAAAAGAAATCAAATAAGCCATCAATGAACTCCCTAGGAAAAAATCTCCAGGGTAAGATAGGTTCACTAGTGAATTTTATCAAACATTTAAAGAACAATTGATTCCAATACTCTACAAACCATTTGGGGAAATTAGTGAAGAAAGAGTCCTACCAAACTCTTTCTATGACACAAATATAGTACTGATTCCTAAATCAGGAAGAGATAAAACAGAGAAAGAAAATTATAGACCAATTTCCCTCATGAATTTAGATGCAAAAATTCTAAATAAAATATTAGCCAAAAGACTCCAACAACTTATCACAAAAATAATACACTCTAATCAGGTAGGATTCATTCCAGGAATGCAAGGATGGTTAAATATTAGGAAAACCATCAGTATAATTGAGCATATCAACAATAAAACTAGCAGAAACCACATGATCATCTCAATAGATGCAGAAAAGGCTTTTGACAAAGTACAACATCCATTCCTATTAAAAACACTAGAAAGTATAGGAATAAATAGAGCCTTCCTTAAAATAGTTGATAGCATCTATTTAAAACCATCAGCAAGTATTATATGCAATGGGGATAAACTAGAAGCCTTTCCAAGAAGATCAGGAGTGAAATAAGGGTGTCCACTATCACCCCTCTTATTCAATCTGGTACTAGAAACACTAGCAGTAGCAATTAGAGAAGAAAAAGAAATCAAAGGAATCAAATTAGGCAAAGAAATGACCAAGCTATCACTCTTTGCAGATGATATGATGATATACTTAGAGAATCCTAGAGAATCAAGTAAAAAACTACTTGAGACAATAAACAAATTTGGCAAAGTTGCAGGATATAAAATAAACCCACATAAATCCTCCGCATTCTTGTATATCTCTAATGAAATTCAACAGCAAGAGATAGAAAGAGAAATACCATTTAAAGTCACTGTAGACATCATAAAATATTTGGGAATCTACCTGCCAAAACAAACCCAGCACCTATAATGATCACAATTACAAAACATTTCTCACATAAATAAAACCCGATCTAACTAATTGGAAAAATATCAATTGCTTGTGGCTGGGTCAAGCTAATATAATAAAAATGACAATTTTACCCAAACTAAATTATATATTTAGTGCCATACCAATCAACTTACCAAAAAACTACTTTGTAGAGTTAGACAAAATAATAACAAAATTTATTTGGAAAAACAAACGGTCTAGAATATCAAGGGAATTAATGAAAAGAAATGCTAGGGAAGGTGGACTAGCTATGCCAGATCTTAATCTGTATTATACAGCAGCAGTTATCAAAACTGCTTGGTACTGGCAGAGGTGTAGAGTAGTGGATCAATGGAATAGATTAGGTGCAGGAGACCCAGCAGTTAATGAATATAGCAATCTATTGTTTGATAAACCCAAAGACCCCAGTTTTTGGGATAAGAATGCACTATTTGACAAAAACTGCTGGGAAAACTGGAATACAGTATGGCAGAAACTGGGCATAGATCACTATCTAACACCATATACCAAAATCAAGTCTAAATGGGTGCATGATCTAGGTGTAAAGGATGATACTGTAAGCAATTTGGGAAAGCAAGGAATAGTTTATCTGACAGATCTGTGGAGAGGGGAAGATTTTAGGACCAAACAAGAATTAGAGAGCATTATAAAATGCAAAATGGATAATTTTGAGTACATTAAATTGAAAAGCTTCTGTACAAACAAAGCCAATGTAACCAAGATCAAGTTGGGGGTGGGAAATTGGGAAAGAATTTTTACAACCTATGTCTCTGATAAAGGACTCATATCTAAAATTTATAGAGAATTGAGCCAAATCTATATGAATACAAGTCATTCCCCAATTGATAAATGGTTAAAGGATATGAACAGGCAGTTTTCAGGGAAAGAAATTAAAGATATCTATAAACATATGAAGAAATGCTCTAAATCACTATGGATTAGAGAAATGCAAATCAAAACAACTCTGAGATACCACATCTCTCCAGTCATATTGGCTAAGATGACAAAACAAGAAAGTGACAAATGCTGGAGAGTATGTGGACAAATTGGAACACTAATACATTGCTGGTGGAGTTGTGAACTTATCCAACCATTCTGGAGAGCAATCTGGAATTATGCCCAAAGGATTATAAATAATTTCATACCCTTTGACCCAACCATATCACTTCTAAGGTTATATCCCAAAGAGATCATAGAAGTGGGAGGAAGACCCATATGCACAAAAATATTTATAGCAGCCCTTTTTGTGGTTGCAAAGAATTGGAAACTAAATGGGTGCCCATCAATTGGGGAATGGCTAAACAAGTTGTGGTATATGAATGTAATGGAATATTATTGTGCTATAAGAAACGAGGAGGTGACAGATTTCATAATTACCTGGAGAGACTTATACAAACTGATGCTGAGGGAGAAGAGTAGAATCAGAAGAAATTTGTATACAATCACGGACATACCATATCTGTGATGACCAACTATGACAGACTGGACTCTTTTCAGCAATGTAGTGATATAAGTCAATTCTGAAAGACTCAAGAAAGAGAGAAATGTGACATCCAGAGATATAACTAGAAAGAACTGAGCCTGAATCCTGATGGAAGCAAACTAATTGATCTTTTTCTTTTCATTGTTTGGTTTTATTTCTTCTTTACCATCTTTCATCCCACCCAGTACAATACACCTTTGTAATTGGAATAATGCCTAACATGAATGCATTTGCAGATCTTATACTGGCTGTCGTGGGGGAAGGGGGGAGGTAAGTAAAGGAAATTTGAAAATCAAGGAACTATGGAATTGAATCTTGTTAACTGAAACTAAACTAATAAATTAATTTTAAAAAAAAGAACTGGGACACTTTGGTTCTGAGGTCATGAGGAGCAAGACATGACTGAATGGTGGAACAAAATGAATAATTCAGGACAATGATCAGAAACCTGGCACAGAGACATGGTATCATAGAGGTGGGGAGACTATAAGTATTAAGACACCTCATAAAGTGCACTCACTTTCACTCTCTCTCTCTTTCTCTCTCTTTCTTTCTTCCTCTCTCTCATTCTCTCCCTCCACCCCAACCCTTCTCCCTTTCAGAAAAGTGAATATCTTCATGACTCCTTTTTATATCTCAATAAATGATTAGTATGTATCAGGCACTGTGGTGGGGGCTAGGAAGAAAGAGACAATATTAGCGCCAGATTGTTAAATGACACCCACTTTATTATAACAAATGGAGAATTAGAAAGATTATGGTTGTAATGTGGTATGCTGCTTTTTTCTCAGAAATAAAGAATAGTTTTTGTTGTTGGGTTAGTTGTGTTTAGAGAAGGGGTAGGATGTTGATTTATATTGCTTTGTGAAATATGAAACTTTTTCTGAATTAAAAAAATAGATTTAAATGTGATCCAAAGGTTACTGGAACGCTTATATTGTTATCAAAATAAGTGATAGGATCTAGGTATCATAGAGTCCTTCAGTGCCCCGTTTCCCAAGGGCCATGCTAACAAGCTGGCTATAGGTTTGGGGATTTGAGCAGTTCAGACTATAGGGACCTTGACACTGACTAACTATAGAATCAGTCAGTATATCTGTAGTTCTATCATCCTCAGAGAGTCCCAGCAAATTTAGAAAGTTTGAAGCTCAGAAGGAAAATAAAATGGTGTAAGAATATAGCAAATGTATCAATCTCAGAGAAAGAATTGAACTAGATACTAAGAAAGTCGATTCCCTAAAAACACTTTAAATGCCACAGTTGAAGTTGAAAAGTAGTAAGCATAGTTAAGAAGACATCAGTGCTTCCCCCCCTCAGTATACTTACTGTGACTGAGAAGATAGTGGGATGCTACTAGGACCAGAAATCAGAAGAAAGGAAATGAAGTTTTTGTCGACTACACATTTTACCATTTGGTATATGAATATCCTTCACTTTCGAAAACTCACTCCATCTCTACATAACCCTATAGGTGCCTGAATAGAGAACGGATAGTCTTGTGTCAAGCAATGGATTGAAGAAGTAAATGGAATGAGGTATAAATTTCCACCTTTTTTGTTATCAAAATGTAGATAGATAAGTGACTTTGTGCCCAAGATTAGAAACAAATATGAGAAAACTAATCTTAAATGTCCAAAAACATTATAAAAACTATGTTAGCAAAGGAGAGAGAGGTTGTTACAATTTGCATCGATGATTTTAAACAGGTTATTTGGTTTGAAAGTCAAGCAAGTGTGGCAAAAATTAAAGAGAATATGAAAAATGCTTTAAGTAAGCTCCTACATCTTTACATTTTTACTAAGTTTTAGCACATAGGTTCTGCATGTTGTTCCCTTGCTACCCACTGAGCATTCAATTTAGTCTCCCCTCCCTGCAAGTTATCATATTACAAATGCAGGAATAACTGTGTAATAACTGATAATAATAACTGGTGTAGCCAGTTCCAAAATCACATATCCTTTCTCTGTAATAGTCAGGCAAAACATTCTTTCCAATACCTGATCTCAACTAAGTATTAAAAAAAAGAGCACATACAATAAAACTATCTATATAATGGTAAAATTCAGGAAAGACAAAACAGTGAAGCTGAGCATTTCAGGCAATCTTAGGCCATACCTTGGGGTACAATGAGCCTTCTTATGACTCATGGTTTATACACCAAGTGGTCACTAAAAGGCTAACCATAAAAAAACAATCAGCAAGCATTTACTAAGGTCCTAAAACATGTCAATCACTGTACTAGGGGCTAGAGATCCAAAGAGAGATGGGAAAACAGTCCTTAACTTCAGCCTTTTGAAGAGGTAGGGCAAAAGCACAGAGATGGGAGATGGAACATTGCATATAAGGAAAGAAGAGAAACTAGGAGGTGCAGTACATGGAGCACTGGGCTGGAAATCAAAAAGAATCATCTTTGTGAGTTCAAATACGACTTCAGACACTTACTATCTCTGTGACCCTTGGCAAGTCACTTAACCCTATTTGCTTCAGTAGAATGAGTTGGAAATGTGAATGGTAAACTACTCCAGTATTTTTGCCACAAAAACCCCAAAAGGGGTCGTGAAGGGTTGAATATGATTCAAACAACTGAACAACAATATGAGGGAATTCATTAAGGTTATTTTGGATGGGTATTAAGATTGGATTAAGGTAGAGAAGATGAACATGCAATATAACTGGAAATAAGGATTGGCTCCTCTTTCAGAAAGCATTTAAAAATAAAAAATAAGAGTTTATATTTGATTCTGTGAGAATTAGTGAACCATCAGGGGTTTGATGAGTGAGGGAGCGACATATTTAATTTTGTGTTTTAGGAAAACCAGTTTGGCAGACATGTAATGGAAAGATTAAAAAGGGGCAAGACTTGGGAGAGGGGTACCAATTAGGAAGATACAACACTATTCTAGATAATAAGTGACAGGGGTCTGAATTAGAATGGTAACTTAGTAAATGAAGTTAAAAGGACAAATTTGGGGGATGTGGTGATAGAAAGAACACCATGTGGAAACTGATTGAATGTAGGCAGATGGGTTAAGAGTGACATGAAAAGGAGAGCAGTGAACTTGTAAATTGGGTGACTGAAAGGATTATGGTACTCTTAAAGAAATAAGGAAGCTGAGAAGCAGGGGATCTGTGGGGAATGTGGAAAAAAATGGGTGTGTTTGGGACATGCTGAGTTTGAGATAGCTAAGGGACATCCACTTTGGAATTTCCATGATGAAATGCTAAAGCTTATAAGAAAGAGACTAGGGCAGGAAATATAGCTATGGGACTCATCATCACAGGAAACATAAACAAAACCATGTGAAATAATAAGGTCACTAAGAGAACATGAGGGGAAAGGATAAAAGAAAGCCTAAAACAGAACCTTGGCATAAACCCAGTTAGAGGGCATAAAGGAACAGTGACGATACAGCAAGAGAAACTAAGAATTAGTTGCCAGATAGGTATTAGGACAAACAAGAGAGAACAGAATAACAAAAATCCAGAGAAGAAACACTATAAAGGAGGAGAGAGTGCTCAAGAGTGTCAAATATTACACAGAAGTCAAGAATAATGAGGGTTTCTTTAAACTATCAGATATACATTTATAAATTATTTTTGACTTTGAAAATTATAGTTTCAGTTGACTCACAAGGTCATATATCAGATTAAAGGGAATTGATAAGAATGAAAACGAGGCAGAGGAGATAAAAATATGGATAGCATTTTTCTAAAACTTTTACTGGGAATAGAAATATTATAGAGCCTATTTTGGTGTTTCTAAGGATAAGGAAAATTTCGTGCCGCAGAAAAGAATTGAGTAGTTAGGGAATGTCTGAATAGTAGAAGTAGAGAACAGGCTGATAATAAAGGAAAAACCTTTAAAATGGGATGGAATTAAGGGTATACATAGAAGATTTTACTCTTGTCAAAAGCAGGGCTACTTTAAATCTTCATCAGAGACTGGAGTAAAGCAAGAGAGAATGTGGCAAAACATCAATTAGTTTTGAGTTGAAAAGAAAGGGGAAATAACTCTCAACCATAATGGTCTCTATTTTCTAAATGAAGTAAAACATGAATTCTTCACTTTTGTGAATGTTTAGTAAAGAAGGTATGAGAGACATAAGGACAGAAGAGAAGTTTAGGAGCAGCCAAGAGGACCAGTTGCAATTACATGACATAAATTATTAGTGAACTCAGTCAGTAGAGTTTTGTCACTTTGCCCAGATCAATCCAGCCGTACACAAGAAAAATTATAATTTGGCTAAAGTAACTAAAGGTTAGGGTTTGGCAAGCTATAATCTGAATAAAACAAAGAAGTAAGTCATTAAAGAGGAAAGATAAATATCCAGTTAAACTGGTTAATTATGCAGACACAATCAGGAAGGAAGAAAGTAAAAGCAGATTAGGCATGATTGCCACACAAATTTTTGAGTGGTGAGGGAACTGAAGTTCCAGTAAAAATAAAGAATAAGCCTAAGAAGAATATTACATGGGAAAATATGTGTACTTTAGAAAAAGTACTCTTGAAACGATATTTCAATTTTGAATTCAATCAATAGCAATCACATCAATATTTGAATATTGAATCAATATTTGGAATTCCAAAAGGAATACCAAAAGGCAATCCCTCTTCCTTGCTTTGCTCATTATTGCTTCTGTGTTGATGCTCATAATCATGGAATCTCTCCCCTTACAACATCAATATTTATGCCTTTTGAAATCGTAACCAAACTCTAAGAACTTACCTACAAATTCCATTAAGCAAAAACCTGTCCCTTGATCTTTCCAGTCAGAAATAAGCTGTCTCTCAACTCTCTGCACAATTTTTTCTCCTCCCATGCATTCGTCCCATTCTACTTTGAATTATAAGCATTTGAATTTATTACTTGTTCCCCTAACAGAGTGGCCTTGAGACATAGAGATGAATCATAATTTTTAAACTATCCAGGTTTAGAACAGAGGATTGTACAAAGTAAGTCCTTCATAAATGCCTTATCAAATGTTATGATTGATCCATCCATTGTAATTTTCCTTTACCTCATGGCCAAATGCAGATGCCTATTTATATGACCTTATAGATAAAAGCAATGGGTCCAAGAGGTATAGGTTGGGAAATAATTCATGAGTATGTGAGTTTATGTGTGTTTGAGCTCCAGGGATGTTTTAATGGGTAATGTGAAGCAAAATCTAAAGTTGTATTTGGGGGTGGAGGGAACAGTTTTTCTACATGTTGTATAGTCTTCAAATCAGAAGAGATCCAACACAGAAGAGAATGCTTTGCATTTCAACGAAGTCGGTCTGGGTTGGTGGTAACCAACAGAACTTGAAATTGAAAAGGCCATGAAAAAGTCTTATATAATACCACATTCAACTTTATGACATGTCTAGTGTATTGGGCAGATTATAGGGTCAAAATGTCTTGGTTACTAAACTAGTCCAGAGCAGTGAATATCATTTAAAATTACTATATTATCTATATCACTCTCAGTTGTAAAGGATGGGAAGACAATCACTTTTTTATGGACAGCGTGCCTCAGCAAAAGAACCTAGAGGAGTTCTCAAAACATCTTGGTTCTGACACTGCTTAGATAATGACTGAAAAGTCACAACTTTTCTGAGCTGCAGTGTCTTGTGTATAAATTAGTAATAATACACTACAATTATCTAACTAAAAAGAGATCTTATAAAGAAAGTACATCATGATAATGAAAATCATCCACTAAGAGAGATATAGCTATTGTTATCAACTTTTTCAAGGTAAGGAACTTATTCATAGATTCCTAGATAATCTGAGGTGTAGAAGAGCCTTAAAAATCATTTACTTCAGTGGTTCTTAGCTCTTTTTTGTTTCATGGGTCCCTTTGGCAATCTGGTGAAGACCATGGACAAATTTCTGAGAATCATGTACCTAAAAGTTATTAAAATAGGTAAGATTAAAATGGAAACAAACTACAAGGAAATACTTTTATCAAAATATTTCAGATCCATGAACTTCAGATCAAAATTCTCTGAACTACATCCTTCATTTCATTTTAAAAAAATAGGAAAATTAAGGCAATAAGGACTGCCATTTGTCCAAGGCCACAGAGTGAGCTTGAACCAAAGTTACCTAGCATGTTCTTTTCATCATTTGGCAACTGTTTCTTTTCCCCAAGCAGTGGTGAGAACCCCTTCCCCCAGAACATGGCCAATCTCACCATGGAGATAGAATTCTTCCTCATGGGCTTTCCCAGCATCTGAGAGCTACAGGTCTTACATGCCATTCTCTTCTTGCTGATCTACCTGATGGCTCTCATGAGTAACATACTCATTTTCACCCTCATCTCTCTTGATGGGAAACTCCAAACCCCTATGTACTTCTTCCTGAAGAACTTGTCCTTTTTGGACATCTGCTTTATTTCCATCACAGTCCCAAAATCAATTGCAAATTCCCTGAGTCACAGCTACTCCATCTCTTTTTGGGGGTGTGTGTCACAGCTCTTTCTAATATTGGTTTTTGCACCATCAGAGCTTTTTCTCCTCACAGCAATGTCCTATGACCGATATGTGGCCATCTGTCAGCCTGCACTATGAAGTCATTATGAACATTGAAACTTGTATGAAGATGGCAGCTGCTTCCTGGCTCACTGGAGGCTTTATTGGGGTCCTATACACAGCTAGTACATTCACTTTGTCTTTTGTGTGGCACCAAGGAGATCCACCAGTTCTTCTGTGATGTCAAAGCCTTAGTCAGGATCTCCTGCTCTAAGACACACTTTGCAGTCGATGCCCCTGTGGCTTTTGCTTTTGGTTTAGGGTTTTTCTGCTTTATTTATATCATAATCTCTTATAGCCACATCATCTCAACTGTACTGAAGATTCCAACCAAAGAGGGTAGGTCAAAAGCCTTCTCCACTTGCCTGCCCCACCTCATCATTCTAATGGTTTTTGTCACAACAGGTTCCATTGTTTATCTAAAGCCACCCCAGGAATCTGACTCAGGTCTAGATCTATTGCTGTCCATATTCTATACAATGGTGCCCCCAACCATGAACCCTGTCATCTACAGCCTGAGGAACAGGGACATGAAGACTGCTCTGATGAAACTTATAGCCTGGAAATACTTTTCAAAGGGATTAATGCCAAAGTCTTTGTCATAATCATATGCCAGTGCATATATTTACACACATTTACATACATACCAGTATGCATATGTGTATGTATTTCATGTTTATGCATATTTATGTTTATATATGAGTATATATTTCATATATATTGATATAGCACTTCAATATGTGCTTACTGACTTAAATTCCTTGCTACTATGTCAACATCAAATTCACCAATTTTAAAATGTTGACTCCTAGATTGACTAGAGAATCATAACAATCTGCTTTTAATATATACTGTAATGGCAAGCAAAAGGGTGCAAAGGGTGCTTAGCACCTTATTTCAGTTAATTAATTGTTTAGCACCTTGTTTGAACCCTGCCTCGTGTTTTGAAATTTTAAGGGACTTGCTGACAAAACACAAAGGGTGGGACAGGAAGGAGAACCATCATATAAAAGGAGGAGCACAAGCTGGGACTGAGCAGAGCTGACTAGAAAATTTGTGGTGTCCATCACATTGTCTGTTTGTCTGTTCTGTCTGTGTTGATTTGTGTTTGTGATACTTTGTACTGAAGCCCTGGGACCTTACTGCTGGGTCAGAAGCCCCGAAAGAGGATTTTCTTGTTATCTGTTTACAGAAGTCCTGGAGGAGGGTTTTGGAGGTCCTGGGACTATATTGATGATTTGTGTTGATTTCTCAGACCTTGTTTGTGGGTCTGTGTTGATTTCATAGGCAGAAAGTGAAACTCTTAAGAGATGGTTTTTATATTAAATATTTATGATTGCTGTCTTGGCTCTATTAAGCTTTGTCTTCCCAGAAACAGAAATTGCTAAGGACTTGAGGTGGAAGGGACACTGTGAGCTTCAATATGGAATGCTAACTGGACAAGGAGCTAGATGAGGAACAGAAAGCTGCCTGCCGGTGAATCCAGGTGACAGTTGGGTGAATTCAGCCAAAAGCTGGGACCATTGAAGAAGAACCACAGAATTTGGGAGCCAGCCTTGGGCCAAGATGAAAAAGACCTTTTCTTAGGTACTTCGTGCTGACTGACAAGATCATGATTTACTGTGACCTAGGGGCGGGAGAATTTTGTACTTTGTACCCCTTAAGGATGATTGGATTAAGGATGATTGGAAGCTAGTCTCTAAACAAGAAAAAAAATACTTTCAAACTGATTAGATTAAGGCAATGTGACCTAGTGGTGGGAGACCTTTGTGTTCTGTATACCTTAAGGATTGTTCCTTAAGGATAGTTGAGTTACTGACTTACTGAGTGGTACTTTTGTTTAAAACTATGTGGCCACTTTAGTGATAAGTTGTTATGTTATATCATTGTGAATGCTGTACTTTGGTTTCTGTCTATGTTTTGCTTTAGTTTACTGCTGAATAAATAGAGAGTTCATTATACTATGTGATTAGAATCTTAGAGCTATTCATAGCAGCCATCCTTTGGAGAGCTGCTCATGTTTGGCTTTACATATAACTCATTCCAGTCCTGACATAAAGTCTGAAAAATGTACTTAATTGAAGAAAATCTTGTTTGATCAATTTATATCAACTGTTTTCTTAACATGGAATGATAGAAAATCTGACTTGAAAACAAATGAAGCATTTGACTCAGGATGCCATAACTTACAATGAAGCACCAAAAGTTCTTTATATGTCTATTTTGCTTTACAGTTTTTTGAAATGGTTTCACAATTCAATATTTTATTACCACAATAATAGTTAGGGATAGTTAGGAAAAGTGTTATTATCATCACTTTATATTTAAGGATAATTAACATTTTCAAGATCTACAGTAAGTGATGGCATTCTGATTTTCAAGTCAGATGTTTTCTTTTTCTTTCTTATTAATTAGTCATTATCAATCTTTTCTAGTCATTTCATATATTTTCAAGTCAGATAATGTTTTCTTCTACTCCATGTTGCTAGTTGTTAAGTGAACAGTTGATATAAATTAATGAGAGCATCTTCAAATATGCTATTTGCAAATAGCTAATATTGTTTTTATAGAAAGAATAAGCCTCTTGATTTAACCCCCATTGCAGAACTTAAGTACAAAAATTCAGAATTGGGAGGGACATCAAAGGTTATTCCTCTAGTCTAACCTCTACCTGAACTTGACATCCATATAAAACATCCACAATTTGTTGTCATCCAAATTTCATGTGAGTATTTTCAGTGGGGGAGAGTAACTTCATGCAAGGGCAAACATCCCACTTTTGCAGTTTTTTAATTGTTCAGACACTTTCTTCACATTAGGCTAAACATTTTATCTGCAACTTTTACCCATTGCTTCTATTTCCACCAGCCCATTCACTTCACTGAAACGTAGGTTGTTTGGGATGGCTATATTGGGGGCATGAAAGGACAAATGATAAACAGATAACTATGTCAGTCATGTGTTCTGATCATAAAAATCTGTGATACATTTAATGTATATAATCCTGTTTAAACAGTAAAATTCTTATAAGAGCAGAATGTAAATTAATTTCTTTGTGTTGTCATTACATACAGAAAAGACACTCTTTTTACTAGAAATCTGTCACCCCAAAGACTGTAGCTTTTTGTCCACTTTGGAAGAAAGTAAATAGACATATTCAAGATGATACTTAAAGATGTTCAGCTAAGTTCATATATTTGAATATGTGTTTAAAGTTTCTTTGAACATATATCCCTGTACAGAATACTTGAGAGGGTTTTTATATTAAATTTTTTCATATTAAAATATATGAAAAATTTAAGTGTGTATATCTATATATACATATACACATGTGTATATATATATATGCACATATATACATACGTATGTACACACAGAGTAGGTGGTATTTCCTAATGAGGCTGCCTGCTTGCCATATAGCAACATAAATAATGATTGATCATCAGATATCAGTAACCTCTCTTACCCCCCAATTATAAATCGCTGTCTGAAAACACATGTTAACTTGAATTCATCAAGGGCAACAAGAGGCTCCCTTATGTTATTCTTGCCAGAGTCTTTTCTCTCAAGGAGCTCATCTTCAAACAAGGGAAGACAATCAATAATAGAATTCATATTCAAGAGAGATGTAAAGGCCTAGTGGTCCTTAGGTTAGAGCAATAAGACAGGTGGAAAGATATCTTTTTTACTGTTTTTCCATTTATAAAACCATAACCATTTATGATAGCACACCATCTGACAATGCAGAAGACATTTTTTCTGGATAATTGGTAGCTATGAATACTGAGAAAACACCTGCAGAAGGAGTTACCAGGTCTCCCATCCACAAAGGTAATTCTCATGGCCTAAAAACAGAGATGGCATAGTGTGATACTATTTCCAGGATGGTTGGACTCAAAGACCAGAACTCTCTCTATTCAGGTTTGAGAGGAAGTATTGATTGATTATTGATTGACATAAGAAGTTTAGTTTCACTTGCCTGGCACATGAAGTATCCTATTATTTTCTGCACTTTACTGCTTCAGACATGCTGCCTATTTAATCAGTTGTGAACAAATAATTTTTTGTTGCCTATTTGTCCTTTGTCCTGCACAAAATCACTCAGATTTGATCCTTTCTCTCCACTGACACAGCCATCACCTTAGTTCAGGCTTTCATCAACTTACAATAACAAGCAAAGTAGTGCTTTGCTACTTATTTCAGCTGTTCAAGTGCCTTTGAGCCCCACTTTGATTGTGTCAAGTCTTTGTTGCCCTTAATAGGCCTAAGGGAGTTTTGGAGACCTTCCCTGCCCTAACATTAATAGGCTTAACATTATCACATGGAGCCCATGGTGAGAGGAGCTTGCCAAAAGAGAGGAACCGGAAGAGTGGAACAGGGGGGTGGCTAGGTGGAGCAGTGAGTAGAGCACCAGCCCTGGAGTCTGGAGGACCTGGGTTCAAATCCAGCCTCAGACACTTGACACACACCCACCCAAAAAAAATAAATAAATAAACCTAGCTTTGTGACCTTGGGCAAGTCACTTAACCCCAATTGCCCTACCCTTCCCCCTCCAAAAAAAAGTCAATTATTTAAGGAAGAGTGGAACAGGAAGGGTAGAACAATAAGGGTGGAACAGGAAGGAGCACAGCAGATAAAAGTTCAAAGACAAGCTAGGACCAAGTAGAACTGAGAGGGAGTAGAACTGTGATAGTCGACACTGTCTGTTCTTTCTGTATTGATGTTACTTTGTCAGAACAAAGCATTCTGTCTATTGAAAGAGGACTTTACTGCTGAAGTAATGCAGAAGTCATTGGACTTTACTGTTGATTTGTGTTCGATTTCTCAGAAAGAAGCTTTGTCTCTTGGTTTATGTTACTTTGTCAGAATGTGAATTGAGATGATAGTGCTGGCAATGTGTGTAAATACTGTTGAAGCTCTCATAAACCTAATGTGTGTAAATATTATCATAGCTCTGTTCAGCTTTGTCTTCCTAGAAACAGAAACTGCAAATGGCTTGGAGTGGAATAGTCCCCATGGGTTGAAATATAGAACAAGATCAGAGAGCTGCCTGCATGTGAATCCAGACAGGAACTGCCTACCAGTAAATCCAGGCAACAATCAAGTGAATCCAGGCAAGAGCTGGGAATAGCCAGTCCATGGAAGAGGAGTCATAGGGTTAGGAAGTCAGCCTTGAGTTAAGATGAAAGAAGACTTTATTTGGATATTCAGTACTGACTCATGATATTGTAACTTACTATGAGCTAGGGGTGGATGGTATGTATACCTTCTGCTACCCCTTAATGATGATTGAAAGACAGTCTTGAGTCAAGATGAAAGAAGACTTGATTTGGGTACTCTACATTGATTGAGGAGATTGTGACTTACTGAATGGTATGCTTTGTATAAGACTATGTGGTCACCTTAGAAATAAATTGTTATGTTATATTGTCATGAATGTTGTACTCTAGTCTCTTGAATGTTTTGCTTTAGCTTTTTGCTGAATAAATAGGGGGTTCTCTATACTATGTGATTAGATCCTTAAAGTTATTCATAGGGGAGTAGAGCCAAGATGGCAGAGTAGAAGCAGGAAATTGCATGAGCTCCCACACCAACCACCTCCAATACCTGTAAAATATGACTCTAAACAAATTTCAGAGCTACAGAACCCACAAAGTGACAGAGAGAAACAAATCTCCCACTGCAGGCAGCCTTGCACACCAACCAGCAGCCCAGACTGGCAAGAGCAGACTTCAGGACAATAATTCACCAGCATCTGTGGTGGTTTCCAGACTTCTCAACCGATAAACACCAAAGAGAAAGTAAAAGGTCAGTGGGGAACTCTGTTGGAACCAGGTGATGGAAGAGCGTGGTATAGCCCTGCCCTTGGGGTGAGAGATGGCAGAGGCACAGCGGCTGCGGCTGTTGCCACTGGGCTGCCTCCAGACCTCCTGGCCTGCAGATCATAGGAGGACTAAGCAACCATTCAGAGGGTAATCACTCCTGCTTTGACCTACTTGGATATGGGCCACAGTCTTGGGTGGTGGTCCTGGGGTATATGGTCAGTGTGCCAGAGCTTGTGATGGCTGTAGAGAAGGTGCCCTCCTCAGACCTCTGACAATATTTGCAAAAACCCTAGCAATTTGGGACGAAGTCCACGTGGAAGCAGAGTTCTAACATGGCAAAGAGCTCAAAAAATCAAGTAATTGGCTGGCAATATGAGGAAACATAGGAAGCATAATCAGACCATAGAATCCTCTTTTGGGGACAAAAAGGATCAAAACATGGAACCAGAAGAAGTCAATGAAGTCAAAAGTCCTGAATCAAAAGCTTCCAAGAAAAATATGAATTGGTTACAGACCATGGAGGAGCTCAGGAAGAATTTTGAAAATCAAGTAAGAGAAGAAGAGAAAAAACTGGAAAGAGAAATGAGAATGATGCAAGAAAATCATGAAAAGCAAGTCAACAGCCTGCTAAAGGAGACCAAAAAATACTGAAGAAAATAACATCTTAAAAAATAGACTAACTCAAATGGCAAAAGAGGCCCAAAAAGCCAATGAGGAGAAGAATGCTTTAAAAAGTTATATTGGCCAGATGGAAAAGGAATTTCAAAAGCTCACTGAAGAGAATAATTCCTTCAAAACTAGACTGGAGCAAATGGAAGCTAATGACTTTATGAGAAATCAAGATACTATAAAACAAATCCAAACAAATCAAAAAATAGAAAGCAAATGGAAACTATCTCACTGGAAAAACCACTGATCTGGAAAATAGATACAGCAGAGATAATCTAAAAATTATTAGTGCACCTGAAAATCAGGATAAAAAAAAGGGCCTGGACAACATCTTCTAAAAAATCATCAAGGAGAAAATGCCATTAGATTCGAGAACTAGAGGGTGAAACAGTCATCAAAAGAATCCACCAATAACCTCCTGAAAGAGATGCAAAACTGAAAACACCAAGGAATATTGTAGCCAAATTCCAGAACTACCAGTTCAAAGTGAAAATACTGAAAGCATCCAGAAAGAAACAATTTAAATATCATGGAATGACAGGATTATGCAGGACCTTGCAGCTTCTACATTAAAAGATCAGAGGACATGGAATATGATATTCCATAAGGCAAAGGAACTTGGATTACAACCAAGGATTAACTACCCAGTGAAACTGAGTATAATCTTTCAGGTAAGGAAATGGATATTCAATGAAATGGGGGACTTCCAGACCTCCCTGATGAAAAGACCAGAGCTCAACAGAAAATCTGATCTTCAAATACAAGACTCAAGAGAGGCATAAAAAGGTAAATAGGAAGGAAGAAAACAGCATGTTATTAATAAAGGCAAACTGTTTACATCCCTACAAGGGAAGATGACACTTGTAACTCTTGAGAACTGTATTATTATTGTGACATATAAAAGGGGTATAAATAGAGAGTGTGGGTATAAGTTGACTTTTATATGATGATTAAAAATCTAATTAAGTGGTAAAAAAAGGGGATTGTACTGAAAGACAAGGAAAGGAGGAAGCAGACAAAGGTAAATTACATCACATGAAAAGGCACAAAGAGCTATTACAATAGAGGGAAAGTGTAATGCCATGCAGAAGCTTTCCAGAAGAATGCTACTGTGAACAGCTTTTAAGGTTCTGATTACATGTAAGCAGCTGCTAACCTTTCTAACCTAAGGACCAGCCTTAGATTGTGATCTCTGGAGGGAATGAAGAGATGAGAAATGAGAAAGGATTAACTTGCAGTTTATTGACACACACACACACACACATAGGAAAGGAAACTAGTTCCTAAATACCTAAAAGAGAACATGATTCAAGTGTGATCCCCTCGTGCATGGGGAGAGTGAACCAATGGAGCAGGGCTGAACCAGTCACGTCAGCAGCAGCTCAACAAGCAAGTGGTCTCATGGAAGACATCCTTGTGAGCGGGCAACTGGACTGTGGCCCTCAGCACTTCCTTATCTCCAGAGTACAGAAAGGCCTTGGAACCAAGAGGCCCTGAGGCAGCTCCTGAATTCCCATGAGATAGAAAGTGCTTTGAACTCACATTGTCCTGTCCAATTACACAGTATAGTGAACACTTTATTTATTCCATAACAAATAAAAGCAAAACTTTCACAGAAAATCAAGGTATAGTATTCACAATATTATAACTTCTCAAAGTACAATAGTCAAAATCTTCCATTCATGGGTCAAAGTATCACAGAAAATCACAACATAATAAGATCACAATATAGTCTCAAAGTACAATAGTCAAAGTTTTCCACTCATGGGGCAAAGTCTTGATTAACTCAATCAGTCACTTGTTCAGCAATCAATTACTAAGTATCATACACAAAACCCTCCATCCCTTAGGTTACTAGTAAACTATAATTCCATAATTACTCAGTACCCAAGGAGAGGTCTTTTCATCTTGACTTGGAGCTGGTTCTCAGATTATAGATCCCCTTCTATGGTTCCAGATTCTACCTGGATTCACCAGACTGTCACCTGGGTTCAATGGCAGACAGCCCCCAGTTCCTTGACTAGCTCTCAGGGAAGGTCTTGCTCCATACTGAAGTTTACAGGGTCTGGTCCATGTCAGATCCTTTACCGTTTCTGCTCCAGCCTTGAATTGGCTCAACCAAGCCAAGAACAGTCTCAGCATCCCAGTCATGCTTCCTCAGTTACCTGGGCTCCTGGCTCTGGGCTCAGAGCCCCTTGCTCCTGGCTCCTGGCTCAGGGCTCCTGTTCAGAAGAAGCTCCTCCACCACAAGTTCTCAGGAAATTCTGGCTCAGTTCTCCATTCTCTCTTCTGTAGCTGCTCTGCCACCAGATGCTGGTCCCAAAAAATTCTGTCTGTGCCTCTCTGGGGCTTTTCTTATATACACAACATTAGCTTCCTGTTTCAGCCAACCCCTTCTTGTTACATTAGAAACAGGAGACAGGAGTTCATACCTTCTGTTTCCCCAACAGAGGCTTGATCAGTTACTAAGTGCTAAGTACCTGCTACCTTTGCAAACACAAAGGGATATTCAAATTCAAATTGCATTACCTTTACAGAAAGAAGGGAGGGCTTCTTTGAACCTTATGTTTGAGCCTTACTTTCATCAGATTTGGCTCAAAGAGGAAAAAGCATAATCAATTAGGTATACAAATCTAACTTACCCTATAGGAAGGAGGAAGGGGAAGGAGAAAAAAAAGAATAGGGTGAATAGAAGGGAGGTAAGAAGTAGCAAGGGAAAAGGGGAAGAAAAGGGAGGGGGCTGATAGAAGGGAGGGCAGACTGAAGGAGGCACAGGTCAAAAACAAAACTCTAATGAGGAGGAAAAAGGAGAAAGAAAAGAGAAATGCATAAACAGGGGAGAAATAGGATGGAGAGAAGGATGTAGATAGTAAACATAACCAAGAATGTGAATAGGATAAACTCTCCCATAAAATAGAAGCGATTGGGAGACTGGATTAAAAATCAGAATCCCACAATATGTTTACAATAAACATATCTGAAGTAGAAGGCTACACACAGAGTAAAGGTACAAGGTTGTAGCAGAATATATTTTGCTTCAGTTAAAGCAAAAAAAAAAAAAAACAGGGGTAGTAATCCTGATCTCAGACAAAACAAAAGCAAAAAAAAAAAAACTAATTAAAGGAGATAAGGAAGGAAACCACATCCTGTTAAAAGGTACCATAGACAAAGAAATAATATCATCACTGAACATGTGTGCCAAGAGGTATAGCATCCAAATTCTTAGAGGAGAAATCAAGAGAGTTACAGGAAGAAATAGATAACAAAAGTATACTAGTGGGCACCTGTAATGGCAAGTAAAGAGGTACTTAGTGCCTTGTTTCAGCTATTTAATTATTTAGCACCTTGTTTCAGTTCAAGTTTCTTTTGAGCCTTTTTTATGATTATATCAAGTCTTTGTTAAGAAAAAGAATTTGTGAAAACTACAGTGGGAGGAACTTGCTGATGCAACAGGAAGGGGCAGGAGGGGGGAAGGGGGGAGGGGAGACCACTAATGGACATATATAAGGAGAAACCAAAGCTGGGAAAGAGCACTTGTAAAGTCAGAGTTGAGAAGGAGAAAACTTGTGGTATCCCAGCCCTCCATCTGTTCTGTCTCTGTTGATTAGCATTTGTGATACTTTGTACAGAAGCCCTGGGACCTTACTGGAAGCTCTAAAAGGGGGCTTGTCTGTTTACAGGAGTCCTGGAGGAGGGTTTTAGAGGTCCTGGAACTATACTAACAATTTGTGTTGAGTTCTCAGACCTTGTTTGTGGGTCTATAGTTGTTTCACAGGCAGATAATGAATTGATGATGGTGCCAGCAATGTGTATGAATGTTGTGTTGGTTCTGTTAAGCTTTGTCTTCCCAGAAACAGAAACTGTAAAGGATGTGAGGTGAACTGGACACTGTGAGCTTCGATATGGAACTAGGCGAGGAACTGGACAAGGAGTTAGACAAGGAAGTGGACGAGGAGATGAGAGCTGCCTACCTTTGAATCCAGGTGGTAATTGGGTAGATACAGGCAGGAGCTGGACCCATGGAAGAGGAAGCATGGAATTTGGGAGCCAGCCCCCAGTCAAGATGAAAAGACCTCTCCTTGGGTACTTAAAGCTTACTGAGAAGATCATAATTTACTATGGCCTAGGGGTGGGAGAAAGTTGTACTCTGTACTGTGTAACTCTTAAGGATGATTGGAAACTAATCTCCAATCAAGAAGAAAGAAGACTTTTTGACTGAGAGATTAAGGCAATGTGACCTAGAAGTGGAGAACTTTAACCTTTGTACTTTGTGTCCCTTAAGGAGACTTGCTCCTTAAGGATTATTAAATTAAGGACTTACTGAATAATATTTTTTTGCTTAAAACTATGTCCCACTTTGATGAAAACTATGTGGCCAATCTAGTGATAAGTTGTTATGTTATAACATTGTGAATGCTATACTTTGGTTTCTGTGAATGTTTTGCTTTAGTTTAGTGTTAAATAAATAGAGATTTCACTATACTATGTGATCAGAACCTTAAAGCTGTTCACAGCAGCAGTCCTCGGGAAAGCTTCAAGTGCTTGGCTTTACAGGACCTCAACCTCCCCCTCTGAGAACTAGATAAATCTGACCACAAAATAAACAAGAAAGAAGTTAAAGGGATGAATAGAATTTTAGAAAAGTTAGATATGGTAGACTTCTGGAGAAAACTGAATAGGGATAGGAATTAATATACCTTTTTCTTGGTGGTACATGGCACCTACAAAAATTGGCCATGTATTAAGGCATAAAAACCTCACAAAAGAATTCATAGTAGGTCATAGACAACAGATACAATTCTCTCATCTCTCTAATGAGTGGTATTTTTTCCTTGACCTTGTAGAGTCCTCTTAATTCATAGTAGGGAAGGTGGATACAAGATGGCAGAATCACACACCATTTAGAAGCCACAACTATAGTGGAATGGACAACTTGGAATTTGATATTCCAGACGGGAGGCAAGAGGATAAAAGGGGAAGAGATGGACTTTTATTGAAATAGACTACTTCTAAGTATTCCTGATTAAAAGACCAGAGCTGAGTAGAAAACACTCTGAATTTCAAACACAGAAGTTAACAACAATATAAAAACGGAAACACAAATGAAAAATTATAAAGCACTAAATAAGAATTAATTGCCTATATTATCATATGGGGAGATGATAAGTGTGTTCCCTATGATTCCTATTACCTGAGCCACTGGTCAAAGAGAGATTCATTCTAAGGATACAGAGGGTCTAGGAATAGCACCTTTATATCTTATCATCTTAAAAGAAGGATAGAAAGAATATGAAAGAAAAGGAGGAAAATCAGGAGAAACAAAGCATAAGTAAAATTATAATCAGGCAGCATATGGGTTAGGGGGAGCAGCCAGTTTTGCACCCTGAGGTGGAGCAACAAGGATAGGGGAGAGGGGGACAGAGAGAGAAGGAAGGGGGAGAGATAGAGAAACAGACAGATTAAGAAAGGAATTAGAGATTAGTCCTGAGCAAAACAAACTGTACCAAAGGATGTACAAAAACATTTATAGTACTTTTTGAGGTGACACAGAATAGGAATCAGACAGAGTGCCCATCAATTAGGGAAGAACTCAGTAAGGTATGGAATACAAAAGGATAATATCACTTGGAATCCCTAGAATTGAAGTGGAAGAGACTCTCCTGCTGTTCCTACTACTGCCACAACTGCCTCTGCTTCCACCTGTGCTCCTTTGGCCTTGGGCTCCTCAGAGTTTCCAGCATATTGAATGACTATAGAGGACAACACAAAGATAGAGAAAATTGAGGAAGTTACCTATAGTGCTATTGCAAAGGTCAGCAAAAAACTATGGGCCATGAAGAAAATCAGATTATAGAGAAAGAAGGATATTCCAAGTACTGCAACTCAAGAAATTTTGCTCTTGAAGGAACTTTATCATCATAACATTGCCAGCTTTCAAGATGTACTCATGCGAGATAAAACTAGACTATACTTCACTTTTTAAATTATTTACATGTACCTCAAGAAATACTGGTTTGCTATCCCTCCTAGCCATCATATGGATTCTTCACTCATTAAAAGTTATGTGTACCAAATTTTATAATGCATTGTCTTTTGTTAATCATGAAAAGTTCCTCAGAGACTTGAAAACTCAAAATCTGTTCATAAATGATAACTGAGTAATTAAGCTAGCTGACTTTGAACTTGCATGCCTTTGTAATACCTCTAAGGGTATATACACATGTAACATGTGACATTGTGATACAGACCTCTAGAGGTATTGCTAAAGTCATCTAGATATTTTAATCCAGTAGACATTGGGAGTATAGGCAGTTAGGTGGCACAGCAGATAATGCACCAGGCCTGAAATCAGAAAGACTCATCTTCCTGAGTTCAAATCTTTCTTCAGACATTTACTAGCTATGTGACCCTGGGCAAGTCACTTAGCTCTCAGTTTCCTCATCTATAAAGTGATCATGGGAAGGAAATGGCAAAACATTCCATTATCTTTGCCAAGAAAACCCCAAATGGCATCACAAGTCAGACATAATTGAAATGACTGAAAACAGAAATAGTATTTATTGAGTTAGCAACCAACAAGATATCTTTCCACAGTGGTTCTGAAATTGATGAGTTCATCTGAATCTTCATGGCTTTGCAAATTTTGAATTAAGTGTGACCAGAAGTCAAATCAATGTAGGATTATAAGAATACATTCCCCGAGTGGAAACCAGAAAGTCAGACATCAAAAACCTAGATAAGAAGGTGATTTTGATTTTGAGAATGGGAGAGTGATTTCGATTTTGAGAACAAAGCTGCTGAAGACTTCTGAGGGCCAGATGGAGCTGCTGAGGATTTCTGAGGACCAGCTGGAGCTACTGAAGATTGAGGAAGCATGACTGTGGTATTGGTATTCTGTACAAATGTTGTGGCTTTGTTAATATGTATGAATGTTCTTGTGGCTTTGTTAAGCCTTGTCTTCCCAGGAACAGAGACTGTGAAGGATTTGAGATGGACTGGACAGTGCGAGCTCCAATGTGGAGCAGGAACTACACAGAGAGCTGGACAAGGAGCTGGAAGCTGTCTGCCTTTGAACTCAGGTGGCAGTTAGATTCAGGTGGAATCTGGGACCATGAAAGAGGAGCCATGGAAGCTGTACCTGCCCCAAGTCAAGATGAAAAGATGTCTCCGTGGGTACTGAGTAGTGATGAAATTATGATTTGTTACCAAGGAGTGGAAGACCTGTGTATTTTCCAATACCCCTTAAGAGGGTATTGAGTAGTGACTGATGACTGAGTAGTGACTGATGATTGAATAGTGATTGATGACTGAATAGTGACTGATTTGTAACTTAGTGTGCCCCATGGGTGGAAGACTTTGACCTTTTGTACTTTATGATTGAATGATTGAGTTAACTAAGTGATTGACTAAATGATTGTACTTTGTTCAAAACTATGTGACCACTTTGGTGAAAACTATGTGGCCATTTTCTGTGATAAGTTGTAACATTCTAAATGCTGTATTTTGGTTTTTTTAATGTTTTGCTCTGATTTGTTATTAAATAAATAAAGAATTTGCTATACTATGTAATCAGAAAGCTGTTCACAGCAGCAGTCCTCTGGAAAGCTGCTCATGCTTGGCTTTACATTAAGGTCCTACAGGCTACTTCGTTCTTATTGATATAGCTTGTGGCTCTGATGGTAAACATACTCATCTTCACCCCCATCTCTCTAGATGGGCATCTCCTTACCTCCATGTGCTTCTTCCTGAAAAACCTGTCCTTTTTAGTTTTATTTATGCCATTGTCTCCAAATTTGTTGCAAACTCCCTGAACTATAGCTTCATAGTTTTGCTTTGGGGTTCTGTGTCATACTCCTTTTAAAGATGTTATTGTAGCATCTGAGTTTTTTCTCCTCATAGTGGGGTCCTGTGATCACTATGTGGCCATATGTCAGCCCCTGTACTATGAAGTCGTCATGACCAGATGAGCTTGTGTGAAGATGGCAGCTTCTTCCTAGTTTAATGATTTGTTATGTCTGTGCTCAGTTAGCATATTCACTTTGCCATTCTGTGACTCCAAGGAGATCCACCAGTTTTTCTGTGATGTCCTTTCCTTACTCAGGATCTCCTGTTCTGTTAAACACCTTGCAATTGATGTAACTTTGGCTATTGGAGTTGGTTTAGGGATTTTCTGGTTTATTTCTTATGGTCACATGTTTTCAGTTTTTCTAAAGATTACAACTATAGAGGGTAGGCCAAAAGTATTCTCTGCTTGCCTGTCCCATTTCATCGTTCTTATGGTTTTTGTCATAGACAGCATCATTGCTTATCTAAACCCATCCCAGAAATCTGACTTAGGTCTAGACTTGTTTTTTTTTTTCTATATTCTATTCAATGGTGCCTATAACTCCGAACCTTGTCATCTATAGCCTGAGGAATAGGGACATGAAGATTGCTCTGAGGAAGGAAATTGGAATTTTTTTTTAAATCTTTTGAAAATACTTAGAAATACTTTTCAGAGAGATTGACACCACAGTATTTTCCATGACCATATGTGGCAGGGGTGGGGCGAAAGAGAGGAAAGGAGGAATAGAGCCTGAGGAAGAAAAGAGAGAGGAGCATACCAATAAATTATCTTTGATGTATATACACATAATCGACTCATAGTATAACTACTTTACATTTCTATAGTCCTTTATAGTTTTTAATGTGCTTTCACAGTGTAACATCTGATTCCCCTACACTAACCATAAGGATTGCTGAATAAAGGTGGAATTATCGTCATTTTATAGTTAAGGAAATTGAATCCCTAAGGGGGTGAGTACCCTGGTCTAGCTTCACACAACCAATAAATATCAGAGTACTGACTAAAATTAGGTCTTCTGTTTCAAAGTAAAATTACATTTTACTATTTACATTACATCATACTATGCAAATAACTTAAGTCAAAAGCTTAAGGTGGATTTTTCTTTTTTGGTCTGAATCTATAACTTTATTGGCGTTTGTTACCTTCATTGAGGAAACTTCACAAACATAGTCTAGGTGAATTAACTGAGGAAGTGAGAACTTCAATAACTGACCTAGGGACATACAACTAGTATGTGTCAGAAATAGGACTTGAATACATGACTTCTTAATTTCAAGACAAGCTCTCAATCCACTATACAACACTCCCTCAAAAGTAAACCATTAATGTGTGGACCTTCATAAAGTATATGACAAGAACAATATTTTGGTTTCCATAAGGTATATGATTCTGATTGTTTTAAATGTCTGATTAAGTAAGCAGACTTGCTTTAAACACTTAAAATAGAATAAGAATTCCTTAGATTCTCATGGATATCAGACTTGATTCTGTAGGTACAAACTTCAGTTTGTACCTAAACCAGAATTCTATCTAAAACAACCAAGACAAGTGGACTTCTAGCTTTCACTCAAGGACCTACAGTGATGGGAAATATGTCATATACCAAATCAGCTCATTCCACATTGAGATAGTTCTAATTGTTAGGACGATTTTATTAACACTGAACCAAAAAGTTCCTTTCCTTCAGAGTAGGATGAATGGATGCAGTGAAGTGAGTAGAAGCAGAATAATTCTCACAAAGACAACCATGCTGTCAAAAACCTTTAAAATATATAAGAATTCTGATTAATGCAATGATAAAGTCTCCAGAGGGTCTCATATGAAGCTCATTACTATTATACTCAGATGAAGTATATTATTGACAGAGATATGATGGATGCAAGATGCATAAACTAACATTTTAACAGGGTCACAGACTGGATTCATTTAGACTGACTATGCTTATGTGTTAAAAGGGATTTTTTCTTCTTTTTGTGTTTTGCTATGTATATGGAATTTTCTCTCTTTTTTGGTATATAAGTTCAAATTTAAATGCAATAAAATATATTCAAATCTATTTCAAGTCTGCTTACTTAAACACAAACATTGCAGTTGTAAAAAGAGGGAGGAAACAGGAAGGTCAAGAAATCTAGATTGTGAAAAGTTTACAAGTCTAAATTGCATAAATCAGTGCAAGGTAGTTGGGAATTCAAGAACCATATGTTTAACAGAGTTTATTTGGGAGAAAGACAAAACAACACTCAGATAGTGCCCTGAGAAACAAGATGGGAAAATCTCTAGGAGGGGTTTAAGTAATCAAGAGTTATTTCTTATTTCCCTGGAAGGGCAGTGGTACTACCATCATGAGTTTGAAAAGAAAGCCATGCTTCCATGAAGGGATAGGGAGTGAAACACTTGGAAAGGAAAATTCACAATGCAGAAGTCCATACTTTTGTCCATGAAAAGGCGGGGATAGCTAATTCTTTCAGCCTTAAGCTCTGGGGTGAATGATAGATCCACTATCCTGATCACCACCTGTAACTTATGAGATACATTTTTATAAGAATAATCTATATATTCTAATATAATAAGGAAATAGACTCCTGTAAACAAGGAAGGAAGGAAGGAAGGAAGGTCATTTTATTACTCCAAAGTATCTCCCTGAAATAAAGATATGTCTCCCAGATCTGTCTGTCCTTTCTCTCTCTCTCTCTCTCTCTCTCTCTCTCTCTCTCTCTCTCTCTCTCACACACACACACACACACACACACACACACACACACACACACACACGCATGCATGCACACATCCTTTCTCTCCTGCCTGCTCCTGTCATATTGCTCCAACAACTGTGAAAGAGATTCAGGAACATCATTATGATTCCAATTAGAGAATATGCTATATCCTTTACCCACTAAATCTTCACATAGATGTAACTTGGAAATTCAGGAAAACCCAGAGATTAAACCTTTTTATTTCTAGGCATTCAGTCTGCATTGAAGAGAGATGCCTTCCTCTGGACCCCAACAAAGTCAAACTGTATTCTGAAAGCACATAAATATTTGACTATATCATCTCTGGAATGTTTGGGGACATGAGTTCATGGAATGTTCAACTACTTCAGTCCATCTGGATGAGGTGTTTATACATTTCTTATGTTTCTAGAATTCATGTTCTACTGGGTACCCCAGACATAACATACTTTTTTTTCTTTTCTCAGTGATTCACAGGAAATTTGGCAAGGGCTGCCTTTTTCTACCTCTCATTTCCTGGATCCTTCAGGCAAGTAGTAAAGGATATTCTTTCTGTAGGTAGTTTGATATTTTTGCTTCCCATAGTTTCTGAATATATACTAACTCCCTCAGTTACCCAGTAAACAATCATGAATAGCAAATATTTTAAAAAGGAAAAGAAATTCATGAAAACCAACGTAAAAACCATATGTAATAATATAAGCAACATTCTACAATTATTGCACAACTCTGGGGGGAAATGGATGCCAATCTTTTTTTGTACAGGTCTTCTATGGAGACAAAGAGTAGTCATTATAATTACATAGTACTCTGTTCATTTTGTTTATTATTTCAACTTATACTGATATAATTGTACATATTTTCCTTATTCAGCTTTGTTTACTCTGTATTACATCCTAATATGTCTACTTATACTTCCTAGTCATAATTTCATATGGTGTAGCAATAGTCCATTATACTCATTTACAAAAAATTTTTAACCATTCCCCAAGTGAACACATACATGCTTTAGAATTCCTTGCTACCACAGAAAGGGCTGCTCTAAATATTTTGGTGTATATGTGATCTTTCTATCTTTTGCCTCCATAGAATTCATACCTAGACATACAACCTCTATGTCAATGTATTTGGCTGATTTGTTGATTCTACTTCAAGATCGTTCCATCTCTCTTACCTTACAAGTCACTTCTGTAGTTCAATCCTTTGTCACTTCTCACCTGCAGTGCTCAAATATCCCACTATCTGGTCTTCCTGTATCTAATCTCTTCTCCAATTCATACTCCACACAAATGCAAAACTGTGTGGAGTTCTTTAAAAAATCTGACTATGTTTCTTTCATTTAAGAAACTTCAATAGCTCCCAATTATATGCTAAGACTGGCCATGTGGTTCATCCTCCCTGTTCCATGAGTAATGAGCTACCTATGGGCAGAAAATATTGGTAGTTTCCTCCAGGGAAAGAACAAGCCAGGACTGACAAAAGTTTCTGTCTTCTAAGTCTACCCAGAATGCAAGTGAATTGTTTTACCATGTATCACACATCCAGAATTCCTCTAAGTTTTGGAATTCAGAATTTGATGAGCTATTATATAAGAAGTATGAAGTAAACTTCCTGTGGGAACCATTACTCAACTTTACACGTTCAAAAGAAGAATCAAACCTTATACTTTCTAGAACTGTAGAAATAGAATATAAAATATTTCTATCAATCCTATGTATGACAGGTTTCCAGAGGTTAGGAGATAAGCAAATACATGGTCACTTGGCAAGTATTTTATACATTTATTATGCATTGTTCTCTACTTATTATATGCCATTTATTTGCTCAGCAATTTTTTGCTATCAATGTATGCTATCAAAATATCAAATTATATATGTCTTCATCTATGAAGAGCCAATTCCACTAAGCCAATGCTTCATGGAAAAGCAACAAGTTTAAAAAGTGAGATTTTCAATCAATGGATGGGAGAATCAGAGCTAAATTCTAATTGGTTAGGTCCACAAACTCACCCATCTCTTGACATTAAGTTAATGTCACCATGACAAGAGAAATGGAACTGAATGATAAAAGAGCACTAACTCTTTGAGAGCCATACACAGTACAATATTTATCCAGTACTTCTGCTCATAAGGACACCTGCAAATCACTCAGATGAACATTGAACTCTTCAGTGGAAGGCTATTAACATCACTGGGCAGTTGGAATATATATATATATATATATATATAGTGTTCAATTGCATGAGTAGACATTGTCAGGTATAGTAAATGTCTCTCTGCAACAAGGGAAGACAGATTAGAACACCTGTGAAATCACCTGCATTTATTTCTATTACCTGTGGTTTTTATTTTAGAACAGTTACTAGCTGCAATACCTTATTACCGTCTAACAATAGAGAGCCATCCTAGTGGGAGATCTTAGAGTCAGATTTGTTAGATTTTAGTCCTATCTTTGTCATTTACTAGCTGTAGTAACACAACATAAAGTCACTGAAATTTACTGACTCTCCATATCCTCTCCTATAAAATGGGGTTTAGTATCTTTTACTAGCAACTCATTGAGTTATTGTGTGGTTCAAACGAATTAATATATGTGAAGATCCTTTGTAACTACAAGACATAATACAAATATAAGGAATTACTAGCCACAAAACTTTCCTAAACCTGTTGTAAATTCTTGTTATCTCTAGTCAAAAAGGTGTTCCCTTAACTCTGCTTTTTTGAAAGATCACTCTCTGCTCACCTAGAACAGAGTTCTATTAGGCTACTCTATTGGCTGAATTAAACTGCTCATTTGATTGATTTATCATCCAATAACTGAAGTAACTAATGGTAGCATGGTATAATAGAAAATTGACCTGGAAATCAGGAAGACATGAGTTCATGTATTATCTCTGACACAGAATACCTGCGTGACCCTCAGCAAGTCACTTAATCTCTCTATGTTATAAGCAAATTTTTGCACTGCTTCATAGGTCCAGAACAAAGAGAGAAACCATATGACTGAGTTTATAAAATCAAATCTTTATTTTAGAATCTTTCTAAAGACAATGAAGAAGTAGATGATGAATGCAAGTAAACTGAGACAATTCACAACACCAAAATAGGTGAGTGCAAGCCACTGCATGGAACACAGAATGTTCTGCTAGAAATGGAGTAAGGGTTCTGAATAAAGATGCAGGTGGGTGTAGTGTACAGTGCTAGAAAGGAGTTAGGAAAACACAAATTCAGATCCTGCCTCAAATGCTTTGTACTCAAGGAAAATTTCATTCAGAGTCAGGTTTCTCATTTGTCAAATGGTTGTTATTCAGTCATTTCAGTCATGTCTGGCTTTTCTTGACCCCATCTGGGGTTTTCATGGCAAATATACCAGAGTGGTTTGCCATTTCCTTTTCCATCTCATTTTATAGGTGAGGAAACTGAGGCAAGCAGGATTAAATGACCTCCCCAAGGTCACACAGCTGTAAGTGTCTGAGGTCAGATTTGAACTCTAGAAGAAGAGGCTTCCTGACTCCAGGCCCAGCACTCTATCCACTGCACCACCTATCTGCCCCTATCTGTCAAATGGAGATAATAATAACATCTACCTCACAATGCTGTTGTGAAGATCAAATGAGATAATATGTGCACGGTGCTTTGCAAACCCTAAATTGCCAAATAAATGGTAGTTATTATAGCTGTTATCCTTATCATCATCATTATTACGATATACATGGGCATATTGTGATGAGAAAGAATCACCCTTGCATGCCTACCTTAACTAGAACAAGGAAAGACTTTATAGATGATACTTCAGAAATATTGCTGACCACTGCTAGAATGACAGGTGGAAAAGCTAATACATCCCCTTTTCTCAGACCATCACTCTCTATCCATGCTCTATAACATTTCTCTGCAATGTCCCTGACTACCCTTTGCTGATAGCTCCGTCTGTACCATTTAGAAGCATGCATATGAACAGCTACTGCCAACCTCTCTTCCCTTCTATCTCATCTCTCCATGCATAACAGTGTGACTGAGAATGATCAAGGGTTTGGAATGCTGTACCTCTCAGAATAATCAATTTGCTCTGCATTTGTAGAAAAGGTGAGACTTGGCAGTGTGAGGAGAGGAACTGGGAAAAAAGGTCACCAACAAAAAGGCTTTAATCATTTAATAGAGCATGGGGATGGAGATACAGGGGTATTCAAGCCTCATCACACACACAGTCACCCCAGGCTCTAAGATGCTTAATTCTGATATATTCAGCAATCTTATCTAACAAGGAGAATTCCACATCATTTGGGATTGCATTGAAATTGAGTGATCAACCCTGCTTTGCTATTCAATTCTATTATATTCTCAATATAAAAAGTGTCCATAAAAGCAGCATTGCCTAAGCCAGAACATATGTCTCATTGATATTTGATCAGTTCACAAAGGGTTCCCCTTCTCAGGCTGCATGTTTTGTCAATAACTAACACTTGTTCTGACCTCAAGGAAATAAGATGTTAGATCCTATCCTCCTTGTTCTGGCCAGCCAAATGGATGCATATTTAAATCAATATGCTTTATTATTACTAAATAATAGGACCTAGGACAAGCAACATAACATGATACAGGTACTAGCTACATATCAAGCAGGTGCCAGATGCTGCTAGACACTATCATGTAAAATAATAAAGTAAATATGCCATCCATCATTCCAAACAATATTTGGAATGTTCAATGTTCAATTGAATGTTCAATGTTCAAATGACCACTTCCTAATCAGGGAATGGGAGTCAAAAAGAAATTCCTGCTCTCAGCATGTGTTGCAGCTTACCTGAAATTTTCTTTGGATTTTAAGATATGTTGTACAGATTACCAATAGAAAATACATGTCCAGTAACATTGTTTCAAATATATGTATATATATATGATATATAATTTATGTATTTATATATCATATATTATATAATATACATTTATATATATGTATATATATATGAAAAGCCCCTCATTGATAAGACAAGTATGCCAAGTCAAGCATAACAAGTATTCCTATAAAATTAGACACAATTATCACTTCATGCATCAGAGGGTGTGGAAGAGAAGTGACTGCCTATGTGATGCCATTTAATGAGTTTAGGAAAGTTTCCTAACACTCCCCCCTCAAATATTTCATTTAACTCTCTGAAATGTTGCCTAAAATCCCACCATTAAACATGCATTACTTTGACCTAACCAGCACCTACTTCAAAAGTTATAGAATCCTAGAACTTAAGGACCCCAGACAATAGCTAGTCCAACTCGTACCTGAAACATGAATGTTTTCTATCAAAACCTTGAAAAGTGGCCATTTAGCATCTGCTTCAACACCTCTAGCAATGGAGAAAGGGTTCAGTCAGAGCTAAGACGGATAATTTTTTAGATTAAATGATAATGTTCTGCCTGGGAAAAGAAGTGAAGTCCATCCCAACAGCTTCTGCAGTGCCCCTTTAACTTCTCTATTCCTGAAGGAATAAATAATTGGGTTGAACATAGGAATGATGACAGAGTAGAGAGCAGTGATGATTTTGTCCCTTCCCAAAGAGAGGTTGGAGGTTGGGCGGATATAAGTATAAATTACAGTGGAATAATAGAGGGAGACCACAGTAAGGTGAGAAGAGCAGGTGGAAAAGGCTTTCTTCTTGCCTTCAGAGGAGCGAATCCTCAGAATTGTCCTAATAATACATCCATAAGAAACCAGGATAAGGGAACAACTCCCCACCCCAAAAATCACATCTGCACAGAAAGCTAGAGCTTCATTGAGATGAGTGTCAGAGCATGACAGCTTCAATATGGGTGGCAGCTCACAGAAGAAATGGTCAATAATGAGGGATTTGCAGAAGGACAAGGGGACTGCCAAGCTGGTATGGACCGCTGAGTTGCTTATACCAATGACCCAGATGCTTCCTGCCATCCCAATACAGACACGACTACTCATGACAATTGGGTAATGGAGGGGATGGCAGATGGCAGCGTAGCGGTCAAATGCCATGAGGGCCAAGAGGAGAGCCTCTGAGACTAAGGCCCATGTGAACATATACATCTGAGCCATGCAGCCTGCAAATGAGATGGCAGCCCTCTGAGAAAAAAGATTGGCTAACATCTTGGGCACAATCGTAGACGTACACAAGAGGTCAATGACAGATAAGTTGCCCAAAAGGAAGTACATGGGTGTGTGAAGCTGTTGACTGGCATAGATGGTGAAGAAGATGAGAGAGTTTCCCACCAGAGCAGTTATATAGATGCAGAAGAAAGACACTAACAGAAACAGGCGTAGCTCCGGCAGACTGGAGATTCCCACCAGTATAAATTCTATTTCCATTGACTGGTTCTTCATCCCAATAAACTAAAGACTGGCCTTGAAAAGAAGTAAAAAAGAAAAAGAAGAAGAAGAGAAGTCAAAAGAATAATAAGCTAGATTTACCCTCTCTTTCATTTGATTCAGTCAAGTCAATTCAATAAGTACTTCTTTTTTATTCTAGATCATAGGATGTCCTTTTAAGAATGCCACCTTAGAGCCCATATTTTATATCATCTTTTTATCTCCCACATTTATTTTAAGCCTATCTTGAGGGCTTTCTATATGCATAGTATTGTTATAGGTGCAATGGAGATTGTAGGAGGAAGGGGAGTACCAAGGAACATGACAACACACTCATAGACAAAGTTATGCAACAAGGGAAAACAAGACAATTAAGCACCCAAATGAATGCTACAATAAAGTACATTTACACAGTAAAGTTTGGTCACAAAACATTTTATCTATTCTGATTTGTCACAATAACCTTTAGAGGTCATTATTTCTATTTTACAGATGAGGAAATTGAAGTTCATAGACATTTATTGACT
The DNA here is from genome assembly GCA_011680675.1 of Gymnobelideus leadbeateri. Taxonomy (NCBI): domain Eukaryota; kingdom Metazoa; phylum Chordata; class Mammalia; order Diprotodontia; family Petauridae; genus Gymnobelideus; species Gymnobelideus leadbeateri. The sequence goes on along the minus strand of WOXC01003755.1, from coordinate 1,602,223 downwards.
TTTCCAAATTCACACAACAAATCCATGTATGGGGGGGTGATGTTTTTTTTTAATTCAAATGCCTTCTACTACATCTTGCTGCTGAAAACATTCAGAGGTGGAAGAGACTGGTGCATCCAGGGGATGTTTAGAGTGAAGGGCACAGGGGAGAGGTGAAACTTGAATGGGACATTGAATTAAAGGATGCTTTGGATTCAGAGAGTTGGAGGGTGGATCTGTATGAGCCAACCTTAGAGTTAGAACGAAAATGAACTGTGTAGGAGATTCTGGTTGAAAGGTTGTTAGGTGAAAGAGAAAAGCTAAGGAGTTTGAAGCATTGAATATATTGCCTTGCATGTGGTAAGTAATTCATAAATAGGTTTTAAATGAATAAATCAGTGATTACATAAAATTCCTTAACTTGAGAGCAGAAAATTCAGGTCTTTATCCTAGTCTAGTCATTAACAATGTAATTTTAAGTGGACTTCTCTTATTTTCAGTTTCTTCATCTGTAAAATGGGGTTGGGGAGTACTAAATGATCTTATAAATCCCTTCCAGATCATTATGTGACCTATCATTACATGGCTTAAAATATTTTCAGTTTTCAAAGGACCTTTAAAAGTTAGCCTAATTATATTTGACCAGTAGGATTACTCAGTAATATACTGCTTATAATGACTGGACCTACATTAGAGAGGTGAGCTCAATTCTCACACCCTTAGCTCATTTAATGAACATAAAAATTATTCAGAAGTTTAATGAACCAAAACCATAATAAGATCATGGAAATCACTACGACTACATTTTCCAGATTCTGATAGACTCATCTCACACAACTTGTGCACATTAGAAAATAAAGAAGATTTTATATTGTTGGGTCTAATGAAAACTTTTACATTATGGTTAGTCATCATTTCAAATATTTTTAAATTTCCACATTGTAAAGAAGAAATAGAGAATTTGCATTATTTCTATAGAAAATACATTTTAAATGATTTGAAGATCGGCTCTAAGACCCTTAAGGAAAAATGAGGAAGTGAGGCTATTTATTCCATACTACACTACAAATTCTCTGAGTCTCAGTTATCATTTCTGTAAAAGAGATATGTTTAATAAAAAGCATTTACAGAATTGCTAGATAAATCAAAAGAGTTAATCAGTATAAATAATTTTGTTATCTCTATTATTATCACTTGTGCCACTTAACAGTACTAGATACACAGAATAAAATACTTAGGCCCAAATTGCTTAAGGATAAGGACTCACCAGTGCAGAAGACTGATACACAGAATAAAATACTTAGGCCCAAATTGCTTAAGGATAAGGACTCACCGGTGCAGAAGACTGACACTTTTCTTTTTATGAAGGTTTCCTGGAAAAATGAGAAAGGCGTTCAAGTTCTGCAGACGTCAAACTATACACAAAGCTATCATCATCATCTTGTCATCATTTGAGATGGATATCAGGAGAGTAGACACAAAGAAAACAATGTTGTTACATTTTTTTTAAAGGTGTGTAACAAAAGTTTACAACAACACTTGAATTTGCCAATAACAAAGGTTATAATAAAAAAGAAAATTCAATTTTTAAAAAGGGTGACTAAACAGACACATCTATAGGTCCATATTATGAAGGGCTTTATTGGAGCAGTTGAGCACATCACTTAAGCTAAAAATACAGCACCAGACAGAGCCATGGCATCCTACTGGTTTTGAAGGCCTTTCTTCCTAGTGCTATACGACATACTACCTTTTTCCCACAGTCAAACTGGTAGGAGCCACAAAATTCCTTGGCTATCTATTTCAATCTCAAAGACTCTTCATCAGTATTTTTTCCTTATATTTAATCTAAATTCCTCATGGTACAACTGAATTCTATTGATTTCCTCTGTCCTTGTTAGAGATGGAGAAATAGTGAGCTGTAGCACTCAGAACTGCCCTGGCTTATACAGGGCTCTTTCAAACCAGTGGACATCATAAAAAAAAAAACACAGACTACAAAAATTAGGAGCAGTCTTGGAATATCATTTAGTCAAGTTCCCTATATTCGGGCAAATAAGTTTCTAACATCCTGGACATGGGGTTGCCTCTTCTCTTCTTAAAGGTCTTCAGGGATGGAGATTCCACACCCTCCCTGGAGAGCTTATTATATTGGTTTATCACTCTAATAGTCTTTCTTATTTCTAAATGATGTATGTGTGTTTCTAGCTTCTCATATACTATTGAAAGTAACTTCTCTGAGCCTTAATTTCCTCTTCTGTAAAATGGAGATAATAATCCCTAAAGCATCTATGCTACAGGAGACTCAAATAAACTATGATTTTAAAACTTTAAAACAGGATATCAATCAGTCACAGTTATTAAGTACCTATTGTGTACCTGTGTAATGGGAATGTAAATTTATATTGTGACCATCTTTCTAAGATTGTATTGTGTAAGATCTTCCCTGCCCCTAGGCCATTTGATAGGCTTAAGTGCACCAGGAGCCTGTGCTGGGAGGCTTGTTTTTCAGGAGATACTTTGTGATCGGGCAGTGGGGTCAAGTCTAGACAATCAACAAGATAATAAATCAAACCTGGTTTGTAGTTTTGTTGTTTTGTTTTGTTTTTAATTTCTGAAGTGCAAATGCTCAGACTGAAAACTTAACATCCTGCTCTCCCCTAGCCAGTTCAAACTCACTCCAGCACACCAATTTGGCACCAATATGCAGGATGAGCTAGAATAGTGAAAAGACTTGAGAGTGAGAAACTAATTAGGAGGCCATCACAGTAATCCCAAATTGAAGTGGTTATTGTGTGAGTAGAGAGAAGAGGTCAGTTTCAAGAAATGTTATGGAGGTAGAAATGGCAACATTTGACAATTTCTAGGTATTATCATGAGATCAAAATCAAAAGAAAATCTCAGAATTTTTTTAATGAATCTTTTTTTAATTACAGTGGTTTTTACACATCTTCTTATGTTTGTCTGAGTTATTCCTCCAAAGAGAGATTAGACATGAAATGACTTGAATAATGTACCTCTAGGAGAAGAAACTGGGCAACTGTGTTTAGTTGTTTTTCTTCCCTTCCCAAGGGTCTGTCAATAGTTAAAACACTTTCTACAAAGTTTAAATGTTTGTGAAATTATAAGAATACCAGGAAGTGCTTAGTTGCTGGAATTCCAGAAAGGATACTGAATGACTGTTTTTCATTGTACACACACCTTCCAAAAAAAAAAGACAGGTACAGTTAAAGTCACTTTTATTTGTAGTGACTCAAATGAAAAGCCCAAGAAAACAGTGAGTAATTAATAATCAATTTATTAATTGTTGTCAATCATCTCTATCTAGATAACCAAATATGCCACATTGAGATCATTGAATGTCTAAGTACCTTTGGAAAAGTGGTTGTCTCTGAAGGTGGAAATAAACTCTGATTGGTTAAAATTAATGAGGGAGTGAACATATTAATGTGAAGTTTGACTAAGTCTACAGCTTCTGCTGGGGATTTGGCTTGATTAGATTCAGTTGCCTTCAGATGTCTAGACAAAGGGATCCATCTCCACCCAGACCACTTAAATTATTGAACAATAGCTCAGAATTCACCTAGATTAGATTCTCTTAACCATTTAATCAGGTATTAGCTCTCCCAGTTGGTGGGATCTCAATCTACCCAGGATAAAGAATCTCATTGTCAGCCCTGTCCTTAACAAGGACTAGGATTTAAATAAAGTAAAATGAGGAGGGGAAAAACTCTACTAATCTGCTAGTAATTGATTATTAATCATCAAAAAGAGGATCTGTGGGTCCTATAGGTTAAATTTGTTATTAATATAACAAGAAAGTAATCCTTTTTCTCAGTCACAAGAGAAATTCTACCTGTAGGGTTCGCTAGGTGGCACAGTGAATAGAGCACTGGCCCTGGAGTCAGGAGGACCTAAGTTCAAATTCAGCCTCAGACACTTAACACAAAAACTAGCTGTGTGACCTTGGGCAAATCACTTAACCCCAACTGCCCTACCTTCCCCTCTCCAAAAAGCCAAAAAAAAAAAATTCTACCTGCTACAACATAGGATAATAGAAAAGAGTAATGGCCTGGAAGTCAAAAAACCTGGGGTTTCCTGCGTGATATTAAGCAAGTCATTTAATCTTGCTGACTTCCAGTGTTTTCATATACAAAAAGGGGATGATGATGCTTTCATATTAAACTCACATTACTATTGTGAAGACCAATGAGATGTTAAGTTTAGTGTAAACCATGAAACATTATGTGAATATGAAAGGCTATCATTATTTATATTACAAATTTTCAAACTGAAAACATAGAGACCATTCACCATGAGATAAACAACATCCTTCATTGATTATCCTCTCTACAATACTCTCTAATTGTTGATGTCCCCCAAAGTTCTGTCCTTTCTTTTTACTCTTTCTCCTTCCCCTTTGCTCTCTACCCTCTCATCTCTCTCCCTTTCCTTCTCTCCTCTACTTTATTATCTCAATGGTGCTCTAATGATTATCTCTGTGCAAGTTATTCTCAGATTCTATATTTCCAGTCTTACCCTCTCTCCTGAGCTCTCATCCCAAATTGCCAACTGCCTATTTCAAACACTATTTCCCAAATGTATCAAATTTAATAATCCAAAACTAAATCCTTTATGTTTCTTCAAAAATACCTCTCCTTTGAGCTTCCCTCATTCTTTCAAGGGAACTACCACCCTTCCAATCTCCCAGGTTCAAATATAAACTTCTCCATTTGGTATTTAAAGTCATCCACAACCTGGCCCCAGCCTACATTCCCTGCCCACATACTACTCCCCTCCACAAACATTGTGGCCCAGTCATATTGGCATTTTCACTATTCCTTATGAATAACACTGCATCTCTGTGTCTCTATGCCTTTGCCCTGGCTTTCTCAGTGCGTGACATGCAGCCTCTCCTTACTTTTATCACTCAGAATACTAAGTTTCCTTCAAGGTTAAGATCTAAAGTCACTTTTTACATGAAACCTTTCCTAATGCTCATCAACTACAAATACCTTCCTCTAATAATTACCTTTTACCTACTTTATATGTGTGTATATATATATATATACACACATGTACATACTGTGTCCCCAGCTATATTTCAAGCTCCTTGAGAGCAGGAACTATTCTTGCATTTGTCTTTGTATCTCCCATGCTTGATACATAGTAGGCAATTAAAAATATTTATTGATTGATTAATTAAAATCATACATTTGTATGGACACAAGTCCAACAAGAATTTCTGGAAGAACTAAAAATTACTTTCAAAATCAAATAAAAACTGTTAAGAAAAATTAGGCAAAGGAATTAAAGCAAAGAAAAAAATTATGAAAATAAAATTAGCAGCTTGGTAAAAAAAATAAAGGCACAAAAAATTACTGAAGAAAATAATACTTTAAAAAGTAGAATTGGCCAAATGGAAAAAAGCTCATTGAAGAAAATAATTCCTTAAAATTGGAATCAGGCAAGTGGAAGCTAATGATACCTTGAGAAATCAAGGAACAATAAAACAAAGTCAAAATAATGGCAGGGGGCGGGGGGTGAGGGGAGGGCAGAGGGATGCGTGAAGGAAGAAAATGTGAAATAACAGAAAAACTGACCTAGATCAAGGAGAGAATTTAAGAAATACTGAATTACCTGAAAGTCGTGATTGAAGAAAGAGTCTAGAAAACATATTTCATGAAAATATCAAGGAAAATTGCTCCAATATTCTTGAACCAGAGGGTAAAATAGAAGTTAAAAGAATCTATTGATAACCACTGAAGGAGACCTCAAAATGAAAACTATCCAGAATATCATAGTGAGCAACACTTGAACCTCATTCAAATCTAGATTTGTTCAAGGAGGAAATATACACACACACATACACACACACACACACACACACACACACACACACACACAAATTGATAATAGAAATCTATCTACTCCACTGGGTAGTAGGAGTAGGTAGGTAGTAGGAGGCAAAGGAGATAAGAGAAAGAGGTAGTGATAAAAGGGAGGATAGACAATAGAAGGCAATAGTCCAAGGCAAAACAGATTTTCAAAGAGGGGTGAGAGAAAGAGGGAGGGAGGGAGGGAGGGAGGGAGGGAGGGAGGGAGAGAGAGAGAGAGAGAGAGAGAGAGAGAGAGAGAGAGAGAGAGAGAGAGAGAACAGAAGAAAATAGGATGGAGGGAAATGAACAGTTAGTAATCATAACTATGAGTGTGAATGGAATGGACTTGCCCACAAAACAAATGTGGATAACAGAATGGATTAGAACCTAGAATTCAATAATATGTTATTTAAAAGAAACACACTTGAAATAGAAAGATACAAGCAATAAATGGCCATGGAAACATAGATTAAAAATTAAGTAAGCCAATCCTAAAAAATGAGTTGGTCGAAGAACAAATCCTAGAAAGAATAAATAATTTCATTAAAGATAGTACCAATAATGAGACAACATACCAAAATTTATGGAATGCACCTAAAGCAATACTTAAGGGAAAATATATACCTCTGAATGTAGAAAATAAAGAAATAAATAGTGAGAGAGAGTAGATCAATAAATTGGGTGTATAATTTTTTTTTAATGGAGGGGAATGAATTAAAAGTCTCCATTAGAACAGCAAACTGGAAACCCTGAAAATCAAAGGAGAGTTTAATAAAATATTAGGAGAGATAAAAGGATTAAAGGTTAATAAAAATTAAAAGTAAGAAAAACAAATTAATTAATTAATAAAACTAAGAGCTGGTTTTATGGGGGGGGGGGGCAATAATATAGATAACCCATTGGTTAATTTTATTTTTAAAAAAAAGAAATCCAAAGTACCAGTGTCAAAAATGAAAATAGTGAATTCACCACCAATAAAGAAATGATTGAAGCAATTATTAGGATGTATTTGCCCAATTATATGCTAATAAATCTAACAGTGCTAACAATGGATACATAATTACAAAAACAATATATGAATTGCCCAAATCAACAGAAGAGGAAATGGAGTATTTCAATAACCCTATCTTTGAAAAAGAAATTAAACAAGATATCAATGAGCTCCCTAAGAAAAAATACCCAGAGTCGGATGGATTCACAAGTGAATTCTAACATTTAAAGAACAATTAATTTCAATATTACAGAAACTATTTGGGAAAACAGGCAAAAAAAGAAGTTTTACCAAATTGCTTTTGTGATACAAATATCATGCTGATATCTAAACCAGAGAGAGCAAAAACAGAGAAAGAAAACTAAAGATCAATTTCATTAAAGAATATCTATGCAAAAAATTTAAGTAAAATACTAGTGAGGAGATTATACAATATGTCATAAAGACTGTGGCCATGTGGGATTTATATCAGGAATGCAAGGCTAGTTAACATTAGGAAAACTATCAGCATAACTGACCACAGCATTAACAAAACCAACAAAATCATATGATTATCTCCATTGATACAGAAAAAAGCATTTTGACAAACTGTAACACATTCTTATTTAAAAAAAAAACTAGAAAGCATTGAAATCAATGAAACTTTCCTTAAAATGATAAGCAATGCCTATCTAAAACCATCAGCAAGTGTTATCTATAATAGGAACAAGTTAGAAGCCTTCCAAATAGGATCAAGAGTGAAATAAAGATGTCCATATCATCAATACTATTCAATATTATATTAGAAATGCAAACCATAGCAATAAGAGAAGAAAAAGAAATTGAAGAATTCAGAATAGGCAACGAGGAAACAAAACTATCACTTTGCAAATGATATAATGGTGTACTTTAAGAATCACCTAAAAAACTAGTTGATACAATTCACACCTTTAGCAAAGTTGTGGGATAGAAAATAAACCTACATTAATCATTAGCATTTCTACATATTACCAACAAAATTCAACAGCAAAAACTAGAAAGAGAAATTCTATTTAATAAAACTGCTAACAATATATAATACTTGGGAATCTACTTGCCAAGACAAACCCAGGAATTAGAAAGACACAATTACAAACCAATTTTCACACAAATAAAGTTAGATCTAAGCAACTGGAGAGATATTAATTGTTCATGGGTAGACCAAGTCAATATGATAAAAATGACAATTCTGCCTAAATTAATTTACTTACTTATAATGAAACTATATTTTATAGAGCTAGAAAAAATAATAATAAAATTAATCTGGAAGAACAAAAGGACAAGAATATCAAGGAAATCAATTTTAAAATGGGAAAGGAGGTGGCATAGCAGTTCCAAATTTCAAATTAGATTACAAAGTGGTAATCATCAAAACAATCTGGTACTGGCTAGGAAACAAAGTGGTAGATCAATGGAATACACATGGTATCCAACACAAACCCAAAGATCCAGGCTTTTAGGATAAGACCTCAACATCTAACAAAAAATGATTGAAAAACTGGAAAATGGTTTGGCAGAATCTAGGCATAGACAAACATTTCACACCATATGCCGAGATAAAGTAAAAAATGGATACATGATTTAGACATAAAGGGTGACATTCTAAGTAAATTAGGAAAATGGGGAAATGTACCTGTCAGATCTATAATGAGAGAAGATTTTATGACCAAACAAGAAATAAAGAGGATTATGGGAAGTGAAATACTTAATTCTGATGATATAAAATTTAAAATCTTTTGCACAAATGAAAATAATAGAGTCAAAATTAAAAAGGAAACAGGAAACTGGGTTGGGGGGAGGGTGGGGAGAGATTTTTACAGCAAATTTATCTGGTAAAAGTTTCATTTCTCAGATGTATAAGAAACCAAACCAAATTAATAAAAGATAAAAGCCATTCCCCATTTGATAAATGACCAAAGGAAAACAAAGGCAGTTGTCAGAAAATTAAATCAAAGCTAGTGAATAGTCATATACACAAAAAGTGCTAAAGCATTAAAGAAACATATATTTTTAAAATTGTGAGATACCACCTCATACCTATCAGATTAGCTAATGTGACCAAAAAGATAAATGATAAATGCTAAAGAGAATGTGGAAAAAATGGAACACATTAATTTCCTGTTGATGGAGCTGTGAACTAGTCCAATCACTATGGAGAGGAATTTGGAACTACATACATAAATCTACATACATAAAACTGGATGTAGCCTTTGAACTAGTAATATCTCTACTAGGTCTGTATCCCAAAGAAATCAAAGAAAAGTTAAAAGGACCTATTTGTACAAAAATTGCAATTGTTTATGGTGGCAAAGAATTGGAAATCAAGAGGATACCCATCAGTTGATTGTGAAAGAATCATTGATTGTGAAAGAATACTATTTTGCTATAAGAAATGATTAGCACAGTGGTTTCAGAAAAAGCTAGGAAGATATTGTAATGGTAATGTAATTTGAATTTGAAGATCCCTTTGTATTAGCAAATTCAAAGTAACAGGTTCTTAGCACTTAGTAATTAATCAAGCCTCTGTTAAAAAAACAGAAGGGATGAACTCTGTCTCCTGCTGTTGATGTAACAGGAAGGGGCTAAACAGGGAGGGGCAATACTGTATATAAGGAAAAGCCCCAGAGAGGGAGAGACAGACCTTCTTGGAGCAGGCCTCAAGGAGGCAGAAGAGAATTATTTTGATTTGGAGAACCTGGATGAAGTGATTTTGATTCTGGAAATCAGCTGAAACCTGATGAGCCCAAGGGCCAGCCAGAGCTGCTGAGGATTTCTGAGGGCCAGCTGGAGCTTCTGAAGACTGAAGAAGCATGACTGTGATGCTGGTACTGAACCTGTTGGTGGCTTTGTTAAGCCTTATCTTCCTAGGAATAGAGACTGAAGGATTTGAGATGGACTGGACACTGTGAGCTCCAATGTGGAGCAAGAACTGCACAGAGAGCTGAACAATGACCTGGGAGCTGTCTGCCTTTGGACCCAGGTGACAGTTTGGTGAGTCCAGGTAGGATCTGGGACCATGGAAGAGGATCCAGGGAATCCAAGAGACTACCCTGAGTCAAGCTGAAAGAAGACTTTACTTGGATACTGTATACTGACCAAGAAATTATAATTTACTAGTGACCTAGGAGTGGAGGGTTTGTGTATTTTGTGATGATTTGAATAGTGAATGATGAAGCATGATTGAATGATTGATTGACTAAATGATTGTACTTAGTGATTGATGGCTGAATAAGTGACTGATTTGTAACTTTGTTCACCCCATGAGGGGAGAACTTTGACTATTGTACTTTGAGTCCCTTAAGGAGGCAAACCTCATAACTGAGATGATTGAATGCTTGAGTTACTATGATTGTTCTTTGTTGAAAACTTTGTGACCATTATGGTGAAAACTATGTGGCCATCTCAGTGATAAATTGTTTGAATGCTGTATTTTGATTTTCTGTGATAAGTTGTAACATTGTGAATGCTGTACCTTGATTTACTGTGAATGTTTTACTGATTTGTTATAGAATTCGTAGAGTATTCACTATAGTATGTAATCAGAACCTTAAAAGCTGTTCACAGTAGCATTCTTCTGGAAAGCTGCTCATGTGTGCCATTACAGATACATATGAACTCATGCAAAGTAAAGTAAACAGAACCAGGAAAACATTGTACAAAGTAACAGCAAAGGATGGTATATTATGAAAGATTTTGCTACTCTGACCCAGAAAATTATGCAAGACAGTTTCAAAAGACCCATCATGAAAAATGCTATCTACTTCCAAAGAGAGAATTGATAAACCTAATATGTAGACTAAAACATACTTTTTTAAAATTTTCTTCATTTCAATTGTTTTATTTTGTTTGTGTTTTGTAACATGGCTAATATGGAAATATGTTCAGCAATACTTCACATTATAATCAGTAGTACATTGATTCTTTTGTTATTTGGTGGGGAGGGGAGGAGAAGAAAATTTCCTATTCACATCCACTGAGATAAATGACATAAAGTATAGCTAAAATGAAGGAAGAGGGTGTAGTAGGAATATAAATTTATGTTGTTGCCATCTTTCTAAGATTCTATTGTGAAAGATCTTCACTGCCTCTAGGCCATTTGATAGGCTTAAGTGCACCTGGAGCCTGTGGGGGGAGGCTTGTTTTTCAGGAGATACTTTGTGACTGGGCAGTGGGGTCAAGAGTTTACATTCTTTGAGCCAGGAGAAGGCTGTATAAACCCTAATGGGAGGCTTTGCTTTGGGGATCCCTTTGAGAAGTGTTGTGTGATTTGACCAGATGAGACTCTGGGCAGCCATTGAGAGCCCACCCCCCAGCTTTGAAAAATCCAGATATTGATGCTTCCTTCTCTGGTGACAGACTAGGTATGAATGTAATGTTTGGACAGTTGGAGGCCTGTCTGCTTGAAATGTTTCTCTGTCTTGTAACTTCTGCTTGTAACCTGTCTGTATACTCTGAAGTTCGGGGTGCTGACTTTTTCCCTGATCTAGGTAAATGATATGTTTGATTGATTAAAGTAAGATTATTAACCCATTTTGAGGTTTTAAACTTTCCTTTAGAAAAGCAGATCTAAGAACCTATGTTGGCAGCCACCCTGGGTATGCTGGGGTGCTTGCTGTTACAGAAGGATAGCAGTTGAGAAGCCTAGAATGCCACAAGACAAATTCCAAGAAAGGACCAGGAAATAAAATCCATGGGCTTACAAGTCCATATACAAATATCCAAATTTAGGTAACAAAGAAGAAGAATTAGAAGTTATGATTCAAGAAGCAAACCTGACCTTATACATATCACTAAATCTTTGTTTCATGAAACTCATTACTGTAATATCACTATCAATGTGACTACTTTGTGTTAAAGTATTGAGAAACCTAAGAAAATGATAAGTTTGGTGGGATAGAATTGTAATTTAAGTAATAGAATGTGATGAAATCCCAGAAACCAAAGAACAAGAATGGTAAAGAACATTTAAATGGAGGTACTAATTGCAACTGTGTGCACAGTGTGGGAAAAATTACCTGAAAATAAAGAGAAAATCAGGGTGGCTAGGTGGCACACTGAATAGAGCACCAGCCCTGGAGTCAGGAGGACCTGGGCTCGGATCCAGCCTCAGAAACTTAAAACAAAAAATAACTGTGTAACTCTGGGCAAGTCACTTAACCCCAATTGCCCTCCAAAAATAAAGAAAAGAAAAGAAAAAGAAAAGCAATAATGAATTAAGGGAAATGATCAGAAACCTAGCACAGAGACATGATATGATAGTGATGGGGAGACTTTAAGTATTAAGAAATTGTGGGGGGGCGGCTAGGTGGCATAGTGAGTAGAGAGTTGGCCCTGGAGTCAGAAGGACCTGAGTTCGGATCTGACCTCAGACACTTAATGCACAGACAAACACAAACCTAGCCGTGTGACCTTGGGCAAGTTACTTAACCCCAATTGCCCTCCAAAAAAAAAGAATAAATTGTGTTATCTCTCCCTATCTCTCTCATAATAAGTCAATAACTCCATGATGTATTTTTACATCTTAATAAATTCCTGGTACGTGTCAGGCCCTGGTCTGGGCACTAGAAAGAGAGAGACAAAATTTGTTGCAAATTTTTAAATGATATCCCTTCTTATAACAAATGGAAAATTTTTAAAGATAATGGTTATTATGAGGTATGCTGCTTTTCCTAAGAGTTGCAGAGGAATATTTTTTGTTTTGTAGGTTTTATTGTTTGAAGAAGGGATAGAATATCAATTATATTCCTTTGTGGAATATGAAATTTTTCTGAACTAAAAATCATTTTAAATATGATCCAGTGGCTACTGGGATGTTTTGGTGTTATCAAGATAAGTCATAGAAGGTATCAAAGAGTGTTCAACTGCCCTCCAATTCTCAAGAGCCATGCTAACAAGTTGACTATAGGTTCTGGGATTTGAGCTGCTCAAGGACTTTGGGACCCTTAACATTGAATAACTATATAAATACTCAGGAGATCTCTAGTTCTATCATCCTCAGAGAATACCAGCAAATTTAGAGAGCTTGAATCTCAGAAGGAAAATAAAATGATATAAGAACATAGCAAATATATCAACCTCAAAGAAAGAACTGAACTAGATACTAAAAAACTTGATTTCCTAATAATTCCCTTTAAATGCTACAGTTGAAGTAGAAAAGTGGTAAAAATAGCTAAGAAGACATCAGTGCTTCCCACCTCAGTATCTATAGGGTGCTATAATGATTAAGAATATGGTGAGATACTAATAGGACCAGAAATTAGAAGAATGGAAATGAAAAGTGTTGGTTAACTCCACAATTGATCATTGGATATATCCAAAATCCTTCACTTCTGAACACCTATCCATCTCTACATAAACTTGTTGGTGTCTGAATGGAGAAGAGATAGTCTTATCTCAAGCAATGGACTGAAGAAATGAACCGAATAAGAGGTATAAATTTACACTTTTTTGTAATCAAAATGTAGATGCATCAGTGACTTTGTGCCCAAGATTAGAAAAAACCATGAAAAACCCATCTTAAGTTTCCAGAAATATTAAAAACTATATTAGCACAAGGAGAGAATATGACAATTTTATCTGAAATTTTATGAAAATCAAAGCCACATAGGGCAAAAATTAAAGAAAATATGAAGATTGCTTTACTAAGCTTCTACTTCTTTATATTCATTACTAAGCTTTAAAACTCTCTCTTTTCTACGACCCCTCATGTTGCTCCCTTGCTACCCAGTGAACATTCAATTTAGTCTCCCCTTTACCACTCCCCATTATCACCCTACATGACCCTCTTTATGGTGTAGCCAGTTCCAAAATTATATATCTATTCTCCATTTGGTCATAATATTCTTTCCAGATCTGACCTCAACTAAGTGTTGGGGGCCCAAGCAAAAAACTACATCTTTAATGGTAAAATTCAGGAAGCACAAAAGAGTGAAGTTGAGTGTTTCAGGGAATTTAAGACTATATTTAGGAGTACAATGATCTTTCCAATACCTGTTATGGTTTATAGAGTAAGTGATTACTGAATGGCTAACCAAAAAAAAAATCAACAATAATTTACTGAAGTCTTAATGTGGGTCTATCACTGTATCAGGGGCTAGAGATTCAAAGATAAAAGTGAAAACAGTCTTTATTGCAGCCTTTTGAACAGGCAGGGTGAAGGCACAGAGATGTGAGATGAAGTGCTGTATATGAGGAAAGGCAAGAAGGTCAATTTGGTTGAACATTAGTTTCGAATGAAGTAGACAAGATTAACAGGCACTATGGCTGGAAATAAAGATTGGGTCATCTTTCAGAAAGGATTTAAAAACCAAACAGAGGAGTTTACATTTGACTCTATGAGGATTAGTGAACCCTCTGGGGTTTAATGACAAGAGTGACATGCTCCATTTTGTGTTTTAGGAAAAACTAATTTGGCAGATCTGTGATGGATGGATTGAAGAGGGGAGAGACAGCACAGCAAAACCAATAGGGATGATACTGCAGTATCCTAGATAAGAAATGACAGTGGTCTGAACTACATTGGTGGCTGAGTAAATGAAGTGAAAGGGGAAAATTTGGGAGATTTTGTGGTGATAGAAAACTCTGTGAAAATTGATTGGATGTGGGGACAGGGGTAAGAGTGAGGTGAAAAGGATAGCATTGAAGTTATGGATCCAGTGACTGAAAAGAGTGTGGTACTTACAAAGAAATAAAAAAAGTTCAGGAAAAAGAGGGTCTTTGGGAAATGGGGAAAATAATGGGTGGGTTTTGGATATGTTGAGTTTGAGATAAATAAAGGACATCTACTTTGAAATATCTAATACATAATGCAATGCTAAATCTCAGGAGAGAGACTAGAGTAGGAAATATAGCATGGGACTCAGCATCATAGGGAACAAAAACATGTGAAATAATAAGATCACTAAGACAGAGCATTTATAGAGTATAGAAGAAAGCTTTGGCATAAAACCAATTAGAGTGCACAATGGGATGATGATGATCCAGTAAGAGAAGCTAAGAATTAATCATCTAATAGGTATTGGGATGGCCGAGAGAGCAGAGTAACAAAAATCTAAAGATGAAATATTATAAAGGTAAAGAGAGTGCTCAACAGTGTCGAATACTACACAGAAGTCAAGAGAAGAATAAATCTTGAGAAAAAGTAAACAGACCTGTACATTAATAAATTATTGATGACTTCAAAAAGGTTAATTTTAGTTAACTCATGAGGCCATGTCAGATTTTAGAGGGTTTATAAAGAATGAAAGGAGAAGCAGAGGAAGGAAGGAAGGAGGGAAGGAGGGAAGAAAGGAAGGATTTGAATCTGGGACTTTTACTAAGAAAAGAAAACAATATCAAAAGATAACTCCTGGGGGAATTATAGGACTTACTTGGGTGTTTCTAAGAACAAGTGATATTTTAGACAGCAGAAAAGGACTGGATAGAGAAAGACTAAATATTAAAGGAAGAGAAGAGGCTAACAATAGAGGAAAATACCTTAGGGGAATAGAATCAAGGGTATACATAGAGGATTTCACTTATGGCAGGAGCAGGGGCCACTTTGAAACATCATTAGAGACCAGCATGAAGTGGAGGTCCAAATGAAAATAAAGAATAAGCTTATAAAGAATGATACATGGGAAAAGTAGTAAAAGCAGGAAAACTTTTAGTGATATTATACCTCTTGAAATCAATATTTGAATTCCAAAAGGCCTTTCTTTATATTAAAAAAAGACACTCCCTCTTCCTTGTCCTGCTCATCACTGCTTCTGTGTTGATGCTCATAACATACATGGAATATCTCTTCTTGTGACCTCAATATTTATGCCTCTTGAAATCCTAACCAACTCCAATAACTTCCATAAAAACCAAACTCCGTAAAGCATGACGTTGTCCCTTGATCTTCACAATAACTATTTGCATATATTTCTTGTCCCCCTGACACACTGGAAACATCTTGAGGCCTGTGACTGGAAATGATTCATGCTTTTTAAACTATCCAAGTTTAGTATATAGCCTTGTGCAGAGCAAGCACTCTATATAAACATTTTGTCAAATGTTATGGTTGATCCATCTTTTGTAATTCCTTTGCCCCATGGCCAAATGCAAATTTCTGTTTATGTATGAACTTGTAGACATGAACAACAGATCCAAGAGGTATAACTTGGGAAATAATTCATGAGAATCTGAGTGTCTGGATGTGAACTCCAAGAGTGTTTTAAATAGGACAGGTTGAATCAAAATCCAAAGAGACGTTTGGAGTGGAGGAAACAGTTTTTCTACATCCTGTATTCTACAAACAGAAAAGAAACAACACAATAGATGCCTTGGGAGTTATTTCTCTATTTGAGGATAGATTTGCATTTCAACATGACTGGTTAGGATTGGTGGTGACCAAGGGAGAACTTGAAATTAGACAGGCCATATGGAAGTCTAATATGTGATACTGCCTTCATCTACATGACAACTCTAGTCTATTGGGCTGATTATGATGTCAAAATATCTTGGAAAGTGAACCAATCCAGAGCAGTGGATATCATATATAATTACTAGAGGATCTCTATCACTGCCACTCTTGAAGAATGGGAAGACAATCATTTGTTTAGGAAAAGCATATTAAGGTATACCTCAGCAAAGGAACCTAGAGGAGCTTTCAAGACAACTTTGGAATCAGAAAACTTGGATTAGCATCTTGGTTCTGACACTCCTTAAGTATAACCACTGAAAAGTCATATAACTTTTCTGAGCCCCAGTGTCCTATGTATAGTTTGGTAATAATATTACTAGAATTGTCTACCTCAAAGAGGTCTTATGATGAAAGTACTTCAGGAAAATAAAAATGATCCACTGGGAGATATAGCTATTGTTATCAACTTTTTCAAGGTAAGGATCTTGTTCAAAATTTCCTAGATCATCTAAGAGATAAAAGAGCCTTAAAAATCATCTACTTTGGGGCGGCTAGGTGGTGCAGTGAGTAGAGCGTCGGTCCTGGAGTCAGAAGGACCTCAGTTCAGATTCCACCTCAGACACTAACACACACAAACAAAAAACCTAGCTGTGTGACCTTGGGCAAGTTACTTAACCCCAATTGCCCTCCAAAAAAAAAAAAGCAAAAAAAAAATCTGCTTCAGGGGTTCTTTGCCCTTTTTTGTTTTCCTTTGGCAATCTGGTGAAGCCTGTGGACTCACTTCTGAGAACCATGTCTTTAAATATATAAAATAAAATACATAAGACTAAAATGGAAACAAACTACATGAAAATAAATTTATCAAGATTTTTTAGGTACATGAACCTTAGATTAAAATCCTTAGAACTAAGACCATCACTTCATTAAAACTTGAGAAAATTAAGGCACATGGAGGAACTGCAATTTGCCCAAGGTCACACAGTAAGGCTGAACCAAGGGAATCTGACCCTCAAAACAATGACTGTTCTCATCATTTGACCTCTGTTTCTTTTCTCTATGCAGATAGTGGAGAGAGAACTCCACCCCTAGAATATGGCCAATCTCACCATGGGGACAGAATTCATCCTTATGGGCTTTTCCAAGATCTGGGAGCTACAGGTTTTACATGCCATTCTCTTCTTGATCTACCTGGTGGCTCTGATGGGAAACCTGCTCGTCTTCACCCTCATCTCTCAATGGGAAACTCCACACTCCTATGTACTTCTTCCTAAAGAATCTGTCCTTTTTAGATCTTTGTCTTGTTTCCAACACAGTCCCCAAATCAATTGCAAACTCATTGAGTCACAGCTACTCCATCTCTTTTTTTTGGTGGGGGGGTGTCACAGCTCTTTCTAATGATGTTATTTGCAGCATCAGAGCTTTTTCTCCTCATAGCAATGTCCTATGACTGCTATGTGGCCATCTGTCAGCCCCTGCACTATGAAGTCATCATGACCAAAGGGGTCTGTGTGAAGATGGCAGCTGCTTCCTGGCTCACTGGAGGTTTGTTTGACATCCTATACATAGTTAGCACATTCACTCTGCCCTCCTGTGGCTCCAAAGAGATCCACCAGTTCTTCTGTGATGTCCCTCCCTTACTCAGGATCTCCTGCTCTGATTCACACCTTGCAATTAATGTCACTATTATTTTGGGATTTAGTTTAATGATTTTCTGCTCTATTTACGTAACAATTTCTTACAGTCACATCATCTCAACTGTGCTGAAGATTCCAACCAAAGAAAGTAGGTCAAAAGACTTCTCCACTTGCCTGCCCCACCTCATTGTTTTCATGTTTTTATCACAACAGGTGTCATTGCTTATCTAATGCCACCCCAGGAAGCTGACCCAGTTCTGGACCTATTGTTGTCCATGTTCTATACAGTGGTTCCCCCAGCCCTGAACCCTGTCATCTATAGCCTGAGGAACAAGAACATGAAGACTGCTTTGAGGAAGCTCATAGTCTGGAAATACTTCTCAAAGGGATTAATACCAAAGTTTTTTCCATGATTATATGCCTGTGCATATATATATATTCATACTTATATACACACATATATACAGATATGTTGTTTGTACATTTCATATGTATACATATTTATGTGTATGTATATGTATACATATTTCATATATATTGATATAATCACTTCTCTTTATGTGTTTACTGACTTGAATTCTTTGTTTACATGGCCATGTCTACGTCACCGATTTTGAAATTTGATTCTCAAAGGGACTAGAACATCATTAAAATATGCTCTTTAAAGTATGTACATCCTTTCCAGTACTAAAATCAAGAAGTCATCATTTTTGTGGGAAGAAATTAGATTTCTTTGAAAATTATGTATTTGAAGTTCCTTTTATCAACTTATATAAACTGTTTACTGAACAATTGACCACATGGAATGATAGAAAATATCGTCTGACTTGAAAAGTGATGAAGCATTTGAATCAGGATGCCACAACTTACTGTGAAGAGTCAAAAGTGCTTTATATGTCTATTTTGCTATACAGTTTTTAAGTGGTTTCACAGTCCAATATTTTATCATCATAATAGCAGCAAGGAGTAGTAAGGAAAGGTATTATTATCACCATTTTATATTTAAGGAAACTAAATTTTTTCAAGGTCTACAGTAAGTGATGTCATGTTTCAAAAGTTTAATCTCTTCTCAAGTCAGATATTTTCTCTTATTCCATGCAGTAAATGTTAGGTAAACAGACGACATAAATTGATGAGGATCTTCAAATACATTATTTTCAAATGATTAATTTTCTTTCAGAAAAGTGTTGGCCTCTTAATTTTATCTTCAAATTTAGAACATAAGCACAGAAATCCAGAATTAAGAGGGCACCAAATGTCATTCCTCCAGTTTAACCTGTACCCAACTTGGCTTCCACATAAAACATCCACAATTCCTTGCCATCCAAACTTCATATAAGTATTTTCAATGAGGGAGAGAAAATTCATGTAAGAGTAACCCATTCCTCTTTTGAAGGTTTTTCATTGTTTGGATTCTTTCCTCACATTAGGTCAAACATTGTCTCTCTGAAATTTTTGCCTATTGCTTCTACTTCCACCAGTCCTTTCACTACACTCAGAAGTAGGTTATTTGGGTTTGTAATATTAAAGTGGAGAAGGGGCAAATGATACACAAAATCCAGAAGGGCATTATTACCAAAAACAAGAAAATTAAGAGGGTATTATAAAAACCAAACTATTTCCTTACTTTTTCATTTCATTTCATTTTATGACAATGAGCTACTTGTGTATCAAGGATATCTTTCACAAAACTATGAGAATCAATGAATAAACCTTTATTAAATGCCTGCTAGTTCTAGGCATTATGCTAGGAATTGGGCATACAAAGATAAAAAACAAAATTAGCTTTGCTCTTAAAGAATTTACATTCTACTGATATATGCAACTTGTTGACAAATAATTAAATACATAAATATAAGATATAAATATAATTTATCACAGATATAAATATCAGATACATACAAAATAAATAGTGTTTTCAGTGTAGAGTATAGTAACAACTAAGTGAAATAAAAAGAGTACTTAAAGGGACATATGTATTCTAGAAGGCAGGGGTGAGGAGGAAAAACATTCCAATCATGAGTAATTACCAGGGCAAAGACATAGAGGCATGTCCTATCAAGGAAACAGCAAGTGACCAGTTTGGTGATATCATAGATCCCTCTTGCAGGAAGAGAATGAACAGACTTTCACAAATAACACTATAGAGTAAATCATCTCCTTGCAGTCAAATTGACTGAAAGTTACATAGAAGATAACATCCAACTTTGCATAGAATTTATAGATAACAGTAGAACATTTATTTCAGTAAAGCAAAATGGGAGTGGAGGAAGGGAATAAGCATTTATATAGCTCCTACTATGTGCAAGACACATAGTATTAAGTACTTTATAAATACTGGTTCAGTTGATCCTCACAACAATCCTGGAGGTGCCATTATTCTCCACATTTCACTGTTGAGGAGACTGAGGCAAAGAGAGGTTAAGTGACTTGTGCGAGATCACACAGGTAGTACATGTTTGAGGCAGGATTTTAACTCAGGTCTTCCTGACTCCAGGTCCAGTGATCTATCCACTGTAACCTAGGTGTCAAGTGGATCAAAAAGGCCCATTTTTCTGTCTTCCATGTGTCTTATAGTCATGCAAATTTCTTTAACAGATGCAAGCACTGAGCACTATTTTCAATGATCCTCCAATTATTAAGCAAAACATAAAAAGGGGATATATTCATTTTCCTACCATTGAGGATATACAATATAGGTTCACAATGAAATAAGGATTTCTAATTGTGAAATTTGCTAATGCTCCTGTTCATGGATAAGGTTCTGCCAATTTCCTTAAGTATAAAAACACTTCAGAATCTCCTAAATGAGATTTCTGTCCAAGAGAATTTAGCCTAACAGATTACACACAACAAAGTATAATAATAACTAGCATTTTTACAGAATCCACTGTGCCAGGCACTATGCTAAGTGATTTATAAATATAATCTGATGCTTACAACAACCCTGAGAGGGAATGCTATTATTATACCCACTTTACAGTTGGAAAAACTGAGGCAAATAAATTTTAAGTAACTTGCCCAAGGTCATACAGCAAGACTCTGAGATGGGATTTGAACTCAGGTCTGTCTGACTCCAAGTCCAGTACTCTAACCACTCTGTCACTTAGCTGCCAAGTAGATCAAGAAGAGCTATTGTTCTTTCTATTTTTTAAAAAAAATGTGTTTCTCAGCCATCTACTTGCCAGTCATCTTGCCACCCAGATCAAAGATGATACCCTGGATGACTTAAGCCTTTCATCTCTGAAATTAAGAAGTTAGTATGTCACATGACCTACTATATCAGAACAAACTAACTCTAGCTATGCTTAACTTTACTCCCCAGACAACACCTAACCAGTTGTCTTGCTGATGCACCTGTACCCTTCATGTAGCCCTTTCTTACCTCCATCCTCAGTTTATAGTTCTGAAATTATAATAAAATCAATAGTTCCATTACTTTTGTGCAGATAAAAAAGTGTCAATCTACTCTTTGATAGCTCTATTCACCATCCCTATACCTTTCTAAGCCCAAATACTTCTTCATGGCCACACTTCCCTTTCCTTGTTGTCTCCCCTCTTAGATTGTAAGTTCAATAATGGCAGCTGTCTTCCCCCACATACATCTTTTTTATATCCCCAGCATTTAATAAAAATATTAACTTGGATGGATTTTCCTGGAGCTGGTCCATTAGTGCATATATTTTTAGAAATCAATAAATTTATAAGCATTTATTAAACATCTATTCTGTGTCAGGTACAGTAAAAGCACTGAGGTTATGAGAAAAAAAGCAAAAATAGTAATGACTCAAAGAGCTTACATCCTTATTGGATATGTATATACACATTGGTACAAACATGATATCTGTCCTATCTCAGTCCCCCTAACTGCTAGTGCCTCCCTGTCCAATGTGATCTTCTACTAGCAGTTAGGGGGATTGAGATAGGACTCATATACAATTGACCCTTAAGTTTAGTCTTAAAAGAAGTTAGGCATTCCAAGAGAGGAAGGGGAAGTAGTAGAGCATTCTAGGCATAAGGACAGTCAGTGCAAAGGTATAGATTTATTAGTGAAGCATCATGTATGAGAAATAGTAAGTAGACCACTCTGTCTAGACTGCAGAGTATATCTAAAGGAAGAGTTTATATTTGATCCTAGAAGTAATAGGGAACCATTGGAGTTTTGAGGGGTAGAACAGTGTTTTAGTATTATGGAGTTTGCCTGGGTATATCCAAATTGTCTAATATGGAATCACTTTGTGACTCATACTAGGTGGGTAGGAGTAGCCTCTTTGGTTGGTTGTAGCAAGAACAGTCTACATCTTTAAAACTGACCAGAATGACATACACTTTCTCTATTTCTTTTTCCTCCCTCTCTGTCCTCAGCTTCTCTCTCTCCCTACTCATTATCTCTCTCTGTTTCCTGCTTTATTCAGAGAGTGAAGATCACAGTTTACCCATGGTGTGGTGCCATAGTGCCACCATGAACTCAACTAGCAACAGGGAAAGGATTTCTTCCCTGGCTCTTCCATTCTTGTACAATGAGTGATACCCACTGGATCCAGGAGATTAAGCCATGGTGACCTTGGAGACTGGATTACAGGTGGGATATTGCAACTAGCCAGCCAAACAGAGAAGCCAGGTCCCTGGGACATAATCCTGAAGGAGGTTGTAGACTTGGAACTTGGGACTGGTCCTTATAAGAATTAAGTTAAGATACAAACCCCCCTTCATTGGCAAGAGATACAAGTTATGAATTATTTCCCCTGACTAGGTCACAAAAGGTAGGATTATGACTCCCATACATTGGTGAGTAAGTTCATATATTTGTGATTACACCTTTTGAACTAAACATTTCTTTGTAAAGCTAATCTAGCTATTAGTGGATAAATGGAACTAGGGTATAAAGAATTACCCCCCTCATACTTGGAGGAGCACTATTGCTCATGGCTGGAGCCATTTGGTGAAAGCCTAAACACTTTAAACATTTTAAGAATAATAAAGAAGCCTGGGATAGGGGTAAAATGGAACATACATGACCTTCCAGGCAATGTGAGCAAGAGTAGCTATTGTTATATTAATTTCAAATTGTTTTTAAAAAAGCTTTCTTCCAGCTACATAAAGGATAGATTAAAGTAGGTGAGGTTGTGAGATTTACCAATTATTGATTGATTGATAGTTAAGAGTTTTATTGATCACAACATTGTAACTAATTTTTAAAGGTTTACATTTAGAGCTATTTTACATAGGCCCTGATAGCATAATAATTGATAGAAAAGTATTAATGTAACTTTGAGTAAACGTGCCTCTTGAATGAGATAAAGAAGATGAAGGATGATGCAACCTGGTCATGAGATGGTTTTCTCGGGTACAGGAACATACTGAGTTGGGGACTTTCCAAAAGTTAATTAACTCTGAATTACCATGAACTCTGGAAGACCTCTGTTGCAAGTCAGGGTAATTATGCATCAATACAATTTCAGCTTAATTGGTACCAATTGACATTGTATAATAAACTTATATAATCAAACTGTATAAAAGGATGCTCTGATTGTATAGGTAGGTCTTTGATCACTGAGGGATCATTGATCTCTATTTTTGGTAATTGCTAGCCATGACCCTAGACAAATCACTTAACCCTCTTCACCCCAATCTGTAAAATGAGCAGGAGAAGAGAATGGCAAACGACTACAGTATCTCTGCCAAGAAAAACCTAAATGAGGTCACAGAAAGTCAGACAGTACTGAAAAACAATTTAACAACAAAACCTATTTCCCTTAATCACAGATTTATCATGATAAAACTTGAGGCAGACTAATTACAAGGCTATTAAAATAGTCTAGACAAAAAGTTATGAGATGTGGAGGTGGAGCCAAGATGGCAGAGTTAAGAAGCACTCAGCCAAGCTCTCCCAAATTCCCCTCCAAACAACTACAAAATAATTATCTAAAATCATAATTCTGGAGCAGCAGAACCAACATAAGATCAGGTGACACAATTTTTCAGCCCAAAACAACTTAGAAGTTTGACAGGAAATATCTGTCTCCAGGAATATTATAGACAAGTTCCAGAGCTCCCCAATCAAGGAGAAAATATAGCAAGTAGCCAGAAAGAAATCATTCAAATACATGGGGTCACAGTCAGGATCACATAAGATTTAGCAGCTTCTACAGTAAAGAACTGGAGGGCTTAGAATATCATATTTTGAAAGACAAAGAAGCTAGGATTTGTAATCAATAATAACCTAGACAGAAAACTGAATATAATATTTTGGGGGGAAATGGATATTTAATGAATTATAGGACTTTCAAGCATTTCTGATTAAAAAGATTAGAGCTGAATAGAAATTTTTATTTTCAAGTAAAAGACACAAAAGAAGTATAAAAAGGCAAACATGAAAGAGAATGAATAAGGAATTAATATGATTAAAATGTTTACATGCCAGAATCTCGGGGGCAAAGTCAAGATGGCGTAGTAGAAACAGGACCTCCATGCAGCTCCAGCTCCCACCACCTCCAATTCATGTAAAAGGGGACTCTGAACAAACTTTAGAGCTAGAGAACCCACAAAATGACACAAAGAAGTTAACCTCCCACTAAGGACATCCCGGCAGGCCGGCAGGAAGCAGCCAGCACAGAGCTCTGGGGGCTGACCCCAACCCCTCATAAGCCAGAGGTTTTATCCCCAGGGTGGCCTGACCAGCAGCTGGCTGGAGGGACTCAAGAACACCAGCAGCTGTGGTGTTTCCAGAATTATCAACACATAGGTGCAAAGCACAAAGTGAGAGGTCAGTGCAGTCTGAACTTTGGGATCTAATA
Organism: Gymnobelideus leadbeateri; assembly: GCA_011680675.1. NCBI lineage: Eukaryota > Metazoa > Chordata > Mammalia > Diprotodontia > Petauridae > Gymnobelideus > Gymnobelideus leadbeateri. The sequence continues at coordinate 1,577,540 of WOXC01003755.1, read as the reverse complement.
GTTGGGAATGTGTTGGCTTCTATCCCCTGGAGGGAGAAGCTGCTGAGGGCTACAGTGTAGCTTCTGCCACATGGCAGCTTCAGCTCCTGGTCTACAAACTATAGGGGGACTGGGCAACCAGTCTGAGGGGTAATTGCTCTTGCTCTAACCTGCTTGGATCTGGATTGTGTTCTAGGGTGGAGGTCCTGGGGTGTGTGACCAGCATGCCAGAGTGTATGGAGGCTTCAGGGAGAGCACCCAACTAATACCTCTGGCAGCTGAGAAAACCCCAGCATTTGGGACAGTAGCTCCCCTGTCTGGTGGCAGGGTCCTACTGTGGCGAAAAGCCCAGGGGTCAAGTGACTGAGTGGCAACATGAGTAGGCAAATGAAGCAAAATAAACAGAGTACCTCAACGTTACACTCCTACTTTGTGGACAAAAAGGATCAAAGCATGGAACAGGAGGAAGACAGTAAAGTCAGAACTCCTGCACCAAAAGCTTCAAAGGAAAATACGAGCTGGTTATGGGCCATAGAGGACCTTAAGAAGCAAATAAGAGAAGTGGAGGAAAAATTGGGAAGAGAAATGAGAACGATGCAAGAAAATTATGAAAGGAGAGTCAACAGCCTGTCTGAGGAAAATAACACCTTAAAAAATAGAATAACTCAAATGGCAAAAGAGGCTCAAAAGGGCAATGAGGAGAAGAATGCCTTAAAAAGCCAAATTTGCCAGATGGAAAAACAATCTCAAAAGCTCACTGAGTCAGTCTTTTACAATATACCTACTATGGTAATGTTTTACATAGCTACATATGTACAACATATACTAAAGTGTTTTTCTTCCCAGTAAGGGTGGGTAACAAGGGAGGAAGGGAATGAATCTGGAATTCAAAGTTTTAAAATCAAATGTTTAAAAATATATAAATACTATTATTAATACTATTTTACATGCAATTGGTAAATAAGATAGACAGGCATTAGGGCATAGAGATCAACCATGCCCTACTGTAAAAGTCGAAGGGTATATGGGAGAGGATATGGAAGAGAGCAGATTGTAGGAGGGGATATGCTGTGGGACTGCTATTTTGGGGTGGTGAGCAGGGAGGAAATGGGGAAAAAATTATAACTCAAAATCTGGAGGAAATTAATGATTTAAACCAGAAGTTAATAAAACATTTTTAAAAAATCATAATTATGAACGTGAGTGAAATTAAGTGACCTATAAAACAGAAAAGGATAGTAGAATGGATTAAAAAGCAGACTCCAATATATTGTTTACAAGAAACAGAGAGATACACAAAGAAAAAAAAATAAGGGGCTGGAGCAGAATTTCTTATACTTTGGCTGAAGTAAAAAGTAAAAAAGAAGGGGACAGCAAGGTAGCATAATAAATAGAGTGCCGGACCTGGAGTCAGGAGAACCTAAGTTCAAATATGATGTCATACATTTGACATACTTAATAGCTGTGTGATCTTGGGCAAGTCACTCAAGCCCAATTGCCTTACCTTCCCCCCTCCAAAAAAAAAAAGATTTTTTTTTAAAAGCAGGAGTAGCTACCATGATCTCAGACAAAACAAAAGCAAAAGTAGAGGTAATTAAAGGAGATAAGCAGGGAAACTGCATTTCACTAAAAGGTACCACAAAAAATCAAGTAATATCAATATGAAATATATGTGTACCAAAAGGCATAACATGCAAATTTCTAAAGTAAAACCTAAATGGATGACAGATAATATACAGTAAAATTATATTTGTGGAAGACCTCAATTTAAATCTAACCATAAAATAAGGGAAAAAAACTAAAGATATGAATAGAATTTTAGAAAAGTTAGACATAATAAACCTTTGGAGAAAACTGAATCAGAATAGAAAGAAGTATTGTTGGTGGTTTCTTTTTTTTTTTTAGCTGTGCATAACATCTTTATAAAAATTTACCCTTAGGACATTAAAAACTCACAGCCAAATGCAGAAAAGCAAAAAATATTTAATGAATCCTTTTCATACCGTAAAACATATTCAATAAAGGTCTGTGGAAACAAAGATTAAAAATTATTGGAAATCATAAAGAATGAATGGGTCAAAGAATAAATCATAGAAGCTGATTTCATTAAAGACAATGACAACAATGAGAGAATATACCAAAATTTATGGGATGCAGCTAAAGCAGTATTTAGGTGAAATTTTATAACTTTAAACACATAAATAAGATAGAGAAAAGTATATCAATGAATTGGGCATGCAACCAAAAAAATAGAAAAAGAACAAATTTAAAATCACCAGTTAAATGACATAATTCAAATCCTGAGAATCAAAGGAGAAATGCATAAAACTGAAAGTAAGAAAACCACTAAATTAATAAAGTAGGAGCTGGGCGGAGCCAAGATGGCGGAGTAGAAACAGCTCATCCAAGCCTCTCTGCCCCCAGATTCTCCACAAACTATGTAAAAAAGGACTCTGAAAATCTTCTGGAGCCCCAGCACCACAGAACGACACAGAGAAGCTAACCTCCCGCTGAGGACAGCCCAGCACCCTGCAGGAAGGACCAGCGCTGTGGTCTGGGAGCCGGCAGCGCGCAGACGCAGGAGCCGAGCCGAGCCCAGGTCCCGTGAGCGAGGTTTTAGCCCCGGGCGCAGGGCCAGCAGCCAGCTGGAGGAACCCCAGAACACCAGGAACTGTGGAGACGCCAGAATTATCAACATAGACTTGCCTAGGACAAAGTAAGAGGTTAGTGTCCTATGGACTTTGGGACCTGTATTTGGGAATGCGTCAGCTCCCTCCCCTGGGGGCTAGAAGCTGCTGAGGAGACACGCCATTTTGTAGTTTTCAGAGGCATTTCCGGCTCCCAGCCTACAAATCGTGGGGAGATCAGCGATCAGTCTTGGGGGGTAATCGCTCTTGCTTTAACCTCCCTGGATCTGGATTGTGATCTAGGGTGGAAGTTGTGGGTGGGTTTACAGCTTGCCAGAAACGGAAGTTGCCCCCACACGTTCGGGACGAAAATTCCTCTATCTGGCCTTAAAGCCATAGTGTGGCAACAAGCCCAAAAGTCAAGTAATTAAGTGGCAACATGCAAGGCAAAGGAAACAGAAAAATGCAACCCTAGACTCCTATTTTGGGGGCATAGAGCGGAAAAGGACTGTGAGGTCAGAGTCCTGCTCAAAGCCCCAGGGGAAACATGAGGGGTTGCAGGCCTAGAGGTTGGGTTTTTGGGTGGGGTTGGTGGGGTGGGGTTGTGGGTGTGTGGTTTTTTGGGGGGGGGGGGGGTGTTGTTTTGGTGGGTTGTTTGGGGTTTTCTTCAGAGTTAGACTGGGCAAATGGAAGCTAGTGACTTTATGAGAAATCAGATGCTGTTAAGCAGATCCAAACAAAGAAAGATTAGAAGGCAATGTGAAATATCTCATGGGAAAAACCACTGACCTGGAGAATAGATCCAGGAGAGACAATTTAAAATTTGGACTACCTGAAAGCATGATCAGGAAAGAACAGAAATCACCTTCAAGAAATTCTCAGGAAAACTGCCTGATGTTTTAGATCCAGAGGGCAAAATAGAGGTTGAAAGAATCCACAGATACCTCCTGAAAAGATCCCAAAAAGAAAACTCCCAGGAATATTATAGCCAGGTTCCAGAATCCCCAGATCAAGGAGAAAATACTCAAGCAGCCAGGAAGAAACAATTTCAATATTGTGGAACAAATCAGGACTGGAGTTCTCACTGAGGGAGAAGGGCATGGAATATGATATTCCAGAGGGCAAAAGACTGGATGACCCAAGGTCACCACCCAGCAAAACTGAGTATTTTGTTTCAGGGGAAAATATGGTCATTCAGTGGAATAGAGGACTTTCAAGCATTATTGAGGAAAAAACCAGAGTTTAATAGAAAATTTGACATCCAGACGCAAGAAGTAAGAGATGCCTGAGAAGGTAATCAGGGAAAAGAAATCAAAAGGAACTTATCAAAGTTGAACTATTTACATTCCTATATGGAAAAGCAATATCTATGATATCTTTCCCACTATGAAATTAATGGAAGAAGGGGGTGTGGTCATACGAATACATATGTGAATGTGTGTGTATATGGTTACAGTTATATATGGATAGAGGGCATAGGTTGATTTTGTTGGGAAGGGAGAGTACTCAAAGGATGAAATTATGAGGTGAGAGAGGAAAGTGGCAAGAGGAGATGGGGAGAAACATGGTAGGGTAAACTATCTCATGTAGGGGAAGTGGGTGCAAAGGAGGGGGAGAATAAGGAAGGCTAAAAAGGCAAAACCACATTCACATTGAATTTGGTTCAGGGAGAAAATGACATACATACTAAATGGGATATCTCAACCTGCAGCAGGATAGGGGGAAGGGGATGAGAGGAGAGATGATGGATGGGAGGGCATCCTTGGGGTGAGGGGAGGTTGGAAGTACCCACTATAGAAGAGGGACAGGATCATGTAGGGAATGGACCAGGTGGGGGTGGGATGAGTGGGAGGGAATTATAAGCAGCCTTGAACAATATATCTACTATGATAATGTTTTGCATAGCTAGACATGTACAACATATACTGAATTACTTATATCCCAAGAAGGAATGGGTGACAAGGGAGGAAGGAAATGGATCTGAAATTCGAGGTTGTAACATTAAATGTTTCAAATATATATATATAATACTATTATTAATACTCTTTTGCCTATAATTGGGAGATAAGATGTGCAGGCATTGGGACACAAAGATCCATCTTCCTCTAATGGGAAAGTCGATGGGGGTATGGGAGAAGGTATGGGAGAGAGCAGATTGGAGGAAGCGATATCTTGTGGGACTGCTATTCTGGGAGGCTGGGTAGGGGAATAATGGGGGGAAAATGATTGTAACTCAAAATCTGGCGGAAATGAATGATGTAAAACAGAAGTTAATAAAGTATTTGTTTAAAGAAAAAAATAGGGGGCGGCTAGGTGGCGCAGTGAATAGAGCGTCGGCCCTGGAATCAGAAGGACCTGAGTTCGGAGCCGGCCTCCGACACTTAATCCGCACAAACAAAAACCTAGCCGTGTAACCTTGGGCAAGTTACTTAACCCCAATTGCCCTAAAGGGGCGGCTAGGTGGCGCAGTGAGTAAGAGTGCCGGCCTCGGAGTTTGGATGACCCGAGATCAGATCTGGCCTCAGAAAATGAGCACCCATGCATAAATCAAATGACTAGCCGTGTAACCTTGAGCAAGTTACTTAACCCCAATTGCTTTAAAAAAAAAAAAAAAGAAAAAAAAATAAAGTAGGAGCTGGTTTTATGGCAGAAAAGCAATAAAATATATAAATCATTGGTTAATTTTATTTTATATTGGTTAAATTTATTTTAAAAAGAAAGAATAAAATCAAATTGCCTATATCAAAAATAAAAAGAGTAAGTGAAGATAAATTAAAGCAATGATTAGAAGCTATTTTTCCCAATTATATGCCAATAAATCTGACAATCAAAGCAAAATGGATGAATAATTACAAAAATAAATTATCCAGATTAAGAGGAATGGAAATAGAATATTTAAATAACCCTATCTTAGAAAAAGAAATTGATCAAGACATCAATAATTATAATATAGGAAGGAAGGAAGGAAGGAAGAATCCTTAGAACCAAATGGATTCAAAAGTGAAGATTTTGCTCCAACAAAACCAATGCAGCCAAGATTAGAAGGAAAGCAGGAAACTAGAAGAAATTTTTCACAGCAAGTTTCTCTGATAAAGACCTCATTTCTCAAATATACAAGTACTGAATCAGATTTATAAGAATAAAGATCATTCCCCTATTAATAAATGGCCAAAGGATATCAACAGGCAGTATTCAAAAATAAAATCAAAACTATCTATAGTCATATGGGAAAATGCTCTAAATCACACTTCCCAATTTTTCCTCCACTTCTGTTATTTGGTTTTCAAAACCCATCTTCTATGGCCTATTACCAGCTCATATTTTTCTTGAAAGCTTTTGGTTCAGGAGTTCTGACTTCATTTTCTTTCTCCTGTTCCATCCTTTGATCCTTTTTGTCCCCAAAATAGGAGTGTAAAGTTGGGTTGCTCTGTTTGCTTTGCTTCCTTTGCCTACTCATGTTGCCATTCAATTACTTGACTTTTGGGCTTTTTGCCACAGTAGGACTCTGCCACCAGACAGGGGAGCTTCTATCCCAAACACTGGGGTTTTCTCAGCTGCCGAACTTATTAGTTGGGTGCCCTCTCTGAAGCCTCCACACACTCTGGTAAGCTGGTCACACACCCCTAGACCGCAATCCAGATCCAAGCAGGTTAAAACAAGAGAGATTACCCCTCAGACTGGTTGCCCAGCCCCCCTACAGTTTGTAGACCAGGAGCTGAAGCTGCCATGTGGCTGTGGCTGCTCAGTGGCTTCTTGCTCTGGGGGCAAAGGCCAACAGCACTCCCAAACTACTGGATCCCAAAGTCCAGACTGCTCTGACCTCTCACTTTGTCCTTAGCATCTATGGTTTGATAATTCTGCAAACCACCACAGCTGCTGGTGATCTGAACTCCCTCCAGCCAGCACTGGTCAGGCCCGCCCTGAGGCTAAAACCTCCAGCTGGAGCAGGCTGGGCTCTGCTCCCAGAGCACTGTGCTGGCCACTTCCTGACAGCCTGCTGGGCTGTCCTCAGTGGGAGGATACCTTCTCTGCATTATTTTGTGGGTTCTGTAGCTCCAAAGTTTCTTCAGAGTCATTTTTTACATGAATTGGAGGAGGTGGGAGCCAGAGCCCTGAGGAAGTCCTGTTTCTATTCTGCCATCTTAACTCTGCCTGGGCCCAAATAACTCTTGATAAGAGAAATTCAAATTAAAACAACTCTGAGGTACCAAGTCCCACCCACTAGATTGGCTAATATGACAGAAAAGGAAAATGATGCCCATAAATTGGGGAATGACTGAAAAAATTGTGGTATATGAATACTTGTTCTTCTAAAAGAAATTATGAAAAACCTGGAAAGATTTACATGAACAGAAACAAAATGAAGTGAGGAGAACCAAGAGAACATTGTATCCAGTAATAGCAGTATTGTGTGAATGACAGCCATTCCCAGCAATACAATGATCCAATAAAATTCCCAAAGATATGATGGATTCTGAATGTGGATTAAAGTATACTTTTTTACTTTATTTTTCTGAGATTTTTGTGTTTTCTTTCACAACATGATTAATATAGAAATATGTTTTGCAGGATGCATATGTACAATCTATATTAAATTGTTTGCCTTCTCAATGGGAGGGGAGGAAAGGAAAGAATTTAAAACTCAAATTCATTGTTAAAAATGATAAAAATTGTTTTTCCATGTAATTGGAAATTATATCTTTTTAAAATAAAATAAATATACATTAAAATATAAAACTGCACAGTAGAAAAGAATTGATGAGAAGGATGGTTTTAAAAATCTGGGAAGACATATGAACTAATGCAAAATGAAGTGAGCAGAGTCAGAACATTGTATATAATAGCAACAATATTGTACAATGATCAATTGTAAATGACTTAACTATTCTCAGCATTATATGATCCAAGACAATCCCCAAGGACTTACGATGAAAAATTCTATCCACCTCCAGAAAAAGAATTGATGGAGTCTGAATGAAGATGGAATATACTTTTTTTTACTTTATTTTTCTTGGGGTTTTTTGGTCTGTATGTTCCTTTATAATATGGCTAATGTGGAAATATATTTTGTATTACTATATACATGTATAATCTATATTAAATTGTTTACCTTCTCAAAGATGGGTTAGGGGAGAGAGGGAGAAAATTTGAAACCCAAATAAAAAAAAAACAATGGTGAAAATTTATTCTTATATGTGATTGATAAAAATAAAATCTTTAGAAAAGAACAAGAAAATTCATCTGGAAGAATAAGATTTCTAGATTATCAAAGGAAATAATAGAAAAAAGTGATTAAGAATGGGCCCTACCAGTACCAGATGTAAAAATTATACTATTCACCAAGACAATTTGATACAACATTTTTAAAAAAAGGAAAGATTGATCAGTAAAAAATCTTAGGTACCCTATATATAGAAGCAAATGAACACCATTGTCTAGTGTCTGATAGAAACAAAAATTCCAGCCATTAAGATAAAAACTCAATATTTGACAAAAACTGTTGGAAAAACTAGAAAGTAGTCTGCAAATATATATATAAACCAACATCCCATAGCATATAACAATATAACCTACAAATGCATATAAGATTCAGATACAAAAGGTCATATCATAAACAAATTAGAGGAGAAAGGAGGGAATAACCTGTTAAATCTGTGGACAGAGTAAGAGTTCATGAACAAACAAGAAATAGGTAGGATCACAGGACATAAATGGGAAATTTTGATAACATAACTATAAAATTAGAATAAAAACAGATAAAGGGAGGAAATCTTTGCAGCAAGTTCCTAATAAAGTTCTCATTTCTAAGACATGAAGGGAACTGATTAAAATTTAAAATAAGAACATTCCTTAATTGATAAATGGTCAAAGGATATGAACAGGCATATTTCAGAAGAAGGAATCAAAGCAATCAGTAGCCATATTGAAACAATGCTCTAAATCATTAATTCTACAAATGAAAATTAAGCAGCTCTACAGCTCTACCTCACACTCATTAGATTGGCAAACTTAATGAAAAAGGAAATTGACAATGAAGACTGGTATATCACTGCCCTCTTGGAGGAATTATGAACTGGCCCAGAAAGCCTGGAAATCAATAGAAACTATGCCCAAAAGTTAATAAACTTTGCATATCCTACAACCTAGATAACCAATACGAGGAAGTCAGATAGGGAGAAGTGGACAAGGAGAGATCAATGTCATGAAAACCCAAAGAGTAGTAAGTATTCAAAAGAAGAAGGTCAAAACTATCAAATATGTTGTTGGGGTGGTTTTTTGTTTTCTTTGGTTTCTAAAAGGACCAATGATACCACTGCTGATGTCTTGATTTGCTAGTGAATTGGATTTAAGTGAAACAGAGTTGCACAAAGTCATCAGCCTTACTCTTTCTTCCTGAGTCATCAAAGTCCAGTGACAGGACAAAAGTCAAGACAACTGGTATTAGTTTTGGCATCTTCAATGCCTGGCCAAGCTCTAACCACTGCATGGTGCCTGTTTCAGCCACTTTCATGGCCACTGAAACAAATCATTCTCCTATGCCTATTCCATCGGGGAAAGTCTTCAAGTGCTTGGGGTAGACATCCCCTTAACTCACTGACATGTTGGCTACCTGTCAGTTATCCTGAACCTGATTTACCCTATCTGCCAATACAGTTTACAGGGATGAGGTCCCTGTGCATGCTACAGCTCCTTGAAGCCACAAGTGAGTTAGGTAAGTCAGGTGGAGACCAAAGGTGGATGAGCAGCCCTGAAAAGGGCTTAGCAAGTACTCACACTAAAGATGCTAATTCTCCTAAACACCCCATCAAATATGACAAAGGTCAAAAAGGACTAAATGCCAATAATTATCAGTACGGGTTCTTTAACCTTTACACTATTTCTGAACTAGGCCATTTCTCCTGTCCTTAGGCAGTTTGGTGGCTCCATACTTCTAGCGGCTTATCATATTTGTGCAAAACTTAGTGATAACACCCAATCAGCTTTAAACACTGTAACTCAGAAGCAAATTATAGTGATCCACCAGCCTCAGTCTCCCAGGAAGAGGTCCATGCCCAGAATATGGAACCTCATTTTAGAAAGGAAATTTGTATATTTAAATGTTTCCAGAGGAGGGAAACCAAGATGCTGAGACACCTTAGAACATTCAATCTGAAGATTGTTTTAAAAAATATCTTAAGCTAATAGCATTAGAAAGGAGATACCCCAAAATCTCCCAGGCTACCCTTAGAACCCTAAAGTAAAGATGAAGTAGGCCTCGGTCTGGGAGAGTGGGACTAAAGATATTTGATATATTGTCTCTTTTATTATTATTATTATTATTTTATTATTATTATTATTATCAGGTATAAAAATATGGTCTGGGAGAGTGGGACTAAAGATATTTGGTATGTTGTCTCTTTTATTATTATTATTAATTATCAGGTATAAAAATATGGCTCACCAGGTAAAGGAATTAGGAGGGGATATTAAAAAACAAACTATATAAATGATTTTACAAAGAGTACACACACACACACACACACACACACACACACACACACATACACACTACCACCAAAAGTTTTAATTCTTTGAAAATAGCTAATGAGGAATTCAATTAAAATTCTCCCTTTGAGTAAATTGATAAATTAGTGAATGAACATATTTAAAATATGTAGTTGGAGTCATGAGATCTGCTTACCATCCTCTAACTAGAGAGCATTTGACTAAATTATCTTTTCAAAACCCTTTTCCCACCTCGTTAAAGAGTTTGAGAATATTTAGTATTTATAGAACCACAGAAACACAAAGTTTGGATCTGAGACACTAGCATAACTAAGAAATAGACATCTAGCCTCTGCTTAAAGACCTCCCATAGGAAAAAAAAAACCATCACTTCCCATTACACTTTGGCAGAGTATTCAGTGTTAATGGTTCTTTATATCAAGCCTAAATTAACCTCTTTACAATTTCCACCAATTTTTTTCTCCTCCATTCTTGATATGTGCTTCTGAAAACAGCTGAGGAATAGACACTACCAAGATGACTGAGTTCACTACAAATTAATGTTATCTGATCTCAGTTCCATCCTCACCTCAGCAGAAGATCCTTTAAATCCTCTTGGATTCTCTCTAACACTACACACAGCAGCTATTTCAAACCTCTTCTCTCTTCAAGCCTCCCACAGCAAGTCCCTTGACCCTCACATTCTCAGCTGAGATCCTTGTTTCCTATTTTACTGAAGAAATGGAGGCTATTTTCTGTGACTTCCTTCTTTCCCCTGCTGCAAATCTCAAAAATCATGACATCATTCTCCATTCTTTCCTCCAATTGCTGATGAAGGTGAAACCCTTTTCAATGTCTTTATTTCTACCGTGATTTCTACCCTTTATCCCAACCTTTCTTTTCCCCTAACAGACTGCCTGAAGAATCATACTCCAGCCTTTGTACTTTTAAAACTACTGGACTAGGACAAAATGACAGTTAAATTCTAACTTTGAGATTACATTGCCTCTTAAAGATAAGAGTAATGGTATATACTGTCACTGTGGCGGAGGCCATTGAAACTGGTATTGCAGCAGTATTACAAAAACTGAAGAGGGACTGGTCAATTTCAAAACTGCAAAAAGTGCAAGTAGGATAAGGACTGAAAAAAAATCCACTGGACTTAGCAGTTCACAAGTAATAGATCCCATATGCAAGAAATCTCAAGCTTCAGTTCCCTCTCCCTGAAGATACCTGATAACTTCATCCTTGAAGTTTCTCTATTGTTGCATTGTTGTGGGCAACTTTTCCATGCTCTCGTGGCCTCATCATTGCTTAGGCTGATTTAGAAACTCTGGAGACTCCTTAATAAACCCCTTGTTACTGGGAACAGGGACTTCAGAAGCACACACATGTGATCAGTCTCTCTTATTAATAACTTTTTAATCACTGAATCAGCCATACTTCTAACAAGTCCCCCTGTGCCACTCCAGTAGAAACCTGTCTCTACAGAGAGGGCTTAGCCATTAATTTCTAAGAAGGTAAATTGTGACTCAAGCTGCTAAATAAGGAAAAGAAAGTTGTTTTTGCTAAATATTTGCTGCTTTCTCAGCAATAATTTAATGCTGGCTCAATCCATATCACTCTGCCCTCATTAAAAAAAAAGTCTTTCTAGAGAAGTCAAGAAGTTAATGAACCAGAGAAATCAAATTCTCTTGAGTATTATGAGAACAGTCTTGCAAACTGTCAATCTGTCCCTAAGAAGGTCAAGCTTTTGCACTCATGTAGAAGATTGCTGCTAAAATGTTTCCTGGTAAAAGCAAAGTTTTCAGACATCCTAAGTAAAACACCCTAGAGAAGTAGCAGTAGCAATAAAATTGAACCCTAAAGAGGAATCATTTGCAGAAAGGAAGGCATGGAGCTCCTGTGGTCATCTTATAGGGGGATGTAAACAAGAGCCCCACAGGTTAGGCAGGCATGGATGGGATGATGGTCTGCATCACTGGAGGAAAGACTCATATCAGTGAGATCACAGATCCATTAGAGCAGTTGACTATTACTGGGTGCCCAGCCATGGACTTATAAATGTTCAACAATTGATACTCTGAAAATAAAAATATATAACTAAGCCACACTTTTTATTAACATTTTCCCCAATGTTTTCTTAAGTCTAGACATAAATCAAGCCCTAATTTGCAGCATTTGCCAGTTGCCAAGGTGTAAATGCTCACACTGAAAATTTAATAATCAGCTCTATGCAGAACACAATGTTTAAATAAGATAAGATCTGTGACACAAATAGCCTATAAATTTAGAAGGGGAAAAGAAACTAATAAAGACTGGTGTATGGGGGCGGAGCCAAGATGGCGGAGTAGAAACAGCTCATCCAAGCCACTCTGCCCCCAGATTCCCCCCAAACTATGTAAAAGGGGACTCTGAACAACTTCTGGAGCCCCAGCACCCACAGAACGACACAGATAAGCTAACCTCCCCCTGAAGACAGCCCAGCAGCCCTGCACGAAGGACCAGCACAGCACTCTGGGAGCCGGCAACATGCAGTGTGCAGAGTGCTGGGAGCTGAGCCGAGTGGAGCCCAGGTCCCCTTGAGCCGAGGTTTTAGCCCCAGGGCGGCAGGACCAGCAGCCGGCTGGAGAGACCCCAGAACACCAGCAGCTGTGGCAACTCCAGAATTATCAACACAGATATGCCTAGGACAAAGTAAGAGCTTAGTGTCCTATGGACTTTGGGACCAGTATTTGGGGAATGCGTCGGCTCCCTCCCCTGGGGGCTAGAAGCCACTGAGGAGACACGCCATTTTGTAGTTTTCAGAGGCAGCTCCAGCTCCTGGCCTGCCAACTGTAGGGAGATCCAGCGATCAGTCTTGGGGGGGTAATTGCTCCTGCTTTAACCTCCCTGGATCTGGATTGTGATCTGGGGTGGAAGTCGTGGGTGGGTTTACAGCTTTCCAGAAATGGAAGTTGCCATCCCATACATTCAGGACGAAAATTCCCCTACCTGTCAGCAAAGACATACTGTGGCAACAAGCCCAAAAAGTCAAGTAATTAAGTGACAACATGCCAAGGCAAAGGAAACAGGAAAATGCAACCCTAGACTCCTATTTTGGGGGCATAGAGCGGGAAAAGGACTGTGAAGTCAGAAGTCCTGCTCCAAAAGCCCCAGGGGAAAACATGAGTGGGTTGCAGGCCATAGAGGACCTTAAGAAGGACTTTAAAAATCAAATAAGAGAAGTGGAGGAAAAATTGGAAAGAGAAATGAGAAGGATGCAGGAAAAGTATGAAATGAGGGTCAACAGCCTGACTGAGGAAAACAACACCTTAAAAAATAGACTAACTCAAATGGCAAAGGAGGCCCAAAAGGGCAATGAGGAGAAGAATGCCCTAAAAAGTCGAATTTGCCAGATGGAAAAAGAATCTCAAAAGTTCACTGAGGAGATTCATTCCTTCAGAGTGAGATTGGAGCAAATGGAAGCTAATGACTTTATGAGAAATCAAGATGCTGTTAAGCAGATCCAAACAAATGAAAGATTAGAAGGCAATGTGAAATATCTCATGGGAAAAACCACTGACCTGGAAAATAGATCCAGGAGAGACAATTTAAAAATTATTGGACTACCTGAAAGCCATGATCAAAGAAAGAACCTAGAAATCACCCTTCAAGAAATTCTCAAGGAAAACTGCCCTGATGTTTTAGATCCAGAGGGCAAAATAGAGGTTGAAAGAATCCACAGATCACCTCCTGAAAAAGATCCCAAAAAGAAAACTCCCAGGAATATTATAGCCAGGTTCCAGAATCCCCAGATCAAGGAGAAAATACTACAAGCAGCCAGGAAGAAACAATTTCAATATTGTGGAAACACAATCAGAATAGCACAAGACCTGGCAGCTTCTACACTGAGGGACTGAAGGGCATGGAATATGATATTCCAGAGGGCAAAAACTGGGAATGAACACAAGGGTCACCTACCCAGCAAAACTGAGTATTTTGTTTCAGGGGAAAATATGGTCATTCAGTGGAATAGAGGACTTTCAAGCATTCTTGAGGAAAAAAGCAGAATTGAATAGAAAATTTGACATCCAGACACAAGAAGGAAGAGATGCCTGAGAAGGTAATCAGGGAAAAGAAATCAAAAGGAACTTATCAAAGTTGAACTATTTACATTCCTATATGGAAAAGCAATAACTGTGACTGATGATATCTTTCTCACTATGAAAATAATGGAAGAAGGGGGTGTGTTCACATGAATACATATGTGAATGTGTGTGTGTATATGGTTACAGTTATATATGGATAGAGAGCATAGGTTGAATTTGTTGGGAAGGGAGAATACTCAAGGGATGAAATTATGAGGTGAGAGAGGAAAGTGGCAAGAGGAGATGGGGAGAGACAGGGGAGGGCAAACTATCTCATGTAGAAGAAGGAAGGGGAAGTGGTTGCAAGGGAGGGGGAGATTAGGAAGGCAAAAAAGGCAAAACCACATTCTCATTGAATTTGGTTCAGGGAGAGAATGACATACATACTAAATGGGATATCTCAACCTGAAGCAGGATAGGGGGAAGGGGGATGAGAGGTAGGATGATGGATGGGAGGGCATCCTTGGGGTGAGGGGAGGTTGGAAGTACCCACTATGGAAGAGGGACAGGATCATGTAGGGAATGGACCAGGTGGGGGGTGGGATGAGTGGGAGGGAATTATAAGCAGCCTTGTACAATATATCTACCATGATAATGTTTTGCATAGCTAGACATGTACAACATATACAGAATTACTTATCTCCCAAGAAGGAATGGGTGACAAGGGAGGAAGGAAATGGATCTGAAATTCGAGGTCTTAACATTAAATGTTTCAAATATATATGAATACTATCATTAATACTCTTTTGCTTATAATTGGGAGATAAGATGTGCAGGCATTGGGACACAAAGATTCACCTTGCCCTACTGGAAAAGTCAAAGGGGGTATGGGAGAAGGTATGGGAGAGAGCAGATTGGAGGAAGTGATATCTTGTGGGACTGCTATTCTGGGAGGTTGGGTAGGGGAATAACAGGGGGAAAATGATTGTAACTCAAAATCTGGCGGAAATGAATGATGTAAAACAGAAGTTAATAAAGCATTTGTTTAAAAAAAAAAAAGACTGGTGTATGAGTCAAACAATTAACAACCTTTTCAAGCTGCTTACTTACTGTATGGTAGACACTGTGTAAACAAAAAGAAAAAACAAAAAATCCATGCCCAGAGGGAGCTCACATTCAATTAGGGAAAACAGCATGTATACATAAAATAAGCACAAGCTGTAAGCAAAGTAAATAAAAAGTAATTTGGAAATTATTAGTGGCTTGGGGTAGGGAGAGGTTGTCACTTCCTAAGCCTTTAGAAAAACTAGATATTCTAATAAGTAAATAGAGAAGGTACATTCCAGCTATGAGAGATCATCTTTGCAATACGAAATAAATGTCACAAATGAGGAGCAGAAACCAGATCATTTGGGTGGAACATACTTTAGAGAGATGGAAAATATTATGTGAGTACTGAGGGACAAGTATGTTATCACCTTGGAGAGCCAAGGAAAGCTTCCTGAAGGAAATGGCTTTTGATTGGACTATAAGTTTGAGTTGGAACTCAATGAATGAAAAGAAGTAAGGTTATTCCAAAAAATAATGAACAGCTTGGGGAAAAAATTTTAAAAGTCATGAAGGTTCAAGAGCATAGCACATATGCAGAGAGCAAGTAGGTGTAGAGTTTGACAGAAATAGGGTTTAGCATAATATTAGAAAATTGAGAGTAACCTTGAAGTTAGGAGACGTCTAAGTTTGAATCCAGCCTCTTGCCCTCACTAGCAGTATGACTGCACACAAATAACTTAAATTTCCAGAGTCTCCACATTTGAAAAGTGTGGATAAAAATATTTGTAGTACCTATCTTACAAGGCCATTATGATCACAAGGGGCTCTCTAGATCCTCAAGTACAGCTTTTTAACTGACTCCAAACTTCACAGAACAAATCCTAACTTCACAGAATAAATTCTTTTATTAAAGGGATTTGTTCCATGAAGTTTGGATTCAATCAAAGGGCCACACTTAAGGACCCAGAGGGCCTTGAGGTCACAGGTTCCCCACCCCTGGTCTAATCCAAAGGATTGGGTGAGGGAGAAAAATTTCCCATGACTATCCACCAAACTCAATAGCATAAAGAGTAGCTACAAGAATAGTAGTTGAGATACCCATAATTTCACAGGAAATAACTTCCAGTTCTTAACTTCCAGTTAAGATGGTACATGAAAGATAATAGTGGATCTCAGAACGCATGCTTATGTCCCAGAAAATATCTTAAAAGAGCATCAGAGAGAGTAATGATAAAGAAAACGGAAAGGAAAGAGAAATAAGCTTCTTTATCCTGACCATAACTTCACGAAAAGATGGCCAGGAGCCAGGGGAGGCTGGGAGAAGGGTAATGCCAGGAAAGTCAGTACGAATTTCAATAAACATACCTGGAGCCATGGGAAACTCTAATGCAGATGTTCAAAGGGAAGGGGGAGGGGAACAATTCAATCCAAGCTCCGGTTATTAAAGCCTAAAGTCAGATCCTGGCCCTGGCCTGTCAGAAAATAAGCAGAGGGTAGAAATAGTCACTATGTTTCACTGCACAGAAATCAGATCCGGGCAATAAACTATTTGAAGCACTGGGAGCCAGGTGTAAGATTCACAAAGAGTGAAAATGTGAATCTCATATAAAATTTATTAGACTTCAGGTGAATTCAAAAAGCAGGAGTAGCAATTATAATTTCAGGAAAAGTAACTGGTTTGGTTAGAAGATAACAATAGGGAAAGTACAATATGCCTAAATATAACAGATGGTTATGTAATATCAACACCAATATGTCAATACTAATGCAGCAATATTAATAACACACACCATAAATGACATAGTACTTTTTAAAAATTATAATATAATTATAAGGAGAAATAGACAGTAACACTATAATAATTAGAGAGCTAAATTTACCCCACTCATACCTAGACAAATTTGCAAAAAGATAAACAAAATGGAAGTTAAGAATATTAATAGAACTTCAGAATAGTTACATATGCTAGATCTCTGGGTGATTGCTGAATGGGAATAGAAAAAAGCACATATATTTCCCATCTATACAGGGCACCTTTACAAAAATCGATGAAGTGCCTAGAATTCTTAAATGCAAAAACAGAAAAAAATTAAATACATACTTAACTGAACAAAACAATAAAATCATAATACAATATTTTAAAGGATTAAAATTTAAATGACTAAATAATAATCCTAAAGAATGGGTAGGTGCAAGAATAAATCATAGAAACAATCAATCATGCCGTTAAAGTTAATGACAACAATGACACAACTTACCAAAACTTTTGAGATGCAATCAAAATTATCCTTAGGGAAAAATTCATGTTAAGCATTTTCGTCAATTAAAGAGAAAAAGAGCAGAGCAATGAATTGGACATATAACTAAAAAAATAAAGAGCAAGACATTAAAACCCCAACTACCAAAAGTGAAATCCTGAGAAAACAAATATATACAAAACATGCTACATACAGAATGAATAGGAAATAATTAACAAAAATAAGGGACTAGAATTAAGTGGGGTTTAAGAAGACTTATAGTAAAAGACTTACAGTAAAAGACTTACAATTAAGTCTTGAAGGAAGCCAGGAAGGTCAGGAGGCAGAGTAGAAGAGGGAGAGTATTCCAAGCATGAAGGATAGCCAGGGACACTGTCCAGAGCCAAGAGATGGAATGTCTTGTTTGTGGAACATCTAGAAGACCAATGTCACTGGATTGAAGAGTAAGATGTAAGAAGACTGGAAAGTTAGAAGGGGGCTAGTTTATAAAGGGCTTTGAATGCCATACAGAACATTTTGTATTTGTGTCTGGCAGCAAAAGGAAGTCACTGGAGTTTATTGAGTTGGAGAGAACATGATTGGATTTGCATTTTAGGAAAATCTCTTTAGTGGTTTAATGAAGAATGGATTGGAATGGGAAGAGACTTGAGTGAGGCATACCCACTAGCAGAGTACAGTTATTCCTTCCATATCTCCAGTTTCAATAGATCACAGGTCTGCATAAGGAATTAAATGTGAATTCTGGGGGAGTTTTGTGTGTTTTGTGGAAGTCACACAACACACAAAGGCCAGCAGATGACTTAGAAGTTTAGAAACTTAGAAATGCATAAACTATATGCATAGTATTACATAATATCAATATATTTTATCTTTTAATACCATAATAATTCAGACCTCTAGTACAAAGGGAGGATCAAAAAGTTTTACATGAATTTTACAGATCTTAGAGGAACTGTGCCACTAACCCCCACAATGTGAAAGGGATAACTATTGCAATAATCAAGGTATAGAGTGATGAAAACCTGAACTGGAGTGATGGCAGTGTCAGAGGAGAATGGGAGACATATTCAAGAGATGTTACAAAGGTGAAATAAGTATGCCTCAGCAAAAGTTTAGATATGTAAGATATTACAAGAGATAAAAAGGAAATTTTCAATTATATAAAATTTAGAAGATTTTACAGTAACAAAATTTAATGCAGCCAAATTTAGAAGGCAAATAGTTTCCTGAGGGGGGAAAAATCTTTGCAGCAAATTTCTCTGACAAAGTTCTGAGATCCCAGATATATAGAGAATAGGTATAAGAACATAAGAAAAAAGAGGTAGTCATTAACACATAAGTAGTAACAGAATATGACTAAAACAGTTCTCAAGAGAAGGGCAAGCTATCAATCATATGAAAAAAATCCCCCAAAACACAAATAAGAGAAATGAAAATTAAGATAACTCTGAGGTTCCAGCTCATACCCATTAGATTGACAAAGATGATCCACCCACCCCCAAAAAAAATGAAAAATGAGATTTTTTTAAAAGGGATACAGCAAGATATGCATACAAATACACTGCTGATGGATTTATGAATTAGTCCAACTCTTATGAAAAGCAAATTGGAGTTATACCCAAAAGATCACCGAGCTATAGTACATTTTGCCCTAACGGTACAACTACTAAGCACATACCCCAAAGAAATAACAGAGGGAAAAGCCCTCATGTGCTAAAATATTCATAACAACACTGATTCCTGCAACTAGGCCCTTCTCAGAGGTCATGGTCATCATCAAAAGAATGAGACATATAGACTTAGATGGCCAAAAGACAAGGATCTTAATCTTCTGTTCACAGAATGTGAAATATTTATTTGGTAATCCCACAAGTCTTCTGGCAATCTTTACCTGTTGGGATGATATAACAAAGGGGATTACTGATAGTTTATGTTTTAAATTTTTATTACATGTTTATAAGACTTTCTTTGTTTTATGCTTTTGTAGTTGAAAAAATAAATAGCTATATAGCTGCTCTATATCTGGTATCTACTGGCATGCCACTATACAAATTTACTGTTATACTAATCACATCATTAAGGGGTCACTTTAAGATCTAAAAAAATTCATTTGGAAGAACAAAAACTCTATAATCTCAAGGGGAAAAATTTTTTAAAGTAGTAATTAAAGAAAAATAGCATATTGAGAGCTCAAATTATATTTCAGAATAATCACCATCAAAACTACTTGTTTCTGGTTAAAAAACAAAAAAGTAAATCAGCAGAGCAAATCAGATGAGCAAGAGTCAAAATAATTTAAACCAATAACAGAGTCCAATAATCCTGAGGATATAAATTATTTGAGGAAGAGTTTTGCTTGACTAGAACTGGTGGAATAACTAAAAATCAGTTCAGTAAAAATTCTACATAATTCTAAATTCCAACATTCTACACTCCACATCACAATAAACTAAAAATGGATATCTAACTGGAATGTGAAAGGTTGAAAGGTCACACCACAAAAAAATAAAATAAAATGAGGTCAGTTAGTCTTTCATAGCTATGGTTTAGGGGAGAGTACAAAAGATAAAATAGGCAATTTCAATAATATGAAATTGAAAAGCTTTTGCATAAATTAAAAGACCACCAACTTGTAGTAAGGAATATTTATGTTAAACATTGCTGAAGATATTCTGATTTAGTCTTACTTTGGAAATCAGATATTTATCCAAATCTCTTATTTTAGTAATGTAGAGAACACCCATGATTAAATTCCCACTAGCAAAACTAATCAGCAACTAATTTGTAATTTATATTTGGAGAATTGCTTGAGGAGCTGAGAGGTTAAATAAATTACACGGACTACTAGTATGTTCTTGAGAAAGCCTTCAAGGCAGGTTTTTTTACTTTGAGGCTAGCCCTTTATCCATTATTCTACTCTTCATCTCTGATATACAAGATATTTAGGATATTTATAAAGATGCAAGACCAAAAGTCACTGCTCCCAAGGGATTAGTATTCAATCCCTATGAAAGACTGCTCCAAATAACCAATACTAAAATTTGAGATTTTCCCTCAACATCCAAAAAAAATGTCAAAGATGACAAAAGGCAGAAAAATAATATTGAAAGGGCTATGAAAATAAAAGACACAAATAAATATTTGATGAAGCTCTACATTGATTCCAGCACTGTGAAAAGTAATTTGGAATTCTAATAAAAAGAAAAAGTGACTCTCCTAATAACCCAAAGATATCCCTAGTAAGCATGTAGCCCAGGGACATAAAATATAGTAAGCAAGATCTCACATACACCACAATATTCATAGTAACACCTTTTTTATTAGCAGAGAAACTCCTAATGATTGGGAAATGGTTAATAAAGTGGGGTATATAAATATAAGAATATTTTTACACTCTAAGAAGATTGAATACAAAAGTAAGAGATGCATGGAAAGATCTGTATGAACTAACACAGAATTTGGTGGTCTATAGTGAAATGTCAAAGGAAATAAATAAGAATTACAACAATATAAATGTTAAGAACAACAACAAAAGGAAAATTGAATGTAATAAAATAACAATGATCACCTTTGATTTCAGAGAAGAATTGAGAAAATGTACTTCCCTCCTTTGTTTGTATAGGTCTGAACAAATAGTAACACACAGCATGTGAAATCATACAATTGGACACATCATGTATTAATATGAACCCACAGACAAGAGTCAAATAGGATGCAAAGAAATTGATAGGCTATAATCACATGACTGGTAATATCCTCATCAATGAGATCACATATCTTTTTTCAATCAATAATTCCTTTCATCATAATGCAGTTGCCATAATATAGCTGATTTTTTTCTAATTTGAAATTAGTTTCAACTAAAATTCTAACTGCAATTGCTGATTTTCTAATGTCAGCTGATGCATATTTTTCCTCACACTCATTTTAATCCTATAAATGTCTTTTTTAATATATATTTAACTCGTTTTCTTTTTATATATCAATTCAATCAAATAACAATTAAAGCTACATTTTTCAAGTTTTGTTTTCCCTCTATTATCCTGTTGTGACCTTTCTTTTTTCAGTAAAATATAAGATCTACTTTTCTTCCATTATTACAGTCACAGGCATACACATAGAGACACACTAGCTCTTTCATTCAAATGCAACTTGGACATAGTACAAACATCAATCTTTATAAATTTATGGATACTCATTCTAAGAAATACAAGCCTAATCCTAGCTTCAATTATATCCAAATTTATTCTTATATTTATTGTTTAACTCTTCTTTCTTGTCTAGGACAGAAACAAACTTTTAAATTTTATATACTCTCCCTCCATATGGCTTAATATTTCTAACAACTTTAATTTAAGAATTAATTTCTTTCCTTTTTTGTTATTTTAATTATATAAATGGCCAACCTTTCTGCCATTTTTATTTTTCTTCAGAATTCTTGCCTCCAAAGAAAATTCTCTCCTGACCATTATTATTTCATCATGTAAAACATTTCCATATTAGTCATTTTGTACAAGAAAATTCAAACAAAAAGTAGAGGAAAGAAGGAAGGAAGGGAGAGATGGAGGAACAGAAGAAAGAAGAAGGGAGTGAGGAAACAAAGGAGGGAGGAAGGGAGAGAGGAAGGAAAAATAGTATGCTTCAGTCTGTATTCAGACAATGACAGTTCTTTCTCATGTTTCATCATGAGTCCTTTAGGATTGTCTTGGATCATGGTATTGCTAAGAATATCAAAGTCATCCACAGTTCTTCATTTTACAATATTGCTATTACTATGTTCAGTGTTTTCTTGATTCTGCTCACTTCACTTTGCATCAGTTCATGTAAGTCTTTCCAACTTTTTCTGAAATCATCCTGCTTATCATTTCTAATAGAACAACATTATTCCATCATAATCATATACCACAACTCTTCAACTATTCCCCCAATCGATGGACATCCTCTCAAGTCCCAATACTTAGCAACCACAAAAGAGCTACTACAAATATTTTTTGTCCAGGTAGGTCCTTTTCCCCTTATTTTCTCTTTGGTATACAAACCTAGCAGTGGTATTGATAGATCAAAGCATATGCACAGTTTTACATCCCTTTGCCCATTACCTTTTTGTTAACCCTGTGGAACATTTATATTGGATCATCTTGTGAGGGTGTTGCATCATCTTTTTTATAACATTGCCTAGTAAAATAACACCTCCAAGATTTTGTTCAATCTCCGTAATACTCACAGTAATTCTCCTACCTAGCTCTGTTCGTTCATTCCTTGAAATAATTTCAGATCACACTGCTGTTGGTTTAATAATTCAGGGTTTAAAATCTCTTATTTCTTAATTTTAATTGTCTGTTTTCCTACCAAACATCTCAGACTAATATTTCTTCAAGAACTACTTGGAGGTTTACTTCTAAGTTAATTTGCTTGTCAAATATTCTAGTCAGTTTGATAGTTTTTCATAGAAATGCTTGGAAATGTGGGAAATGAAAACTAAAGATAGCTTGCAAATAAAAATAGAAAATAGAGAACTATAATATAAATAACTAGATATAGAAATATATAGGGGCAGCTAAGTGGTTCAGTGAATAGAGCACCAGCCCTGGAGTCAGGAGGACCTGAGTTCAAATCAGCCTCAGATATTAAACACAAAAAACTAGCTGTGTGACCTTGGGCAAGTCACTTAACCCCAATTGCCCTCCAAAAAAGGGAGAAATATATATAAATTAGTATTCTTATGTTATTTTTAGTTTAGTTGGATAAATGATTTGAAAGATGATTTCCCCTATTTTTAACAATTTTTAAATTTTCTTTCCCCTAATTTTTTTAACAATCTTTAATTTTCTCTGTTTTCTCAAGAGCAAGTAATTCTGTGATACTAAGTAGATATATTCATAAGTCATGTTTTATTTTTCTTTTATTATAACTTACAAAATTCTCTAAAAATGAGATTCTGTATTTTCACAATAACAAATCTGACAATTTGCCAGGGTGAGTGCAATCTGACATTTTTTCTAAAGTATCTAGTCAACTCTAGATCAAATTTACCCCTTGATATTACTATTTTCAAGAAATGGTGCAAAATAATCACAAGAATACAGGAGTTAGCTCTCTCTCTTTTGTATTTTGTTTTGTTTCACTCCTTTCTCCCTGTTCACTTCATTGGTTATAATTCTTCTTTATAACCAGACTAATGCTTAATGGGAAGGTATTTGTAGAGCCTATATTGGATTGAATGCCAGCATGGGATGGGGGGAGAGAAAATTTGGAACTCAAGGGACTGTGGAAATGAATGTTGTAAACTAAAAGTAGATAAACAAATTTAATAAAATAAAATTACAAAAAAAAAAAAAGAATACAGCAATTAGATGCTCCACAGGAAGGAACGAGGAAAGGAACTGAGGAATTGAGCTATTTATCATCTCAAACTTCATAATTATTCTCAAACTACTCATTTCACTTATTAAAATATGTACTTTGGATATTGATAACAGATGACAAAGTTCTAAGAAAGATTTAAAAAACAGTTTGTGAGCTCTTAGAAAAGACAATCATCATTACAGTCAAAGTTGGTTTACTAAGAACCATTCACAATAAACATTTCCTTCAATGATAGGATCTCTAATTTTATGAAGAAACATAGCATTTCTGAATTATAGCATTTTTGTACAATGGACTAAGTAGACACCTATATTCAAATCTAACCAATTTTGATCAAAACCATCAATTCATCTCTTTGAGCCCGTTTCTCCTAATAGTATGTGTGTATAGCAATATTTTCAGTACAACAAAGGTTTATTTTGAGGTTCAACTGAAACAATATACATAAAGGACTTTGCAAGTCTTAAAGCACTATATAATTTCTGGCTCTTACTGACAACACCTTCCTTGTATGTAGAATGAATTGCAGCAATGTTTGGTAGAATCACAACTGGTTGGACAAAAATACCCTAAAAAATTGTCATTAAATGACACCACCTAGGAAGCAACTTAGGGAATGAACTCTATGGGCATGCCACAAGGTTCTGTTCTCTCCGTGTCCTTTTGAGAATGTCTTTAGTAATTTGGTTAAAGACATAAAAATCATTCTGTGTGAATTTGTAGATTGTCCAGTCCTAGAATGAATAGCCAATATATTAGATAATTTTATATTAAAATTCAAAATTATCCTAATACACAACTGAAACCAAGAATATTAAACATGAGGAAAAAACAAAGTCCTGAATATAAATTCAAAAAATCAATTGTACAAGCACAAGGTAGGAAAGACCTGGATGGGCAAAAGATCATGCAATAAAAATTTGTGAATTTTAATTAACCACAAATTCAATATGCTAGCAACATGATGAGGCTACTTTTATAAGGAGGAGGGAGTTGTTGATAGACGTATAGTGCCATAATCATTTCAAAACAATCTGGTACCAGTTAAGAAGAAGAGTGGTGCATCAATGGATATACATAGTAGGAAATAACCACAGTAAACCAGTGTTAGATAGACAAATGATCCAGTACTGGCCAACAAGAACTCACTATTTGACAAAAAGTGCTGGGAAGCAGTTTGACAGAAAGTTGGTATAGACCAACTACTGTATGCCAAGATAAGGTCAAAATGAGTACATAATTTAGACATAAAGGGTGATATAAGCAAATTAGAAGCATGCAGAATAGTATACCTGCCAGATGTATGGATAAGGGAATAACTTATGACCAAACTTCAGAGACGTAAAACAGATAATGTTGATTACATTAAATTTAGGAAGTTTTGCTCCAACAAAAGCAAAGCAGTTAGGATTAGAAACAAAGTGGCAGATGAGGGAATTGGGGAAGGAAATTTTATAGGAAGTTTCTCTGCTAAAGGCCTTATTTCTCAAATATAGAGAGAACTGAGTCAAATTTAGAATACAAGTCATTCCTCAATTGACAAATAGACAAAAAATATGAACAGGCAGTTTTCAAAAGAAGAAATCAAAGCTATCTATAATCACATGACAAAATGCTCTAATTTACTTTTTTTTTTTAATGAAAAGGTATTTATTAAATACTTACTGTGTACAAGATAAGAATACAAATACAAATGCAAAAATAGTCCCCGCCTTAAGTAATCTTACATTTTAATGAAGAGAGGCAGCAAACTTGGCCAGGGAGGAGCACTTAGGTCTGGAAAGTTACTAAGGTGTTGAGTAAGGCCAAAAGGGAACAGTGGCAGAGTTGATATGATGATTCCAAACTGAGATCAGGCAGGGAGGAAGGGAAGGGAGGGGGGCACGAGGGTACACACATAGCAGTTAATGAAAAGATGGCTAAATAATAGGAAGTAAAGTAGAGCATGGCTAGGAATGGTCTGAAATAGTGGGCCAGAAAAGACAGTCACTAATTAGGGTAGGGGGGCCCCAGGATTTCAGGAAATAAGGGTTAAATTTTCTAGGTCCAAGCCACAAAGTGTCTCACAAGAAAATGACTGGGGAATGGGGGTAGGGCATAAAAATAAAACTCATATGAGTGCCTCTCCCCAACCTCTGCCTTTAGTACCTTGCCAAGGAGATATACGTAATAGTAAGTCTAATGATCAAGACAGAAACCTTCAGTTTGCTATAATCTTCTAAATGAAGAGGGACTCTGCATTAGAGAGATTGTGGTTCTTTCCCCTTGCCCTGGAGAAGTCAAGAGTTGATATGTGCATCAGGGCACAGGGATGAACTGCAATGTTCTGCACATAAATTTAGATAGACACTGGGATAAGTATAGATTGAGTAGAGAAGCTGGCATCTGGGACATCATCAGAGTGCTACCTTCTCTGCCCTTCTTTTTTTTATTTAAACAAATGCTTTATTAACTTCTGTTTTACATCATTCATTTCTGACAGATTTTGAGTTACAATCATTTTCCCCCTGTTATTCCCCTACCCACCCTCCCAGAACAGCAGTCCCACAAGATATCGCTTCCTCCAATCTGCTCTCTCCCCTATCCTCTCCCACACCCCCTTTGACCTCTCCAATAGAGGAAGGTGGATCTTTGTGTCTCAATGCCTGCACACCTTATCTCCAATTATAAGCAAAAGAGTATTAATAATAGTATTTATATATATTTGAAACATTTAATGTTAAGACCTCGAATTTCAGATCAATTTCCTTCCTCCCCTGCCACCCATTCCCTCTGGGAAGATAAGTAATTCAGTATGTGTTGTACATGTATAGCTATGCAAAACATTATCATAGTAGATATATTGTACAAGGCTGCTTATAATTCCCTTCCCCTCATCCCACCCCCGACCTGGTCCATTCCCCACTTGATCCTGTCCCTCTTCCATAGTGGGTACCTCCAACCTCCCCTCCCCCCAAGGATGCCCTCCCATCCATCATCCCTCCTCTCATCCCCCTTCCCCCCATTCTGCTGTAGGTTGAGATGTCCCACCTAGTATGTATGTCATTCTCTCCCTGAACCAAATTCAATGAGAATGTGGTTTCGCCTTTTTGCCTTCCTATTTTTCCCCTCCCCTGCAACTACTTCCCCCTGCTTCCTCTACATGAGATAGTTTACCCCACCCTGTCTCTCCCCATCTCTTCCTGCCACTTTCCTCTCTCACCTCACAACTTCACCCCTTGAGTATCCTCCCTTCCCAACAAATTCAACCTATGCCCTCTATCCATATATAACTGTAACCATATACACACACATTCACATATGTATTCATATGACCATACACCCTTCTTCCATTATTTTCATAGTGAGAAAGATTTCCTCAGTCACAGTTATTGTTTCTCCATATAGGAATGTAAATAGTTCAACTTTTATAAGATCCTTTTGATTTCTTTTCCCTGATTACCTTCTCAGGCATCTCTTCCTTCTTGTGTCTGGATGTCAAATTTTCTATTCAATTCTGGTTTTTTCTCAAGAATGCTTGAAAGTCCTCTATTCCACTGAATGACCATATTTTCCCCTGAAACAAAATACTCAGTTTTGCTGGGTAGGTGACCCTTGGGTTCATTCCCAGTTCTTTTGCCCTCTGGAATATCATATTCCATGCCCTTCGATCCCTCAGTGTAGAAGCTGCCAGGTCCTGGGCTATTCTGATTGTGTTTCCACCATATTGAAATTGTTTCTTCCTGGCTGCTTGTAGTATTTTCTCCTTGATCTGGGGATTCTGGAACCTGGCTATAATATTCCTGGGAGTTTTCTTTTTGGGATCTTTTTCAGGAGGTGATCTGTGGATTCTTTCAACCTCTATTTTGCCCTCTGGATCTAAAACATCAGGGCAGTTTTCCTTGAGAATTTCTTGAAGGGTGATTTCTAGGTTCTTTCTTTGATCATGGCTTTCAGGTAGTCCAATAATTTTTAAATTGTCTCTCCT
This sequence comes from Gymnobelideus leadbeateri, assembly GCA_011680675.1. Lineage (NCBI taxonomy): Eukaryota > Metazoa > Chordata > Mammalia > Diprotodontia > Petauridae > Gymnobelideus > Gymnobelideus leadbeateri. The sequence goes on along the minus strand of WOXC01003755.1, from coordinate 1,549,738 downwards.
GGATCTATTTCCAGGTCAGTGGTTTTTCCCATGAGATATTTCACATTGCCTTCTAATCTTTCATTTGTTTGGATCTGCTTAACAGCATCTTGATTTCTCATAAAGTCATTAGCTTCCATTTGCTCCAGTCTAACTCTGAAGGAATGAATCTCCTCAGTGAACTTTTGAGATTCTTTTTCCATCTGGCAAATTCGACTTTTTAAGGCATTCTTCTCCTCATTGCCCTTTTGGGCCTCCTTTGCCATTTGAGTTAGTCTATTTTTTAAGGTGTTGTTTTCCTCAGTCAGGCTGTTGACCCTCATTTCATACTTTTCCTGCATCCTTCTCATTTCTCTTTCCAATTTTTCCTCCACTTCTCTTATTTGATTTTTAAAGTCCTTCTTAAGGTCCTCTATGGCCTGCAACCCACTCATGTTTTTTTCTTAGGGCTTTTGGAGCAGGACTTCTGACCTCACAGTCCTCTTCCAGCTCCATGCTTCGACCCTCCTTGCCCCCAAAGTAGGAGTCTAGGGTTGCGTTTTTCTGTTTAATTTGTTTCCTTTGCCTTGGCATGTTGCCACTTAATTACTTGACTTTTGGGCTTGTTGCCACAACTATGTCTTTGCTGACAGATAGGGGAATTTTGGTCCTGAACATGTGGGAGGGCAACTTCCATTTCTGGCAAGCTGGAAACCCACCCACGACCTCCACCCCAGATCACAATCCAGATCCAGGGAGGTTAAAGCAGGAGCGATTACCCCCCTAAGACTGATCGCTGGATCTCCCTACAGTTGGCAGGCCAGGAGCTGGAGCTGCCTCTGAAAACTACAAAATGGTGTGTCTCCTCATCAGCTTCTAGCCCCCAGGGGAGGAAGCTGACACGTTCCCCAAATACTGGTCCCAAAGTCCATAGGGCACTAACCTCTCACTTTGTTCTAGGCATGTCTATGTTGATAATTCTGGAGTTGCCACAGCTTCTGGTATTCTAGGGTCCCTTCAGCCGGCTGCTGGCCCGGGTCATCCTGGGGCTAAAACCGAGACTCAGGCAGACCAGACCTGTGCTCGGCTCCCCTCACTCTGTGCTCTGCGTGCTGTGCACTGCCAGCTCGCAGAGCGCTGAGCTGGTTCTTCCTACAGGGCTGCTGGGCTGTCCTCAGTGGGAGGTTAGCTTCTCTGTGTTGTTCTGTGGGTGCTGGGGCTCCAGAAGTTGTTCAGAGTTCCCTTTTACATAGTTTGGAGGAAATCTGGGGGCAGAGTGGCTTGGACTCACTGTTTCTACTCTGCCATCTTGGCTCCGCCCCCTCCTTCTCCTCTAATTCACTTTTAATTAGAGAAAAGCAAATAAAAACAATTCTGAGGTACCACCTTATATCTATCATATTGGTTAATATGGCAGAAAAGGAAAATGACAAATGTTTTAGGGAAAGTGGAAAAATTAAAACACTAATGTACTATTGGTGTTGTGAACTCATCCAACCATTCTGGAGAGCAATTTGGAACTATGCCCAGAATGCTATCTCCTTTGAGCCAGCAATACTAAGGATACTAAGTCTGTAACCCAACAAAATTTTTTCAAAAGGAAAAGGACATATATGTACAAAAATATTTATAGCAGTTCTTTTTATGGTGGCAAAGAATTGGAAATTGAGGGGATACCCATCCATTGGAGAATGACTGAACAAGCTGTAGTATATGGTTGTGTTGGACAAGCAATATGATTTCAGAAAAACCTGGAAAGACTTACATGAACTGATGCAAAGGGAAGTAAGCAGAATTAGGAGAACATTGTACCACCCAGTAACAGCAATATTGCACAATGATCAATTGTGAATGACTTAACTATTCTCAGCAATACAATGATTTAAGATAATTCCAAAGGACTCATGATGAGAAATGCAATCTACCTCCAGAGAAAGAATTGATGAAGTCTAAAAGGAGGTCAAAGCAATTTTAAATTTTTTTATTTGGCAGTGGGTATCGGGGAGTGGTCTGTCATTTTTTTATATGACTAATATGGAAATATTTTTAGTATGACTACACACATATATCCTATATCAAATTGCTTGCCTTCTCAATGAGGGAAGAGGGGAAGAAGGAAGAGAGAAAACAGAGTTCAAAAAAACTTTTAAACAAATATTTTTAAAAATTACACATAATCAGAAAAATATCTTTAAAAGTATAATGTTGAGATTATGAAAAATAATAGCTTTGTTATTCTCTGGTCAGATAGCATATACACTCTTTTATTCGATTCTGTGCACCACATTTGAAGACAAAGTACAGATAAAAATGAAGTGACAGGATGATGAGAGGTCTGGAAAGCATGCCACATGGCTTGTGGAAACCAGGGAAATTTACCTCTGAGAAGACTAAGAGAAAACCTCATAACCACCTTTAAATTTTTGAATGTGGAAGAGGAAGTTGATGTTTTCTATGTTTCTGCAGAGGGCAAAAACTAAGGCCAAAAGGGAAATTACAAAAAGATGGTTTAAACTTAGTATGAAAAGAAAAATTCTCAAGTTTACAGCTCTCCAGTGATGACCTCAATAGACTGTTTCACAAAGTACTAAACAACTCTTCCCTGAAAATCTCTACTATGAATTATAAACTATAGAGGAAGCAGCTGCCTGTCCTTTTCTATGTTTTGTTGAGTGCAAAATGTTTTGAAGTGTTAAAAAGAAAAAGGGTCAGCATTTTTTAAAGTTTTAGCAAAACACCAGGCTGAAAATGGAAGTGTGAGGTATATGTAGTCCTATACAGATGACTTATGATTGTAAAATGCAAATTTGACAGATTTGGGGTTGTAAAATATAAATTAAGTATTTAAGAGGAAGAAAGGACAAAAGGGAGTTAGCGGAAAGTAGGTAGCATCACCTGGTTACCTCTGATTGTACCATATTAGGGGATATTCTTGTCAGAAAAAAAGGGTAAAATCACCAAGTATCTGCCAAGAAAGCTTTAGGGGCAGATAAGAGGCACAGTGGTTAGAGTACTCAGTCCCGGTCAGGAAGATCTGAATTCAAATCCAACATCAGATGTGTATTAGCTGTGTGACTTTTATAACCAGTCACTTAATCTATTTGTCTCAGCTTCCTCATCGGTAAAATGAGTATAAGAACACCTAACTCTTAGGGTTGTTGTGAGGATAAAATATTTGTAAAGTACTTAGCACAGTAGCTAGGTCAAGGTTGACACTATACAAGTACTAGCTATTAATATTATTATTATGAGAAGAGAATAATAATAATAATAGCTATAATTACAACAACAATAACAGCTAGCATTTACATAGCACTTTAAGGTTTTCTTTGCACTTTACATCTGTTAACCCATTTGATCTTCACAACAATCTTATAAGGTAAGTGCTCTTATTATCTCAATTTTATAGATGAGTTCATTGAGGTAGACAGAAATTAAATTATTTGCCTAAGGTCACACAGCTAGTAAACGCCTGAGGTCACATTTGAACTCAGGTCTTCCAGACTCCAAATCTTATATTCCACCCACTTAGCTGTCTTGCTATGGAATCATAATTGGTGATGTTGACAACTAGAGCAAACAGCAGGAATATATCCTCAAATAAACATAAATTGAGATCTGAAAATAACAGAAGTAATTAAGATAAATTCAGTTGGAGGCCCTGAGTCACATCTTCCTACTTCTTCCCTCTAGACGCAAGAGTTGAATAGAAGGCACAACGAAGAAATCTTGACTTTGTTAATGTGATGGTTCAAACAAGTTACTGATTTTAATCTAGATTCCCATCACTTGTAAAGAAAAAATCTTTAAAATTCACAGAGGAAATGATTATTTCTAACTTTATTTTTATATAGGAAGCCTGAATTGTTACAAATTCTATAAAAAGAATAAATTAACAAGATTTCCCTGTAACTTCTTTCCCTATTTTTTTTCTTAACTAACCTTCAAATAGGCATGTTTGTTTCTCTCTATAGCAGTTTCATCTGGTATTTTATAGGACATGATTCTGAAGCTTTCCCAGCCTAATTTATGATAGTCTACAATCAACTGTCTGGTTTTCAGGGACACAATCACATATCACTCCATTGATGATCATAAAACAAACCAAATTGGATTTTTAATGTTTTTTTTCACTCTGTTCTCTTGTATCATTTGTAAAAGTAAGGTAACATATAAATTCACAAAAATAAAATAGTCCACACTGAGCATTTTGTTTTCTACATAATCATCAAATAACTTTATTATGTTTAGAGTTTTTAGCAAGGATCTGCTCAAATGTAATTTGTAAAAAAAATAAATAAACATAGCAAATCTAAATTTTTTAAAGTGCTTTCAAACTAGGTTCACCAAAGAACACATTTTCCCTATAGGACATTATTCATTTAATAATACCTTCCTTGCCCAATATATATAAAGATATCGTGAAATAAAATGAGACTATGAATGTGAAAAATATTTTGAGCTCTTAAGACAGAAGGCACTATATAACTCTAAAGAAACATTCCTCTTGAAAGACAGCTATGATATGGAGGATAAGACAAATGGCTTTAGGGTCATAGAGACCTGGGCTTGAGTTCCACCTCTGATACATACTGGCTCTGTGACCTTGGGCAAGTAATTTAACTTCTTAGAACCGCCTTCCTGCCCTCTTCCCCCCCCCCCCACCCCGCCCCCACCAAAAAAATCTAGGCCTGTACAGGAGATAGGTAAGAGTCTTCATTGGTAGGGAAAGTTTTTTTTTTGGGGGGGGGGTTGTTTGTTTTGTTTTGTTTTTACTGGGAATCCATTATAGAGATGAATCCATTATAGAGATGAAATAGAAATTCAGTCCTTCCCTACTAAGCAAAAATAATTTAATTTTTTTATCTAATTTGAAATGGAATTTTTTTAAAACTAGCAAGTTATATATAATGAAATAAATGTTAATAGGATGTTTTGTGGTGTGGCTTAAGTTGGGTATTACTCAAGAATCATTACCTTCACAATCTCAATAAAACAAACTATTGACAGCTCAGTCTCAAGAAACTGAGCCAAGATAAACCTTAGAAGTCAGAACTAAATTGTTGTTGCTGTTGAGTCCTTTCAGTTGTGTCTGACTCCTGATGACCCTATTTGGGGTTTTCTTGACAAAGATACTGTAGTGGTTTGCTGTTTCCTTCTCCAGCTCATTTTACAGATGAGAAAATGGAGGCAAACAGGGTTAAGCAGCAGCCAGTAATTGTCTGAGACTGGATTTGAACTCAGATCCTCCTGACTCTAGGGCCAGAGTTCTATCCCTGCACCATCTTACTAGTCCCTAGAATTAAATATTTTAACAGAAATTGATGCTTTTATGCATTGAAAAAAAAATGCATCCACATGATTTATCCTACTGAGTCTTTGTGCACTTAGGTGGCATGGTGAATAGAGTACAAGAGTTGGTGTCAAGACCTAGATTCCAATCCAGTTTGAGACACTCACTAACTGTAGGGCCTTGACAAAATCACTTAATCTCAATCTGCTTCCATTTCCTCATCTGTAAAACAAGAATAATAATAGCACTTCCCTCCCAGGGTAATTATATGGAGCAAAAGAGATAATACTTATACAGCACTTACTATTACTGGCACATAATAAAAGCTATATAAACGTTAGCTGTTACTATCAAAATGAGATATTTGTAAAGTACAAAACTTAAAGCACTATATAAATGATAGTTTTTGTTTTTTGTTTTTTGTTTTTTGTTTTTAAAGTGGCAACTTGTGTTCTAATCTGAGGAACAGAAACTTAAAGCTAGGACAGACCTTAGAGGTCATCTAATTCAACTTCCTTGTTTTACAGATTAAAAAAAAAAGTGAGGATTAGAAAGATAAAGTTATTTGCCCAAGGTCCCACAGCAAAGCAATGTCAGAACTGAGATATGAATACAGATCCTCTAGGGCTACAGACCCACCCTCCCTTCCTAGTAGCATAAATGTTTCAGGATCACAGAATCCAATAGTAGAAATATCTGGCAAAAATGTGGAAGATGTCACCCAGGAAAAATAAAAAGGAAAATAGAAATGAGAGGGGTCACAGAAGAAACAAAAATCTAAGTGAAAATGGCTTCCCTCTATCATTGTCTAGCTTGTCACCCTATACAAATTGACTTTCTCTCTAGAATGTCAGCTCCTTGAGGGCAAAAGGTGCTTATTTTGTCTTTGTATTTCCAGTGTCCATCATAGTACCTGGAATACAGTTGGCACTTAATCAAGGCTTGTTAGTTGGAGAGTGAAAACTTGAAAACTGCTCAGAATGGATCTTATAAATTGGAGTCAGTTCTGTCTACTTCACCTCTCCCCTCCCCCACCCCTATACTTCTGCTGTCAATCAGCAGCAAGCCCTTTCTGGAGGCTGATTTCTTGCCTCTGTGGACCCTTCCTCCAAGCCAGTGGGAGTCAGGGACAGTTCAAGCTCACTCCTTCCCCTTTGCCTTTGGGACCCTTCCCCCTTTCCCGTGCTGTCAATCAGCATCCTTGTTCTTTGTAAGCCTTTCTCTCAGCCAATAAAGGATAGTGGTGGGCTTCTCCGTTGTTTGCCATTGGGGAAGATTTTCACACTGCGATTTGAGCCCAACTCTCAGCCAATGAGAGAAGGGATAGCTGGGGGAAGGAATTTGACTACCTTAGGATATAAATTCTTGTTCTGTGGTTTGTAATGTGCCTTTTCCTCATGATCAGTCCTAAGGAAGACCACCCTCTTCTCCTGGGGAAGAGAATAAATTCCTGTTCTTATCCTAAGAGATCTCCATGTTCTTGATTAAATTTTGGGTGAGATTTTTCATCTCAAATAATTGCTAACTAAATACTTAACAATTCATTTTTTTGTACTGTTGCAAACCAGTGTTGAAACTTCTCTTTTGTTGCTCATAAAGAATAAAAACCTCTCAAAGATGATATAGTACTGAATGACAGTCAGTATACAAAAATTTCTTGACAGGCTAGAGCACTGGGTCAAATCTAAGAGGCATTCATAGAAATCCATTTCACAAGTACAAGAGGCAGCCAGATATGGTGGCACATGTCTATAAACCCTGCTGCTAGGTAGGCTAAGGTTACTGAATTCCTTGAGCTCAGGAGTTCTGAGCAAAAGTAGATTAAGCCAATGAGATGTTCATGCTAAAATTTAACATCAATGTGGTAAGGCACAGGGAGCTACCAGGCTGTCTAAGGAGGGGCAAGATGACCTGGGTCAGAAAAATGGAGTAAAGTAAAACTCCTCTGCCAACCAGTGATAGGATCTGGCCCATGAGTAGTCCTTGCACTTGCAGCCTGGATGAAATCAAACTTGAAAAGAAAAAAACAAAACAAAACAAAAACCAGACATGACCAGAAAAGGAGGTAACCCAAACCTTCTTGCAGGAAGAACAATAATACATGCAAAGTTTTTATGTTCCATCAGTACCCATGTCATATAAAAAGATCTAGAAGAAGCTCCCAGCACTAAGATGGACCCATTGTGAGAGATTTATGGGGTTATATTGGAGCCACAAAAACATGAAAAAATAGGGATGGGTTAAAATTCACACCACTTGAGAAGCTATCCATAATAATGAGATCACAGTTCCATTGGATTATCAGAGTAATACATTAATAATTTTCATATTATTCTCAAAGTACAAGAAGTATCTAGCATGCACCAATCTATACTAGACACCAAAAATTAGAAAATTACACAGTAGATATATGGTATACTTCACAATGACACTTTTTTTTTAGAACATCTTCTATTTGTCTAGCATTGTTTGGATCAAGACTAAAATTCTTACAAATCTTGATTATTTGATGTGGCTTGTGTAGGGTGAAGAATAAGTGCCTAATACACTAAAGGATGCATTTTCAGCTGATTATGTAGAAATGTAATAAATAGAAAGAAAAGCAAATATAACCAAAAATGGACAACTATATTTTTTGGCAGGGGTAGCAAGAAAAACCTGTTGGTTTTTCATGACACTTGGAGGGTTTTCAACTGGGTTGTAAAAGATGGGAAAGGGAAAATAAATCTGAATTACAACATGTGGTTGATGAGAGAAGTGAAGATCTTGTGCCAGGCAATGAGATACTTTAATCAGAGTCTTAGAAAGAGAAACTAGAGAACGTGTGAGATCACTTGCTCCTGCTGAAAAAAAGGAACGATAGGTTACATAGAAATGAGAAAGACTTATAAGGCCTATGTGATGCCCTTGTGCCCCCCCCAAAAACAAAACTAATCCCTACCCCCAAAACTGACCCTTTTTGATTGAATCAGTCAAATCAACCAGTATATTTGCTAACACATGAACAGTCTGAGCATTATCATATTTAACTAATGACAAGCCTGCCTACTGTGACCTCCCTGCTCTGCAATGGAAAATTATGTTTGATATAAAAATCCTCCAGGACAGAAAGGTTCCTGAGCCTCCTGAGTTTTATCATCCACAAAAAAAAAAAAAAGGATGCTCTTAATCCCTCATTTAAATGTGAGAGTTCAGAGTTGAAGGCTTCTGGGGTCTCTTCCAGTTCTAGATCTATGATTCTGTTATCCTATAAATCTATTTCCAGAAGAATAAGGTGTGAGGAGGGAGTTGCAGCATAGGAAAAATTAATTTGATGAAAGATTCTAGGGAGCCAAGATGGCGGAGTAGAAACAGCTCCTCCAAACCTCTCTGCCCCCAGATTCCCCACAAACTATGTAAAAAAGGACTCTGAACAACTTCTGGAGCCCCAGCACCCACAGAACAACACAGAGAAGCTAACCCACCGCTGAGGACAGCCCAGCAGCCCTGCAGGAAGGACCAGCGCAGCGGTCTGGGAGCCGGCAGCGCGCAGAGCGCAGGAGCCTAGCCAAGCCCAGCCCAGGTCCATGTGAGCCGAGGTTTTAGCCCCAGGGCAGCAGGGCCAGCAGCCAGCTGGAGGAACCCCAGAACACCAGGAGCTGTGGCGACACCAGAATTATCAACGTAGACATGCCTAGGACAAAAGTAAGAGGTTAGTGTCCTATGGACTTTGGGACCTGTATTTGGGGAATGCGTCAGCTCCCTCCCCTGGGGCCTAGAAGTCGCTGAGGAGACACGCCATTTTGTAGTTTTCATAGACATTTCCGGCTCCCAGCCTACAAATCGTGGGGAGATCCAGCGATCAGTCTGGGGGGGTAATCGCTCTTGCTTTAACCTCCCTGGATCTGGATTGTGATCTAGGGTGGAAGTTGTGGGTGGGTTTACAGCTTGCCAGAAACGGAAGTTGCCCCCCACACGTTCGGGACGAAAATTCCTCTAGCTGGCCTTAAAGCCATAGTGTGGCAACAAGCCCAAAAGTCAAGCAATTAAGTGGCAACATGCCAAGGCAAAGGAAACAGAAAAATGCAACCCTAGACTCCTATTTTGGGGGCATAGAGCGGGAAAAGGACTGTGAGGTCAGAAGTCCTGCTCCAAAAGCCCCAGGGAAAACATGAGCGGGTTGCAGGCCATAGAGGACCTTAAGAAGGACTTTAAAAATCAAATAAGAGAAGTGAGGAAAAATTGGAAAGAGAAATGAGAAGGATGCAGGAAAAGTATGAAATGAGGGTCAACAGCCTGACTGAGGAAAACAACACCTTAAAAAATAGACTAACTCAAATGGCAAAGGAGGCCCAAAAGGGCAATGAGGAGAAGAATGCCTTAAAAAGTCGAATTTGCCAGATGGAAAAAGAATCTCAAAAGTTCACTGAGGAGATTCATTCCTTCAGAGTTAGACTGGAGCAAATGGAAGCTAATGACTTTATGAGAAATCAAGATGCTGTTAAGCAGATCCAAACAAATGAAAGATTAGAAGGCAATGTGAAATATCTCATGGGAAAAACCACTGACCTGGAAAATAGATCCAGGAGAGACAATTTAAAAATTATTGGACTACCTGAAAGCCATGATCAAGGAAAGAACCTAGAAATCACCCTTCAAGAAATTCTCAAGGAAAACTGCCCTGATGTTTTAGATCCAGAGGGCAAAATAGAGGTTGAAAGAATCCACCGATCACCTCCTGAAAAAGATCCCAAAAAGAAAACTCCCAGGAATATTATAGCCAGGTTCCAGAATCCCCAGATCAAGGAGAAAATACTACAAGCAGCCAGGAAGAAACAATTTCAATATTGTGGAAACACAATCAGAATAGCCCAGGACCTGGCAGCTTCTACACTGAGGGATAGAAGGGCATGGAATATGATATTCCAGAGGGCAAAAGAACTGGGAATGAACCCAAGGGTCACCTACCCAGCAAAACTGAGTATTTTGTTTCAGGGGAAAATATGGTCATTCAGTGGAATAGAGGACTTTCAAGCATTCTTGAGGAAAAAACCAGAGTTGAATAGAAAATTTGACATCCAGACGCAAGAAGTAAGAGATGCCTGAGAAGGTAATCAGGGAAAAGAAATCAAAAGGAACTTATCAAAGTTGAACTATTTACATTCCTATATGGAAAAGCAATATCTGTGACTGATGATATCTTTCTCACTATGAAAATAATGGAAGAAGGGGGTGTGGTCATATGAATACATATGTGAATGTGTGTATATGGTTACAGTTATATATGGATAGAGGGCATAGGTTGAATTTGTTGGGAAGGGAGAATACTCAAGGGATGAAATTATGAGGTGAGAGAGGAAAGTGGCAAGAGGAGATGGGGAGAGACAGGGTAGGGTAAACTATCTCATGTGGGCAGGGGAAGTGGTTGCAAAGGAGGGGAGAATAAGGAAGGCTAAAAAGGCAAAACCACATTCACATTGAATTTGGTTCAGGGAGAAAATGACATACATACTAAATGGGATATCTCAACCTGCAGCAGGATAGGGGGAAGGGGGATGAGAGGAGGGATGATGGATGGGAGGGCATCCTTGGGGTGAGGGGAGGTTGGAAGTACCCACTATAGAAGAGGGACAGGATCATGTAGGGAATGGACCAGGTCGGGGGTGGGATGAGTGGGAGGGAATTATAAGCAGCCTTGTACAATATATCTACTATGATAATGTTTTGCATAGCTAGACATGTACAACATATACAGAATTACTTATCTCCCAAGAAGGAATGGGTGACAGGGGAGGAAGGAAATGGATCTGAAATTCGAGGTCGTAACATTAAATGTTTCAAATATATATATAAATACTATTATTAATACTCTTTTGCCTATAATTGGGAGATAAGATGTGCAGGCATTGGGACACAAAGATTCATCTTCCTCTAATGGAAAAGTCGATGGGGGTATGGGAGAGGGTATGGGAGAGAGCAGATTGGAGGAAGCGATATCTTGTGGGACTGCTATTCTGGGAGGTTGGGTAGGGGAATAATGGGGGGAAAATGATTGTAACTCAAAATCTGGTGGAAATGAATGATGTAAAACAGAAGTTAATAAAGCATTTGTTTAAAAATAAAAAGATTCTATAATCAGGATCAGCGAAGGATGAGACAAGACATAATCTCTTTGCAACTGAATGCCTATGCCCACAGTTGGTACATAAACACCTGCTGAGTTAAAATGAAACAAGGGAAGACAGAAGTCCAAAGATTTCTGTAATCACAAGGAAATCATATAAGCTTAATGGCATGGAAGAGTATGAATCAATCTTCTCTAATGCCCTGAAATTCTCTTCTCTTGCTCACCCCCACTGGCTCCCCCATTACTCCTTTGGTCCGGCAGCCCTCTCCTGGGACTTCTGTTTAGACTTAAGCCTAGGTCACAACATAGATCAATTTGATAATCTTCCAAATGGTACTTTATAGATAATCACAACTGGTTACATAAAATTCTTGTTTGTTATTACATGGTTTTTTTTTTAATCTCTGGGGGTTAATTTACATAGTTATTATAAATTACTCAGGAACAGCAGGTCAGCTGAAGGACATTCTATCAGCCTTAACTTAGAATTTTTCATCTTTGGTTTGATTCCTCTCAAAACATTACTAATGAGGGCTGTGTTAATCAAATGCAATTCACTCACTCTGAGCTTTGAGGAAAAAACAGGGATAGAGAGAAATGGTTCTTTAGCATTCATCATAAAAGAAAAAGTTACCATGGTTGTGTTAATTATCTTTTGAAAGAGATGAGCTCCTCACTAGTAAAAAGAGAAAGCAAATAGAAATAACTCTGGGGTTTCACCTCACATCCAGCAAATTGGAAAAGATTGTTGTTGTAGGGTTTATGGAAAGTCAGTCAATAAACATTTATTAATTGTCTGCTTTGTGCCAAGCATTGTACTAAACCCTGGGGATACAAAGAGAAGCAAAAGATAATCCCTGCCCTCACAATGCTCACTATCTGATGGAGAGGCAGGTGTGGTCTGAACAATACTCTAAGGCAATATTCTATGGAAGTCAGGGTTAGGTGGATTACCATTTTTCCTTAAAAAGAACTGAAATATTCTTAAAATTTAATTGGCTCCAGGTACTAAAAAGCTCCTGCTTTTAATGAACTTCCTGGTGGCATAGGTACAAAAACAGTCAGGTTCCTCCCTTAGGATTCTGAATAGCTGGCCAACACGGGCAAACAGAGACAGGGAAACAATGCAAAGCTGAATCAATGTTGTATCCTTACTAAATATCCTCCCCCTGCTATGACTAAATAACTATCCTAGGGCGGCTAGGTGGCTCAGTGAGTAGAGCATCGGCCCTGGAGTCAGAAGGACCTGAGTTTGGATCCGACCTCAGACACTTAGCGCACACACAAAAACCTAGCCGTGTGACCTTGGCCAAGTTACTTAACCCCAATTGCCCTCCAAAAAGCAAAAAAAAAAAAAAACTATCCTATTACTAACTCTGAGATGTTCTATGAATATCTAAAAGCTTGCAGGGATGATAAAATCAAGTGAGGGCTTTTTAAGGATGGGGAAAGATATGACCAGGAGGCAGTTGGTAGGAGACACTGAAGATTAGAAAAATACAATGGGGAGAACAGAGGAGAAAATCTTTGTAGAAAACCAGAGAAGGCTGGCAGAACTGCCCTTAGACTTGGGTAAACTGGTTTGACCTGGACCCAAGCTTCAGAAAGTCCTGCACTTTTGGAGGACTCAGTTCATCATAGACACACACAAAAATGATTTAAGATAAAAATGAAATGTGAAGAATAAAATAAATGTGAATGCTCTGCACAAACAAGCAAGTGTTACCTTATTTATGTGGAATATGGGAATAGCTAAATACACATGAACCAGCTGATTGTCATGGGTTAGAAGGGCAGCTAGATGGTACAGTGGATAGAGTGTCAGGCCTGGAGTCAGGAAGACTCCAAATCTGGCCTCAGACTCTTACTAGCTGTGTGACCCTGAGCAAGTCACTTAACCTTGTTTGCCTCAGTTTCCTCATTAATAAAATGAGCTGGAGAAGGAAATGGCAAGCTACTCCAGCATCTTTGCCAAGAAAACCCCAAAGGGGTCATGAAGAGTTAGACACAAGTGAAACAACTAAATAACAACAACAGAAGGACAGTTCCAGATGCCCATGTGATAGAGTCCTAGAAAATGTTCCTAATTCACTCAACATGCTCCAGAGCAATACTTTAACTTGCCCCACATTTTCAAGAAATCAATTTAGTGTTCATAGACCTTATTGTTAAACAAAGTCATTTTGAAGTACAACATACACTCTTGACTGAATACAATATCATGGATGATTAATTTAATAATATAAATGTGCCCTAACATGCATAACAATGACTTATGGGTAAGAACATTAGGCATTGTTACAAGAGAGTATTTTATAAGAAAAACTGTGTTATTGCCAATGCTTTTCAGTAGCAGTCAGAACCTACAAATGTGAACATCACTGACAATAATATTCTGGTTTTCTGATATGAAGTACAGACCAAAACATCATTGCTGAATTTAAGGGTTTTCTTTCAACATCTCATGAATATTTCAGGTTTATTACATGAAAATATATTACATTGCAGTTTTAGTGTTATCATTTAAATATTTGTGTTACTAACATGTTCTGAGAGGTTAATGCTTTTGAAGGCCTCTATCTGCTGCTTAGATTTTTTTTTTTTTTTTTTGCTTTTTGGAGGGGCAATTGGGGTCAAGTGACTTGCCCAAAGTCAAATGGCTAGTAAGTGTTAAGTGTCTGAGGCTGGATTTGAACTCAGGTCCTCCTGACTCCAGAGCCAGTGTTCTATTCACTGCACCCCCTAGCCACCCCTGCTTGGATTTTCCAACATCCCTCATAAGGTACTTAAAAATTCTGGGATCTGTAGCCTAAATTCTTAATAAGTAATGAAATAACTCACTATGTCATCAACTTTGTTTCTAAAACATACTGTAATAATTAATGTTATGACTATAACTGTAATAAACATAAATTTTAAAATTCTCCCATTTAAAGAAGGGGCAGATTGACTTTTTTTTTGTCTTTATTAATTTTTCTGTTTACTTTTAGTTTACAAGATTCAGTTGCACAATCCCTTGAGTTTCTAATTTTCTTCCCCTTTCTCTCTTCCCCCCACCCCATCCCCATGGCAGCAGGCAATCAAGTAGAGGAACAGATTGACATTTGCTTATCAAAGTGCATATGTTGGTTCATTATATGGCACAGATTGGTATCTTCTATTATATAAAACATCATATTAGAGGTTGATTAGTTTATGTATAGAATGGAATACTTTAACATTTTGCTTTTTGTGTTTGTGCATGCTTAAACTGTTGTAAACAATAGTGGAAGGAAAAAACAAGTTTTGATATCAAAATGTTATCACAGGTTTGTATCAACAACTGAAATATAAGTTTCATTAAATTTTGTTTTCTCAAGTTATAATTTGGATGTATTTTGTACATTTAACACAAAATAATGATTATTTTAATTTTGAGAAAGAATTATTTTATCTGAGATTTCATAAACTGGGCACCATAAAATGTAAAGATATTATCAGCATTCCCTCCTCTGCTTTGTTTGTACTGCCAACACAACAAATATATTTAAATGACTAAAATTTAGTGTAAGACACAACAAAAATTATCTATTTCATTAAAAAGAAAATCACCATCAGAGTCTTCTGTGAAGGACATTTTTTATGTGCAATGCACTGAAACAGAGTTCCAATAATTAATCTACAATAAAGTTTTTATTCTTTGATACATTGCTGCAAGAAGAGCAACACTGAGTTTTTCTTGCAATGGGTATTATTGGTGAGTAATAAGGGTTGTTCAATGTATTCTAACATCTGGTTGTCAGTTAACAAATGATGTTGAAAACACTTACCTCAGTTTCCTCATCCATAAAATGAGCTGGAGAAGGAAATAAAATATATTTGTGGCACATGGAAAGGATACAGACTAAGATAAACCTACCAGTGTACAAACCATTTTCCTTGAATATTTGATACTGTTGTAAATAGCTGGGAGAATGAGTGAGAGGATTCACTCTTTAAAGATCAGTAATCCTGCTCTAAAGTTTCTACATACACTTCCCCTGTAGCATAATCTTACCTACATCTTGCCCTTCTAATGTATGACTTTTGGGGGAGCTTGTTTCTTTCCTTTGGGGGGAAGAGCTGGGGAGTGTAATTAAAGAATTAGCAGAATGACCTTGTTTCCATTATAGAATGTGAACCAATATTGTTTTCATTGCCTATTTATTTCTATCCCAAGGAAATATTTCACTCCATCTGGATCTTTTAACATGGTGAACCAGTGAATGCCTAGGCCTAAATTAACTTATGAAGTTCTCAGTTGTTTTGGTTTTTTGTTTTTTTTTTTTTAATGGGCATGGGCACATAAGCCAAGATCAGTGATAACTATTAGAAGTTCCTATAATGACTGCTGAGCCGTGCTGAGGTCTCTTTCAAATATGAAATTCTGTGTCTATGATTTGAAGCCAAGTCTTTGAGAATACAGAGGTGATAAAGCTACATAGGTACTGACTCCAAATTGCTCCCAAACAACACTAACAGAGCAGTGGGCTTTATGTTGACTGCCAAAGCTTTGGTGGTCTGGCATCTGCTGGAGAAGCATGGCACAGAGCTCATTAGACACCTTCAATTTCTTTTTTGGAGTGTGCTTACCACAAAAAAAAAAACTATCATAATTCCAGTTTAGAAAACCCCTTCCAATTAGGAAAGCTGTATGGGAAATAACGATAGTACCAGGAGAGTCCTTAAAATATTTAGCTTCATATACCTAAGTACAATATTTTGAAGTTCAACATTTTTCACTATCTAACCACAGGAGTTCCTCACCTATTTTTTGTCTTTGACAGTCTTTGAGAGTCTGGTGAAGTCTATGGACCTAGCCTCAGAAGATTTTTTCTTTTTTTGGAGGGGGGAAGGTAGGGCAATTGGGGTTAAGTGACTTGCCCAAAGTCACACAGCTAGTTTCATGTTAAGTGTCTGAGGTCTGATTTGAACTCATGTCCTCCTGACTCCAGGGCTGGTGCTCTATTCACTGTGCCACCTAGCCACCCCATCTCAGAACATTTTTAAAGCAGAAAATAAAATATATAAGATTCCAGAAGAAGCCAATTATACTGAAATAGTTTTAGAAAAACTAAAATATAAAAAATAAGTTCACAAATCTCAGGTTAAGAATGCCTGCCTCAGGGGCAGCTAGGTGGTACAGTGAATAGAGCACCAGCCCTGGAGTCAGGAAGACCTGAGTTCAAATCTGACCTCAGACACAATACAAAAACTAGCCGTGTGACTTTGGACAAGTCACTTAACACCAAGTACCCTCCAAAAAAAAAAGAATGCCTGCCTAGAAATTAATGGTGCTTACATCTTATATCTTCACAACAATTTATGATTTTTTAAGTATTTTAGTATTTTAAACTTATGTGTATCCTTTATGTCATGAGTTTGATAGAATAGGCATCATCATTCTCCATTTTACAGAAGAAGAGAGACTCTAAGAACCAAATTGCTTTAGCCAAGGTCATACGACAAGGTCAGGGCAGAGCAGGCACTAGAAGTCAGGTCTCTGGAGTTATCGAGACCTAAATTCAAATCCAGCCTCAGCCACTTATCAGCTATGTGTGACCATGGACAAATCATTTCCTTAACTAAAATAGGGTTAATAATAATACCTACCTCCTACAGTTATTGTGAGGACCACATGAGATATTTGTAAAGTGCTTGGCACATGGTAGGTACTTAATAAATGTTTCTTTCTTCATTATTTCACTCTTCTGCATGGCACATGTCTGTGTAGGCTTGTGAACATACAGTATCCAACAATATTGAAATTAAGAAAACATAGGTTTAGCTAAATCCAGAGCATCTATTGGGGAAGGACGTATCTTTTTCTCTCACAAAACCATAGGTAGATTTTTACATTAAAACAAGCTAATGCAAATGTTAGGGGTAGCAGGGAAGGGCATTTTAGTTAAATGAGCTTGGTTTGTTTTAAAGTTATAAAATCTCTAACTGAGACTGAAACCATAAAACTCCATTTAACACAATAGCCAATAGGTATTAAAATCATCTTTAATCAATAGTTTTTAAAGGTTAATTTGTTCATGAGTCCCTTCCAGCTCAGTGCTAGAAGAGATGACTTATAAAAAAAAATCAAATTAATGACCCTGGCTTCTTTTGGGGATGAAAACAATGTTCAAAGCAGTAAATTCCTTTGTCTAAGTATATAGGTCAATGATCAAAATCAGCATGTTTCTCAGAGCAGAAATTTAAAAAGAATTTTTTTTAAATGCTTCTGGGGCTCCTGCTGATTTTCAACAGAAATAGATAATTATGTATTTTGGTAGATCATGACCAGGCCTGTACACAGTACAAGGTAGAGAGCAGGCACTGTAAAACAGAATTTCAAAGGGTAAAGAAACTAGGCTGTGAATCAAAAGGAATTTCAAGCCATGTGAGACATGGGAATACTGCTGAACAGTAGCTTCTGCTACAGAGACACAGAGGACAAAGGTTTAATTGTTTCTAGTATGGCACAGGCTCTGGGCTCACTATCCGGACACCCATTGCCACTGGCAGATGAAGTCCCCAGAAGTGCCAGGTTTCTTGTCCCTTCAGAGTTCTAGAGACAATCCTGAATGGTTGGGGAGTTGCTTCTCTAATACTCTAATATTCAAAAGTCCTCAGCAAGTCTAACACTAATTGCAAGTTAATATCAATTAGCCAGCCAGACTTGATTTTTAGTATTTGCCAAAGCAGTAAAATAAAAATATCTCATATTAACATTCCCTAAAACCAGGAGTCTATATGGAATCCAGGGAAAAATGTGACAAAACTTAGAGAACACATATGACAAAGGATAACTCATTGCCCTTGGCTGCTGCAGGTCCATTTCTCCCCTTAATGGGAGGCTCATGAATTTCTCCTTAGGAGTAATTTCTATTTCTTCTGAGCTCCCTGTAGAGTCCTGGAGCTGTGGGCTTAGTTTTCCTTGGTTCCCAATGCAGATGCTGCTGTTAGCCACTGAGGTTCCAGGGCATCAATCTCCATCGACAATGGAAAGTCCCACATCCTTCTGACCTTTAAATATTTTCAAGGGAGCCTCTGATCAATTCTCCCCCCTCCCTCCAAGCAATTATTTTACAGAGGATGGACTGCTTCTCCCACTGAGATAACCCATCGATAGAATGTCCAATTCCAAATTGGCTTGCTATTTTTATGTAAGCCCCACAGAGCATGACCTACTCTTCAGTCAATCCTTTATAAAAAATTATTTTTAATTTGTATTTTATTTTATTATCAGGTCTGCATTCTTTGCCTTCCACCCCCCCTCTCCCATTATTAAATAAAAAGTCTTTTTTAATCTGTTTTCTTTCACAACATGACTATTATTAATATGTTTTGCATGACTATACATATATAACCTTTATGGAATTGCTTGCCATCTCAATGAGGGTTAGGAGTTGGGGAGGGAGGAAAGGAGAGTATTTGGAACTCAAAGTTTTAAAAACAGATGTTAAAAATTGTTGTTTACATTTAACTGGGGAAAAATTAAATCCTAAATAAATACCCAAAAAAAAGTCTTCATTGTAATGCACTTTCTGTGTACTATCATCTCATTTCATTCAATAGATTTTACTCCTTATAAATTAAGGGTGTTGGAAGCGGCTAGGTGGCACAGTGAATAGAGCACCGGCCCTAGAGTCAGGAGGACCTGAGTTCAAATCCAGACTCAGACACTTAACACAAAAAACTAGCCATGTGACCTTGGGCAAGTCACTTAGCCCCAGTTGCCCCTCAAAAAAAAACCACATAAATTAAGGGTGTTTTCATATATGCCTTGGATTGATTGATTCAATAGAGGTCCTCTCACCTGATAAAGTGATCAGCAATTAGATTAGACCAGGGATCGGGAGCCTATGGCCTCAAGATCACATGTGGAACTGTATCCTCAAGTGCAGCCCTTTGACTGAATCCAAACTCCACAGAACAATTCCCCTTAATAAAAGGACATTTTTCTGTGAAGTTTGGAATCAATCATAGGGCCTTACTTGAAGACCTAGAGGGCTTACATGTGGCCTCAAGGCTCCATGTTCCACACCCCTGAGTTAGACTATATTCCATTGAATGGGACCAGGAGATTTAGCTCTTGAGGCAAGTGCTGTCATCAATTCAGGGCACCAAATGAACTGTAACTTCTACCACTGTTACTATAATTTGATCAGTACTCTCAACTAATAGAATGATGGTATTCAAAACAGATTAGTCAGGGTGATAAGAGTGGGAGAGATTACCAAATTTCAGATGAATGAAATTAGAGGGAACACATTAACTATAACTGATTGTTCTTGACCAAAAGAACCTGGCACCATCAATAATGTGATTGGGATTTTTGAGAACAGATACTATGATTTTTGAATCAACCATAGAAAAATAGCAAATAATATGCCAGTATCTGACCCAAGAAGGCTACAAAGTATACAGTAATGCAATGATTATGAATGCTTTGGGAAACTGGAACCTGGAAAGTGAGTCAGTCTTAAACAAACTAAAAATCAGGAAAAGTTATAGCAATCTCATGAGAAAACTAACAGTGCAGAAACACAATGAAGTGGATCAGTGCTATATCTATCAATTCCATCATGGGGGGGTGGAAAAATACATAGGATAAATATAAACAAAAAATGATAAATTACTTTTTAACTAGTTTGTGGGACATAATTTGTGACATAACGACAACAAAATTTGATATCCTACAACATTGCTATAGTTGTTAATTATTTCAAATAGGATTTTAGTGGATTCTCTAGGATTCTCTAAGTATACCATCATATCATCTGTAAAGAGTGATGGTTTTGTTTCCTCATTGCCTACCCCAATTCCTACATTTTTTTTCTTCTATTATTGCTATAACTAGCATTTCTAGTGCAATGTTGAATAACAGTGGTGATAACAGATACCCTTACTTTACCCCAATATTACTAGGAAGACGTCTAGCTTATCCACATTACTTATCATTAAAGGAAAGAGCCATTGATTTCTATGCTTTCCAGTATTTTTAATAGGAACGAGCATTGTAATTTGTCAAAAGCTTTTTCTGTGTCTATTAAGATAATCATATGATTTTTGTTAGGTTTTGTTATTGAGATGGTAAATTATGCGGATAGTTTTCCTAATATTAAACCAGCCCTGCATTCCTAGTATAAATCCCACCTGGTTTTTGTGGTGTATAACCTCTGTGATACATTGCTGTAACCTCTTTGCTAGTATTTACATCAATATTCATTTGGGAAATTGGTCAATAGTCTTCTTCCTCTGTTTCTACTCTTCCTGGTTTAGATATCAGCACCATATTTGCATTGTAAAAGGAATTTGTTAGGACTCCTTCTTTGTCTATTTTTCTAAATAGTTTATATAGTATTATATATTTATACTGTTGTTTAAATGTTTGGTAGAATTCACTTGTGAATCCATCAAGCACTGGGAATTTTTTCTTACAGAACTCAATGATAGCTTGTTCAATTTATTTTTCTAAGATAAGTTTCTTTATTTCCTCCTCACTTAATCTGAGCAATTTACATTTTTTGTAAATATTTATCCATTTTACTTAAATTGTTAGATTTGTTAGCATATAATTGGGAAAGATAACTCTTAATAATTGGTTTAATTTTATGTTCACTGATGGTGAATTCACCCTTTTCATTTCTGTAATTTGGTAATTTGGTTTTCTTGTTAGGACAGCTAGGTGGTGCAGTGGATAGAGTGCAGGGCTTAAATCTACCCTCAGACACTCACTAGCTGTATGATCTTGGGCAAATCACTTAACCCTATTTGACTCAGTTCCTCATTTGTAAAATGAGGTAGAGAAGAAAATGGCAGACCATTCCAGTATCTTTGCCAAGAAAACTCCACAGAGAGGCAGCAAGGTATAATGGATATCAAACCAACCTCAAAATCTGAAAGACCTGGGTTCAAGTCCTATTTCTGACATAGACTGACACGGGGTACATCACTTAATAGTGTCACAAAGAGTCAGACATGATTGAAACAACTGAACAAAAAATAACTATTTGGTCATGACTCTGTCCTAGCTCTCATCCTCCTATCTGACCACTCCTCTGGGGCCAAGATACGTTTAAACCTACCACTAAGGGCCACCCCGTCAAATACTTTAAGACAACTATCACTTGCCCTTTGAGTCTTCTCCAGACTAAACATCTCTAGGTCCTTCAACCAATCCTCTTCTAGTAATCAGTACTGCTTTAAGCATAATATTGCTGTCCTTACAGTATTATTCGATAGCTGGGCTACATTAACTTGAAAACTAGTCTTTGAAAACAATTACTCACCTATACTTTCTCATTTGACCACCAAAGAACTGAAAACTATCATTAGTTGTAGCCTCTCAGACCTCAAGGATTTTAAGAGGGATAAAAAAAAACATTGATTTTAATTTAAAATTCAATTCTGCATTACCTCCTAGTAAAGGCATTAGGCAATTTTTAGACATTTTAAATTAAGGTTGAGTTTTTCTTTCTAAAAATGTAAGTTCCAGAAGGCATCTTTTCCCAGAGTAATTACATCATTTAATTAAACCTGCATTGAAATTTATCAATGTATCTTCTTTCCTTGGTTATTTTCTTCAAAATATAAGGATATTTAGTTTCTATGTCCTCATTGGCTACATCTCTGCTAATTTTAACATTATACAATTGAAATCAATTTTTAAGTAACTGAACCAACCAATGTAAAGTAAAAGATTCTTCATCATCCAATTCTACCATCTACTCCATTTGTTCCACTGCTTCAAATAAACTTGAAGCTTTTGTTTAATTAGATTATGTGAGAAGAATATTTTATTGTCATCTTTAATCTATATAGTGATAAGATGTTCTTTTCTTTCATTGTACACTTCAGTTCCTTGTAGTTGATTGCAAACTACAAAAAGTTGGTTTAACTCTGCCTTTTTCTTTTATTATACTTGAGTGTTTTATAATATTCTGTACATAAATTCACAGTATCTCATCCTGTTTTACAACTGAAGAAATTAAGGACCAAAAGGTATGCAACTTGTCCAATAGGGATGAGCAAATTAGGGGAGAAATTAGAACTAAAACTCATGACTACCAATTAAGTGCCCTTCTAATCTGTAACTTCACTTCTTCATTCTGGTTCTGTCTTTAGTTGCATACAGACCACCTGTCATATGTCCTATTGTTACTAGAAACAGTATGTCAAAAATTAATTCTCTGCCCTAAAATTAGCTCTCCTTTCCATGTCAATAAATGGTATTATTCTTGTTCTACTCTCATAGGCTAGAAGCCTTGGAACCATCTTTGATTCTATCTTCTCCTTCATCACTAAGTCCAATTCTTCCTTCAAAATGTTTCTTGTACTCACCCTTTTCTCCTCAATCCCACTGGTAACAACCTGGTGCATGTCTCATTACATCTTGTATTATTCTAATAATTATCTATATTTAGAAAGTGAGAAATATCAAACAGGGGACTTGAACCTAAGTCTTCCAAATAAAGGGTTATAGATTTAGATGGGACAAGATGGCTGTAAACATGCCTTTTACCTCTCAATTCTGTAAGTCTGTGTCTCAGAGTTGGAAGGAATATCGGTCCTGGTCATCCATCAAGTCATTTCATCATTGGAATTACAGCCCTAGAACCAAATCCCCTTCTCTCCCTTTTACAGATAAGAAACTTAAACCTAGAAAGTTAAAGTGATTTGTCCAAGATCACAGAGGTAGTAAATGGAAGAAAATAAGGATATGACCCAAAATCCTCTAACTCCAGGGCCAGTGCTTTATCCCACTCTACTAACTCAAACACCTCATTTTACAGGTGAGGAAACCAAGATGAAGAAACACTATGGGTATTGAGCAGGACCATACAGTGGTAAATGGCAGAGTTGAGATTTGATGCCAAATTAAGCACACTTTCTGCTACAACAAATTGTCTCCTTTTGCAAATTTATCATTCATCCTGTTATACAATATAATCTAAAAGGCAGAACAGCAATTAGAAGTAGACATAGATTGTTGTCATTATTTCAGTAATGTTTACATATATTTTCACATGCAAAGACTTCAGATTTAATTACTTTATTTGTTATTCTGATTTTTGAGATTCTTGAGCTTATAATAAAACTTATTTACAAAGTCATTTTAAATCATTGAATTTCAAGGAAGGTTCCTAAATAGTAAACAAATATAAGCTTAAGTTGAGCTTTTCCTCCAATGTTTTCATTACTGATTTATTCACACTGTGATGTAGTTTATGTGTATAGATATGAATAGCATTATAGCTTACTCAGAGTTACATTTCCTAGAATACCAACCACTGTTTATGTAAAATTCCTAAATAAACAAGAAAATTATCTGAGAATGAAAGCTATCTGATTGAAATTGAGCCAGTAAGTCTCAAATTGGTTAGCAAAAAGGAAACTAGAAAGATTATATAACCGAGGCTATAAGCATTTTGTTATGTTTTTTAAATAAAATCCCTTAAAGTATTTACACTTGAAGCTAGCCAAAAAGCATCTTATCTGAAAATGAATAATTTATTTTAATATTGCCACAAATTTAAATGTCATTTCTTAATCCACCTTGTTAACAAGGAAAAGTCACTTGGGCTTCAGTAAGGTAGACTGTCTATTAAGTATTCTATTCTGCTTTCACTTTTTCAAACAAATCTCCATGGGTCTCACTATGAATTAAATTAGAAGACAACCATTTTATGTCTTATTAGAGTATGGAAGTGAGCAATAGGTCCCAGGCCAGTAGGGAAGGTAATGATCCGTGCCCTAACTTAGAATTCTATGAATTCAGGGTGGCTAGGTCACACAGTAAATAGAGCACTGGCCCTGGCATCAGGAGGACCTGAGTTCAAATCTGGCCTCAGACACTTAACACAAAAACTAGACTGTGACCTTGGGCAAGTCACTTAACCCCAATTGCCTCCCAAAAAGAAAAAAAAATTCTATGAATTCCTTAACTATTAGCTGAATTATCAAGCAAAAAGAGATTTTTAGCAAAGAAAGTGCCTTGGTTTGATTTTTTTTTTTTACTCCCTAGGTAGGGTACAAATTTTAATCTACTCAATAACCATGGGAGTGAATAGATAAGAGTACGTGCCCTAGTACCACAGATTGCTAATACAACTTCAATAAACCTTCAATACCACTTTGATAAGTAAATCTTCCTTTAATACACAGGTCAAGTACTACCTTCTATAAGAAGTCTTTTTGATCTCACATTCTACTAGTGCCCCACCTCCAAAATTACCCTACATTTATGTGTATTTATTCTATGTATATTTGTATTTATTCTGTATTGCTCGTATGTGTATTTATTATTTCCTCTACTGGAAATATAAGTTTCCTGAGAAAAAGGATGTTTTATTCTTTGTCTTTGTATCCACAATACCTCTGAATATTTGGTACCTTAGAGAAGCTTAATAGACACTTGTTGATTGGTAAATACATTTCCTCTTTATGAGCAACCATCTCCACTACATAGTGTAGTTCTTCCTCATATTCCCATCCTAGGAAATTTGTGTCCATTTATTTCCTTAAATTAAATCACAGAATCACAGACCTCTGAGGTCACTCTAGGCCCTAAGGATAAAAGATAAAAATTAAACAGCCTTTGATTTTAAGGGGTCTACCTTCTATTAGGGAAGATGTACACATTAGTAGATAAAAACTAGGTGTGTGTATATTTATTCATTTATAAATGATATACATGTGTTACTGTCAAATAGTAAACACTTTAAAATGCTTAATAATTATTACCATAAACCTAAACTATTATAATTCCTTAATTTTTATTCTAGGTCAGAGGAAGGCTTATTATTTTTTAATTTTTTAATTTACTTATTTTTCATTTTCAACATTCACTTTTATAAGATTTAGTTTTTGATTTTCTCCCTCTCCTTTTCCCTGCTCAAGACAGGTTGCAATCTGATATAGGCTCTACTTAAGAATTCATATTAAACATATTTTCACATTAGTCATGTTGTAAAGAAGAATTAGAATCAATGGGTAGAACCATGACAAAGAAGAAACAAAACAACAACAAGAGAAGAGAGAAAGCAAATAATTATATTTCCACCAGCATTCAGACTCCAAAGTTCTTTTTCTGGATGTGGATAGTATTTTCCATCATGAGTCTTTTGGATTTGTCTTAGATTCATGCATTGCTGAGAAGAGCTAGGTCTATCAAAGTCAGTCATCACACAGTGTTGGTGTTAAATATGTACAATGTCATCCTGGTTCTGCTCACTTCACTTAGCATCAGTTCATATAAGTCTTTCCAGGTTTTTTTCTGATGTCTGCCTTCTCATCATTTCTTATAGCACAATAGTATTCCAATACATTCATATACAACAACTTGCTTAATCATTCTCCAATTGATGGGCATGCCCTCAATTTCTAATTCTTGGCCACCACAAAAAGAGCTGCTATAAATATTTTTGTACACATGGGTCCTTTCCCCATTTGTATGATCTCTTTGGGACACAGACCTAAAAGTGCTATCGCTGGTTCAAAGGGTATACACAGTTTTATAGTGTGGGCATAGTTGCAAATTGCTCTTCAGAATAGTTGGATCAGTTCACAAGTCCACCAACAATGTATTAATGTTCCAATTCCCCCATATCCCCAACATTTATCATTTTTGTGTTTTGTCATGTTAGCCAATCTGGTATGTGTGGTAGTACTGCAGAGTTGTTTTGATTTGCATCTCTATAATCAATAGTGATTTAGAGCATTTTATAGATAACTTTAATTTCTTCCTCTGAAAACTGCCTATTTATATCCTTTGACTATTTATCAATTAGGGAATGTCTCATATTCTTGTGAATTTGACTCCATTCTCTATATATTTTAGAAATGAGGCCTTTATCAGAGACACTGGTTGTAAAAATTGTTCCCCAGCTTTTTGCTTCTTGGTTGTATTGGCCTTGTTTATGCAAAAACTTTTCAATGTAATATAATCAAAATCATCCATTTCACATTTCATAATGTTCTCTATCTCTTGTGTGGTCATAAATCCTTCCATTCTCCATAAGTCTGACAGGTAAACTATTGCTTGCTCTCCTACTTTGTTTATAGTATCAGCCTTTATTTCTAAATTTATTACCCATTTTAACTTTATCTTGGCATATGGTATAAGATGTTGGTCTATGCCTAGTTTCTATCATACTATTTTCCAGTTGTCCCAGAAGTTTCTGTTAAATAATAATTTCTTATCCCAGAAGCTTAGACTCTTTAGGTCTATCAAACAGTAGATTACCATTATCATTGACCACTATGTCTTGTGTATCTAACCTATTCCACTTATCCACCACTCTATTTCTTAGCCAGTACCAAGTAGTTTTGATGATTACTGATTTATAATACAATTCCTTCCTAAGAGATCTTTCCACCCTACTCTCTTCCCCCAATCTAAACTTTTGCATGGATGTAGACCTATCTTTCTTTTGGCAAGACATACGACAGACTGAAAAATTTCATGGAATTTCTCTAAGAAACTGATAAGCAATTGTCTGACTTGGATTGTTTGGTTATAATCCTACTTTGGTGCAGAGGCTACATGATATGTCAGATTCTCTTTCGGGTTGGAGATTTTTTTCTTCTTACTAGGCTGTCTTCATGAAATATTTAGATAGCAAAAACATAGTCAAACATTAAATCACTGTATACCTAATAAGCATATGTTTAGAATTCAATTTCAAAACAATTCACTCTGATTCTCTCTGCCTAGGAAGGCCCAGCCAGATCTTTAACATAGTTGACAATTGTGTCTCTATTTTAATTTAAACTCTCTGTTTGGCTAAGTAATTTTTGCTAATCTCAGCAACCCAGGATCAATTTATTTTGTGCAAACTAAGCTGTTTGCTACCTAATATATACAACGTCTTGGAAAGTAAGTACCAAGGATTTGCTATCCAAATATGAAGGTGATAAAACAATTCTTTTTTAACCTTGTTATGAACAAAAAGGTTTAGTACAAGACAAAAAGAACAATACAGTTATTAACAGAATAAAACAGAAAAGAGGACCATGAGAGGTAGATTATAGTTCTGATCTAGACTCTGACACTAAGGCCCTATCTGTCCTCAACCAAGCCATATGTACAGAGATAATACTTCTGTGCATATAGAAAGACAGAAAATCTGTGTGGAGCCAAATTAAACAAAAAATAATAACCAGAAAATTTGTGTTGCTGACAGAAACACATCATAAAAAGAGGAACATAGACCAAGACTATGGAGGCCAAAAACTTTGACTTCATCTAGCTTTTGCTCTTGACCTAACTTTGCATGCCAATACAAAATAATCTGAAGCTACTAGGTGGTGCAGTGGATAGAACACTAGGCTTGGAATCAGGAAGACTCATTTTCATGAGTTAAAATCTGGCCTCCGACACTTACTGTGTGACCTTGGGCAACTCATTTAACCATTTGCCTTAATTTCCTCATCTGTAAAATGAGCTGCAGAAGGAACTCCAGTGTCTTTGCCAAGAAAACCCAAAAATGAGGTCACCAAGAGTTGGATATGACTGAACAACAACCAAGATAATCTTAGGAGTGAAATTCATCCTGTCATTACAGTCCCCACAATCTGAATGTTTGTCTTAAGCAGAGTCCCCAAAATAGATTTGGAGGACACAATCTGGGTCTGTTCTTGCAAAGGCAGTTGTCTGTGACCATGGCTGTTAAGTCTATTCTTTTAACTAATGCCCAGGGGCATTCTGTTAGCTTTTATTGACTACCATTTGGCTGGACTTGGTGGCCCTTTGATATTTATAATAACCCATGGCTTCTGATTTAAAAAGTTATAGTTATTATTAGGGAGAGGAGTTCTAACCATAGCATGCCAATTGAGCTATCTACTGACAGTAGAAAACAGCAGCTGGTCTTAAAAAAGCTAAATACCCTAAGTTCAGCAAATGGTAACTGTACATCTCAGGAACTATGAAACTAAAAAAAAAAAATACCCAAAAAAGATAACATGAAAGAACATGGAGATGTGATATGCAGAACAAAGGGAATGCCCAACAAAGACAACATACCCAGAGGAGAAGATGTGTTTAGAAGAGAAGAGATAATGCAATACCCATCAAAAAATGATGCTGTGCCCAGAGGGTCTTAATAGCTCTGTAGCATTGGAAGTCGGAATTGCCCTGGCCACCCCTCTTTCTCCATATGTGCTTCATTCTTGTATCATGGCCATGCTGACATGTGGGTTTCCATTTATGTTATCTGGTCACACGTTCTCACTAATGGTTAGGAAGGCAACTGCAGATTATATTCCATACATACCTAGGGAATATTTTCTTATTTTCTTTTTTTATGCTATTTATTAAATGTTCTGTTTTGAACTATGTCCACTGGCCAGTAAAAGTAAAAATAACATTGGGGCAGCTAGGTGGCGCAGTGAGCAAGAGTTCCGGCCCCAGAATCAGGAGGATCCGGCATCAGTTCCAACCTCAGAAAATGAGCACCCACACATAAAAAATGACTGGCCAGTGTAACCTTGAGCAAGTTACTTAACCCCAATTGCTTTAAAAAAAAAAGTAAAAATAACAGTTGAGGTCTTGTGAGTTGTGGCTTTGAATGATGTTGACCCAAAAAGTATCTCAAACCTATAGTAGCTATTTTAGGTGTTCCACCTCTGAGAGGAGTCCAGGTGCTACATGCCTAACATCTTTGAGCCTCAATTTCTTCATCTGAAAAATAAAGTGGCTAAACTAAACAATCACTTATGTCTTTCCAGCTCTAATATTCTATGATTCTATGAAAAATATTGCACAGCAATATTGTTATAAGATAACGTCTGATAATGTCTGATGGTCATCTCAAGACATGACAGTCTTCTTTTTAAGGGAAATAGGTCATAGAATGTGTGCATGGAAATCATTGCTTTAAGAATAGACCACAGAAAAATACTACAAATCGGTCAGCTCCAGGCAGCCACTAAGATCAGGGTTCAAGTATCCCACTCTCAGAAGAATAGTTAAGAATATATCTCCCCTCCCAGGGAGCACACTTCCTCTCCTTGGGAACATGATGCTCCTATGGGACTAAGCTTTCCCACCTGAATGGATTCATGCCCCCATAGCTCCCCAACTCAGTGCTACCCTTATATGAGTTTTATTCTATGTTACTAAGTATATGTCTGACACATATTGGGTCCCCTTCTCCCCTTCTCTCACCTTTCCCACTTTTCCCTATTATTTGTAATAAAACTTGAGTATTAAACTGTCTCCCATTCTTATGACATATTACAATCCATTGTATTACATAGATCCAGATAAAGCAAAAATAAAATATTCCTTCTCATATACCTCCAACATGTCAAAAGCCTGATATAAGATGATTTGCTTAGGTTGCTAATTCATGCCTCCTCAATACTATTGTTATAATAAAATT
This sequence comes from Gymnobelideus leadbeateri, assembly GCA_011680675.1. NCBI lineage: Eukaryota > Metazoa > Chordata > Mammalia > Diprotodontia > Petauridae > Gymnobelideus > Gymnobelideus leadbeateri. The sequence continues at coordinate 1,519,980 of WOXC01003755.1, read as the reverse complement.
CTACTATATTTTAAAGAAAAATAGTTTCTTTTTTGAAAATATATAATAATTCTAACAAGGATAAGTTAGAAATATTGTCCAGTAGGCTGACCACATTTTCTAAAACAAAAGACACATGGTCAATAAATAAAACTTGTCCACATGCTGCTTTCCCACTTTTCTGCCTTTGAACAAATGGGCCCCCATATTTAGAATGAACTTCCTTATCATCTCCTCAAGTACTATGTAAGACTTTACCATGGCCACCTTCCTCTTCCCCCACCCCATTCCAGTTATTAGCATTTTCTCACTCTTAAATTTTCTTTACATTGATCTATTTATTTATGTAACCCATCTCGTATCTCATTTTTCCCAAGTCTTCTTTGTTAACAACTCGGGACCAATCTCACCATTGGCTTCCCATATAATTACCTCCACCATCCTCTGGTCCTGATCAAGCTCAAACGACCCAAAATACAGTCCTGAGATACCCTCATCATAACCCTCCATGAGTCCTACATGGTATTTCCTCTGTTCTGCCTCTTGACTTCTTTACAAAAGAATATCTGAAATTAAGAGAAAGACCACAAGAACTTGGGAACTCTATATATTCTGTTGTGCATGCAGGCAAATAACTGGATTGTCAAATGTTTATAGCAATGACTCTGTGGGCATCATTTCCATCGTGCCTGGTACATGGTAGACATTTAAAGTTCACAGAATCACAAAATTTGTTAGATGGAAGAGACTTCAGCATTCATTTGGCCTATTCAATACACCAAAGGAATTACCACTATAGCATATTCAACAAGTAGACTTCCAGCCTCTGCTTGAAGACATCTAAGGAAAACAAACCCATCACTTCTTGGAACAATACATTCCACTTCTTGAGAGCTCTAATCATTAGGAAATTTTTCCTGACAGCAAAACTGTTTTCCTTTTTTCAACTTCTATTCATTGTTCCTGGTTCTTCCCCATGGAAGAAGTCCAACTAAACCTCCACTGTGGGGAACCCTGACATCCCGAAGCAGGGCTGAAAAAGAGTTGCTTACTGAGAGAGTGCACAAAAGAAACGGGACTCCAAGAGTGGTGGAAAATATCCCAAGAACAAGCTTTTATAGAGCACTCCTTCCCAGTTACAATATTATGTTTATCACCGGAGAACACTGCATGCTACCTTGTTCCCAGGTGGCGGGGGGGGTACATACCATACTTATCATGAGGACATAATGCTTGGGGGATGAGAAACCAATCCAGGCCTGACAGCAGGCTCTTCAGGCAAGAGGGTTTATTCAGCCATCAGGGTCAGAGTCCCCTGGCCTGTAGTCCTCCATGCTCCATGTGATACTCCTTCAAATACTTGAATATAACTATCATCACTTCCCTTCAGTCCTCTTTTCTCCAGGTCAAATGTGCTCAATTGCTTTGACCATTCTACATGTCATGGACTCAAGGTCCACAATCATCCTTGTTGTTCCCTCTCAACATGCTCCAGTTTATCCATATCTTTCTTAAACTATAGTACCCAGAATTGAACAAAACATTATAGATTAGTTCTGATAAGTGTGGAGTATGGTGGGACTATCATCATCTTTCTATTCCTACAAGCTATGTCCTCTTAATACAGTCCCAGTTTGGATCAGCTGTTTTGGCTATTACATCTCACTGTTGATTCATATTAAGCTTGTAGTCCACTAAAACTCCAGGATCTTTTCCAAAACTTCTATCCATGCCTCCTCTATCTCAAACTTGTGAAGTTGATTTTTATACGCAAGTGAAATACTTTATACTTGTCCATGCTGAATTTTATTATATTAGGTTCAACTCAATCCTATAGCCTGTCAAGGTCCTTTAGGATTTTAATTCTTTCATCTGCTATATTAGCTCTCCCTCTCAGCTTTCTGTCATCTTTAAATGTGATACACAATTTGTATGTATACATAAATATACCAATCTATAAAATATTTATCTGTAGTCAAAAATAAATATATTAAATAGCATAGTGCCAAGTTCAGATCCCTATAGTACTCCACTAGAGACTCCTTGCCCCAATCACATTGGTAGTGAATCATTAAAAACTACCCTGAATCTGGCCATCCAAATTCTCAAACCATTTGGTTGCACCATTGCCTAATCCATGTCTTTCCATCTTCTTCACAAGAATAGTATGATATTTCACCAAAAGTTTGTTTAAAATGTAGGTAAACCATATCCCCAGTATTCCCCTCAAGTGCTAAATAATCCTGTCAAAAAGAAATGATTTAATCTGAAATAACCTATTCTTGATGAAGTCATGCTAACTCTTTGGAATTTCCACCTTCCTTTCTAGGAGTTCATTAACCATCTCTTTCATGATCCGTGGCAGAATTATTCCAGTCGAGATCACTGACCTAGAATCTGTACTCTGTTCTCTTCTTCCTTTAAACACTGAAACGTTCGTCTTTTTTCCATCCTTATGGCACATCTACCATTTTCCACAACCTACCAAATATCACTGAAAGTGATCCCATGTCCCAATTCTTCTAGGATTCAAGGATAGAATTTATCTGGTTCAGACAATTTGAATTAAACAAAGATGCTCTCTTACTATCTCCTTTTTTATCTTAAGTATCATTTTTGTTGAATATCGTTTCTATGATTTATTTTTATTCTGTCACTTTGAGAATAAAAGTCATTCTCCTTTGTAGAGATGACAGAAACAGAATAAGAACTAAGTTCCGACTTCTCTGCTGTTAGTTATTATCATCCCATCAACCTCAAGCAAAGATCTTATTCCTTCTTTGATCCTCCTTTCTCTCCCAATATAATTTTTTAAAAGCTTTTTTATTGTCTTTAGCTTCTCTCACCAGCTTCAGCTCATTCTTACTTTAGCATTCCAGACACTATTTTTATAGGAGTGTGTCACACTCTTATAGTTCTTCTATTACCTGGACCTGCTTCAAATATTTGTTAAATTAAATTTTCTTTGGTGTCCCAATTATATGTGCTTTTAGAGGTTTTTGTGACCAGGAATTTCTTTTTTAAATGTTTATTATTAATTTAATTGAGAATGAAAGCATGATTTCATTATGAAGTTGAGAACAAAAAGATTATACATAAAACCACACATCTTTATTATGTACAACTTGCTTTAAGCACTTAACAAATTCAATATATTATTTCCAAAGTTGGCCTGCTTATATTTCCTTCTATACTTCTTTCTATGTTATGTATCTTTTTTTAAAAAAGTTTCAACTAATCATTCAGTGTATTTAGAAGGTGAATGGTAGAATAGCATTGTCACAGTTTGGATTTCATATCTTTACAAACTGGTTTTTAACATTAATCCCATTTTAGAGATGAAATAATTGGAGCTCCGAAGTTAAACAACTTTCCTGAGATCACAAAGTTCATAATCATTACAGCTAGAACTTGAACACAGATCATTTGACTGAAGGTCCATTCATGCTTTGCTACTTCACTAAGCCAGTTCTCTCACTGATTAACATACCTTTCACTGATTAATAGTGAGTATTGACAGGATATAATGCCTATATCCATACAGTCCCTCATTTATTATGTATGTAGTTCATATGAGATCTGAAGGTGCTCATTCCAACTATCACTCCCAGTGAAAATTTGCATCCCCAAAGCTTGTCTCCTCTTAGGGTTGTAGACATAATAACCTTGAGAAATCAGGGCCATTTCCTAATATTATTTAAGAACTTTCTAGTCCTCTACTGTGCTTCCCCCTACATCAATTCAGTTAAGAATCATTTATTCAGTCACTTACTGTATCACATAAGGTGATACAGTAAGCAAAAGTGGCACCAAACATTCTCCCACAAGTACATATAGAATCCAGGGGAAAGCAGGCTCAAGCTTAAAGAACAAAGATATAACTCACACTTGCAAATTGCTAGGAGTCCTTTTCCACAATTCACAAAGTGCTCAAGAGGTTCCCTTAATCATGATGAATTTGCATTCATCTTTCTTTAGCACCCAGTGCAAACACTACCACCAGCTGACCCAGGGACATCACCAGGGTAGCAAGGGGAATATGAGAGTCCAAAATCTTCTGGACCTTTTGAAGCACATACCATCTTCCTCTGGTCAAAGAGGGAAGAGGTTGAGGTACGGGGTGAGGAGTAGCAAAAGAAGGTCAAAGCTAAAGTCTCTCTTTCCTTAATCCACCTTAAATAGTTCTTCTCAAGGAGTTTAATTAGAACTACATAGTCCAATTTCTCCAATTCTTTCCATCTAATTTGATGCTTTTTATGTAAGACCCATGAGGGTACTATAAGTCAACTGGAACCAACCTTTCACTTGTTCAGCACTTTGAATGGCTTTCTAAAACTGTTCAAACTTAGCCAAGACCCTTGACCGAAATTAATTTAGTCTTTTATTACTAATTTCAAATGAGGTTGAGGTTGAGTAAATCAATTAGATTTGAATCTGGTGGAACATTTTTGAAGTCATCTAATCCAACTCCCTTATTCTCGTATAGAAAAGTCCAGAAAATCAATTTTGTCTTGCCTGGAACTTGAATACAGGTCCTCTGACTCGAAAATGTAGCCTTCTTCCAACTATAACACCGAATTCCTTCACAATTCATTGCTTCTCTTTGAAACAAGGCCACTTTTCTGTCATGACACTCTGCTATATGACATAGTACATAAAGGGATGTTAGATAAAGAGATAGAGAGCCAAGAAGCTCTGGGTTCAAGTCCTTCCTCTGACACAAACTGAATAGCTTTGGGTAATTCACTAACTTTGGTACCTATAAATTGCAGAGGAAGATACCTCTGCCAATACAGTGATCAGTTTGATTCCATATAAAATATTCACTTTTGATAGACTTAGCCCTTCTCAGCAATGCAAGGATCTAAAACAATTCCAAAGGACTCATGATGGAAAATGCCATCCACATCCAGAGAAAGAACTACGGAGTCAGAGTACAGAACGAAACAGATTCTTTTTTTTGTTTAACTTTTTTTCTCCTATGCAACATGACTAATGTGAAAATGTGTTTAATAGGAATGTTATGTGTAGAGCCCATATCAGACTGCATGTTACCTTAGGGAGGGAGAAATTTTAGAACTTAGGGAAATATTGAAAATTTAAAATAAAATTTTAAAAATCAAAAATAAAGTATTATGTGAGTAATCATTCACTCAAACCAACAGTTCATGAGCTCTCATAGTTGTGCTTATTTTTAATAATCAAAGGACAAAATTAATTCAAAGTAAAGGTATTTAATGAGACAGATTAGTTGTCGGGGGGTTAAGTAGCAAAAATGCTTCTTATTCCCAAACCCAGAGTATGTTCTCCAACAAATCAAAACACCATGAGAATGAACACATAAGGAATGTATCTCAAAGAGGCATAGACAAATATGGAGGGCCACACAGGTTGGGGGCATGCAAGGTCAATGTACACATATGAAGGGATAACACGTCTCCAATGCTTCACATTGATGTCTGTCTTCATACTGCTTCTGGGGACCCTTCTTCCCACCCTAGTGTCTTTGTCAGTCTCAAGTTTTTACTTCTGTTCCTATGGTCACATGATTCCACTTGTCATGGTTCCACTAGTCATGAGGTTGTGGCACCTCCATTTTCAGCTCCTGGCTTCAGCTAGACTGCTCACCCTTTTTTCCATAGGTATGCTTCCCACTACTCCACCCCCTTCAAACCAGAAGATTTGTCTAGCTTTCCCAGTAGGAAATAGTTCTGGCAATTAAAATCTTGCCAAAGTTAAATGATTGAAGGGAAACAGGTAAGAGTCCTCAATTTGGACAAGGTTATTTTTCTACTCTGAAACGAGCCTCAGAAGTGTTGTCGACATTGATTTGGAAATAAGCTTGCTCTAAGGGTCAAGATGGTGAGGAAGAAGTCAATAAAAATGTCATTGGTGTGTAACAAGTTACAATCAGGGAAAAGGTTAAGAATTAATTGTTGGTACTTGGTAGGGCAAATATGTGTGAACTCAGAAAGTCTGGGTAATGGATAAAGAACATTTGCCAGAGTTAGAGATTAAGAATTTATCAATTTCTCTCTAATACCCATGAGGAGATAAAGTACCCTCATTCTAAATAGCAGGACCAAGGTCTTTAGAGGGGAATATTCCTAGATTAAGCCTAAATCCACAAAAGGATCCCTTAGGAACATTTAGCACCTTTGTTCCATGATCCACTAGCCATCTCTTATTTTTTCCTTTTAGTGAATCACTCAGAATCAGTATGCTATGGGAATTTCGGGGACCAGTCACTTCTCCAAGACTATCTCCATATAAATTAATAAATTGGCATTCCAGTTCACAAATCCATTTTTATGGCTTTGGCTCTGGCGGCTTTCTTCTTGCCAACTAACCCAGTATTTCTGAACCTAAAAAGTCAAAAACCTGGGTCTGGTGAATTTTCCCCTCAAAAAAAAAAAAAAAAGGTGTGGGGGGAATATAGCCATGTCCATGAGACCAAGCCCAGAGAAGTCAGCAATTTTTTATGAAACATTAAGAATCCCAATCAAGGCTAGTGGGCAGTGAAAGCGCGCCTGGATCAGGGCTGAGTTGCGGCTCGACATTATAACAAAAACTAGCAACTTGGGCAAGTTACTTAACCATTGCCTAAAGGGTAGGTGGCAGTGAGTAAGGCGCTGTTGGATGAGCCTCAGAAATGACACCCACGCATAAATAATGACTAGCCGTGTAACCTTGAGCAAGTTACTTAACCCCAATTGCTTAAAAAAAAAAAAAGAATCCCAAGATCAAAATATTCTGGAAATGGTGCCAAGGCCCCAAAGATAGGTCAGATTTCTTAGAGCTTGACTGTAATAAGTCCCATGACTTTAAAATATTCCAGCTACTCGAAATGAGGATAGGGTGCTCTTCCATGGGAGCTAGGGTGAAATTTAGTCTCAAGTAGCAAATTATAGCTCCCTCCCTCCCCGTGGCTGTAAGACAGTGTGGTAGCCAAAGAGTCAGAATGCTGATTCTCTTGGCATTAGTAGAGCTATCTCTCAATCCATGATGAATCATTCCGGACCAGCCCATGGTCAGACAAAAATTCTCAGATTATACCAGAAGGAACGTACAAGCAACAGTCTCATTCTAGCCCACACCCTGGACAAAACTGCATGAACAAAAATCAGAACTTTTAGCCAGAAAAGTCTCTTTCAACTATAGATTATAAATATTTGGTAGGTTTGGGTGACAAAGTACTTGAAATGCTGCAGAAAAGGAACCCCTCCAGTATTTAGGAGGGTGGGGTTCATCCTTCCTTTTTGAAGACCAATGACATCACAGATGTTTTCACTTTGAAGTGAACTGGATTTGTGAGGCCTCAATCCCTCTTCTAGAACCAAAGTCCAAAGGTAAGACAAAAGTCAGGATACTGTAAATGGCCTGGGACGGATGACCTTGATGTCTTCCATGTCTGTCCAAACTCTAAGTGCTCCACATTACCTTCAGCCTCCTTCATGGCCATTGGGACAAATTGTTCTCATCTGCTGGGAGAAGCCTTCAAATACTTGGGATAGGCATCCCCCTAACTCACCAACAGGTTTAAAGCCTATGGGCTACCCTCAACCTGGTTTAGCCTGCCTTCAGAAAGGGATTGCTAGTGTGTGACCACTATACAAGCTACAGTTTCTTGTAATCATAGGTGAGAGTTAGGTGACAAGTAGGCACCAAAGTAGGTGAACATCTCTAAAAAGTGCTCAACAAGTCCTCTCACTGGAGGTGCTAGTCTTCCCTTAATACCTCCAAACATCCTATTTAGGATATTGCTGAGAAGGCCAATTACCTTATCAATAAGTTGATTAGGAAGCTCTCTTTTGCTCATTTTCTAAGGTTATGATTTACAGTTCCAATTTCAGGGAGTGAGGGTTGGTGAGAAGACCATACTGGTACATGGCTACCTTCCTGAAGATAGGAAAGGAGAATCCAAAGAGGAGGTGATCCAAGGATGGGATATGTTTGGGAATCTATTCGTAGGACTTCTTAGAAGGATGACATGTTTCAAAGGCAACCTGTTAAATGGGAGGAAAAAAAAAATCTTACAGGTCATCTAGGATAGAGGTCTCCAAATTTTTTAATCATGTACCCCCAACAAAAAAATTTTGATCATATACCCCCAAAACATATGTATCTCTTGGAAATCTTAAAGGATTAGAGAAAAATGAAGATAATTTTATTAATGGTACAAAAGCTCATTCTCACTAAAATAATGATACTTTTAGTGAGAGCAATACTATTGAAAATGCTTCATTATATTTTAAGATCTGAGTTTATCATTTTGTGATACAATAATTGAAGGTCTACTTTTAGGCTCAATTGATTTTCATATTTTGTTTCAATACCCAGAGCTGAAAATACATGTATATAGGTATATACATGCATCATTCCCCATGCTTACTGAATTATGATAGTCATTTTTAAATCCCATCTACTGGTCTCGAAAATGTTCATTAAAATTTACTTAGCAAATGTCTGTCATGTAGAAATAGCTCTTGCAAACAAATTGGAAGGTGGTATATTTTTATATTTAAAAAAAACATTAAAACTCACTGAAACTTTGGAAATTTTTTTAACAAGTTAGAAAATCCATTTCCTAATTTAAATGGAAAGGTAGGAGAGTTTTTAGTGATATACATACATCATTTTCGATAACCCAGTAGAATAATAATGAAACGTTTCCAAATATTTCTTTACCCATCACAAGTTTCTTTTCCCTTCAAAAAATATCACTTTTCCCTTTATTATATCATCTTTTGCCTTGAAAGGGAAATATTTAGGGCGCTTTTATCCTCCAATAATACCTGCTAATTATCACATTGACAGCCTTATACCATCACAAAAGAGGTCAGCAAATTTGGAGCACATCTTAATAAAAGAAAGATGTACAACTCATCTTTGAATTCCATATCTTTTTATGAATATTTTGGCCATGAGATAACCAATAAGCCTCTGCATGACATGAAAGTTTTTCCATGGTCACTCCTTATCATCTCACTACAAAGTGTTATAAAAATGCTATTTTAAGTCTTTAGTTTTATAAGGCCATCTCTTATAGCTCTCTATTCACCTCTGCCTACAATTTCTTTTACTATAATGACCTGTCAATAAATGACTGACACTTGGTGCCCTTTCTATAAACTAATCCTGGAATCTTTCTATTCCATATAGTCATCATTTTGGAAGCACTTGCACAGGTTCTCTTTCTCCCCCCCATAGAACATTTTTATTTGAAAACTCATTTACTACTAAGAATACATCTTCTCTGGCATATATTTTTGTTAGTGACTCATGAAAGAAAAAAAAAATCTCTATTATTACTGCATCTAGCAAATACAAAATGTACTAGAAACATCTGTATTTTCACCTAACTGCATAGCAAGCCATCCCAAACCATATAATATGTTCTAGTTTGGAGGGGGGGGGGGTTGTTTGGACTCTTCAATAATGTTTTCTGTGTGTCTTCTGTCAACACTCGCTGACAAAGTAATATAATGGCAAGTTGGGGGTGGCGTGGGTGTGTATTATTTCAGTCAGTATTAGAGGTGCAGCAAGAACAATTGCTTCCCTGTCTTTGTGATGTGCCTTGTCTTTCCATATTAAGACTTTTCCAAAATGGCTTCTACAAATATATTAAATTTAGTGAAATTTTATTTAGTCCTGGATCGAGTATTATAACACATTAAACATGGTTAGATATAGCTACACATACACATATGTATGCATTGTACAGGTTTGTCCCCATGTTCTGAACATCAGACTCTACATTGACTGTGTGCAGGGACTGCCTTTTGCATTTCTTTTATAACCCCAGCACTTAGCACAAGGCCTGGAATATAGTAGGTGCTTAATAAATGCTTACATAAGATATTCTGCTTCTTTCAGGCCCTTTTTCTAAGGGGCAGTTCATGATAAAAGGAACAGAAAATGGATTTTGTGTAAAGGAATAAAATACTGATTGTTAAATGATGTGGGATATCATTGTTATTTTATTTATTTTTTTTTTTTGCAGGGCAATGGGGTTAAGTAACTTGCCCAAGGTCACACTAGGGTATTTTTTGTTTGTGTGTGCTTAAGTTAAGTGTCTGAGGCCGGATCCGAACTCAGGTCCTTCTGACTCCAGGGCCAACGCTCTACTCACTTCGACACCTAGCCGCCCCTTCATTGTTATTATTGATGAGCATTTTTGATATCTAATACAAGAAAAAGAACCATGTTTTGATATATACTATTCATATGTCTGAAAAATATTACCAGATAGGATTTTGGACAGTTTTAGAAAGAAAATGATCAGTAATAGAGATTTGAGGACTGCAGTCTTTGTCAATAAGGTAGAACTTAGGAACAGTCTACTGTTATAAAAAAAGTCAGAGAAAGCTTAAAAAAAAAAAAAAGGAAGGAAAAAGTAGAAAGATATGAACATAAAGAAATAGTTTCAAAGACCCCAAGGCAATAAGCTACTTTATTGAAAACTCCCAAGCTAAAAAGCAAAATGGACACTCTTCCCTAATTTTTACATATAGGTTTTATGATAAGAGAATAAAACTAAGAAAATCATAAATCAAATCTTTGGTATTTTTAATAGACTTCAGTTTGGTGGGGGAAACTTTACAAGTTGTGATTTTGTAAAAAAAAAAAATTAATACACTGAATTTGAAGTAAAAAATGAGTCAGTACACTCATTTAAGTCAATGGGCAGAAAGGTACCAGAGAAACAACAGCAGAGGAGAAAGAAGATTCTGAAAAAGAAGCTTTGAAGGAAGAAGGGGACAGCAGGAGGAGTGAGTGCTAGATGGTCATAGCTATGGTGAACACCATTAGAAGCCCTCCAATTATAAAAGACTTCAGCTTAGCTATTCCTAGTTGGTTGGAGAGAACAGACTTCATTGGTCAAGTTCAGTGACAGCTATTACTTTTCTGAACCACTTAAGATTTTTTTAATATGTTAACATCTATATTTAAATATATTTTATCTTCTTTGTAATCCTATGTACTTTATACATTTTTTTAAAAAAAGACATTTTAAAAGGGTTCATAGACTTCACCAGACTGATAAAGAGGTCTGACACACACACACACACACACACACACACACACACACACACACACACACAGTGAAGGACCCCTGTCCTAAGGTAACTTTGGACACCTAGACTTGGAGAAAGGTGACGCTTTTCACAAAGGCTTGTTCTCTGCTACCTCTGGCTCAAGAGAGCAGAGGAACCTTCACAATTACTTTCATATTGTGGTGGGTGGAACTGCATTTCTGTGAGCTCCATTCTGCCTGAAAAGTGCAACATCCATATGAGTAAATAACTGACTGTTCTACCTAGACCAAAGATAGTCAGTTTGGTGAGGTTTTCAGTTCTTGACTTAAAGGGAAAGGCTTTTCAAGTTAAGAACTAATACTTCCTAGATGCCCTTTTAAGGACCATAGCTAATTTAAAGTGCTAATAGTCTATACACAAGTTCAAGGAGAGAATTCCCCAGTTAAAGAGTGATGAAGGGGCTAGGTGGCATAGTGAATAGAGCACTGGTCATGGAGTCAGGAAGACCCGAATTCAAATTCAGTCTCAGACACTTGACACACTTACTAGCTATGTGATCTTGGGCAAGTCATTTAACCCCAATTGCCCTGCCTTCCACCTTGCAAAAAAAAAAAAAAAAAAAAAAGACAAAAACAAAAAACCACAAAAAAGTGATGAAGAACTATTGAACCACAAGCAAAGTAGTTTTGTGTAGCATAGATATTTCTTGATGAATCAGTAACATTCCAGTTTGCAATCTAGAGTTTTATGTTTCCCTGCCAGATTCCTATGTATTTGCCTCCTATACCATAGATATCTGGGGTTACATATGTGGGTTGTGATGTATTTTATTATTTGCTTTAATATATTGACATTGTTGTAGAACCCAGTACTCATCCAAGGTTCTTGGCTGGAGTCAGTAAGCAACAACCAAGAGAAGCAAAGAACCTTTATTCAGTCAGCCCAGCAGATGCCAAGACAGAAGGCATCTTCTCTGAGCCTCTGGGGAGAGAGCTTTTTAGCCACAGCTTTCAGGCAGCATTTTTGCAGCACATGTTAAATACCAACCAGTCCCAGGCTACATTAGGCCTTGAAACTGAGCAGTTCCAAGGAAGAGAAGGGGAGGTATGTTTCAGGAAATTAGATTTGCAAATAAATGGATTTTGTGTCCACAATGGGGATGAGAGTGGTGTAAAGCAAGGAGGCAAGGGAAGGAAGAGTTATCTTTGACCCAGTTAACTGAGGCTATCAACCTTGGGATAAGTTGTAAGACACTATAAAGTCTTATCTTTAAACTTAATGCAATTTTCCTTGTTTTCTTACAGAGTTTATAATATTAACATTTCTCTGGATTATTAAGTAAATGGTTACGTTTAACAACCCAAAGTGTCATTGTTGTGAATAGCTGATTTTGTAGAAAGAAAACACACATTTGATGGAACCTCCAGGACTATAGTGATGAATAAAGGAAGTATATTTCCTCTCTAATAGTTTACCCCCAGGATCCTAAGAAGTTTGAATGTAACAATATAGTGGTAGTCTATCTCTGGGAACTTATTTTTTATAGCTTTTTAATTATATGTGGGTTTTTTTGGAGGTAGATGATAGTTTCATACTTTAAAAAAAAATCAAACTTACCTTCTAATAATTTTTATCGATGAGTTTTCACTGGTGATGCCAATCTGGATAGACTCTAAAAACATGACTACATGGCCAGCCATTCTATATCTTCAAGAAAAAAGTCCTTATTTTTCTTAGGATTCTAAAATCCTCTTTTAAAAAAATAACATCTCATTATTCATTAGTGGTAACACCAGAGGCATAAGGGGGAGGTGGGAGTATTAATAATCAGACAGATGAAAGAATGGCAAACTATATTTTTAAATGAGTGCTTATTATGCATTTACTGGGTGCCAGGCACTATGCTAAATTCTAGGGAAACAAAAGTAAAAACAGCCCCTACTCTCAAGGAGCTTACATTCTATCATATAACATATACATAAACACATAAACACATAAACACACACACACACACACACACACACACACACACACACACACACCAAGACAGAGTTTAAAAAGAGAATCAATCGTTCCTTGGAAACTTGGTGACAAAGAATTTAGAAGTATAATAACAATACCTAACCAATACCTCTATGGAGTTCAGCAGTCTCATTTTCCATTGGTTAGTCCATCACATTTTCTTAAAGTTCAGCAGTGGATTCACTAGAATCAGACTAGCTGGTGGAAAACATTTTATAATCACTTACTGCCATCTTATGTTCTTTCTTGTCACTACACAACACCAGTACTGAGCAGAAAAAAAAAATCAGAATACAGAAAGCCATATATCATACAAATAGTTTTCTCCCCCAAAAAAAATTAATAAATGAGCTTAGATATCTAATTCTCATACCCCTTTCCATTTCTTTTAACAGTAAGCTTAGGTTTAAACATTATGTTCAATATTTAGCTCTTGCTATCATTTTTTCTGTCAATTAGTTACAAAAAGGGAAATACGTCATAATTACATTGAACAGTTGAATATATAAAGATCAAATTCCAGATAATGGAACCTACCTTCACTATATTAAATACATCTATTTCAGAGATATTAGTAGAACAACAATGAGAATTTTTATTATTAATATTTTAATCAGAATCTGGAGTTCTGCTTCATAACCAGAATCAGAGTTTGAGAGTCAGAAGGGACCTTAGTGAAGAAATCAGTTCCTTTTCACCAAACTCTCTCTCCCTCCCTCATTCTTGTCACCACAAAGCAATCAACTATTATACAATTCCAGTTTTCCATTAGTGGGAACTTTTGTAGTCAATACACACAGCATCTTACTCTAAAAGAACAATGCTACCTAACTGACATTTTCATTGATTCTTCAATGTGTGGTAATGTCTCTGGTCTAAACAAACTTCAATGATATTCACTCAGAACATGCTACAACCCAAGCCATTATTTTGACTATATAATCCTACAGAAACTTAATTGTAAAACAGAGATATTGTAACTTTGCAATAAAAAGTATGGTAACTTTTAAAAAATCTACTACGTATAGTCTATACTTAAAGATTATGACACATATTTTCAACTCTTAATCTAGATCTTTTAAGTATTTTTAACCTGCTTTCCTGATGTGCAAAGCACCTTATATGACATCATCTTGGTTGATTCTCAACAACCTTGGGAGGCAGGTGCTCTTATCATCCCTACCTTACAGGTGAAAAAAAGAGGCTAAAGAAATGTGAAAGTATTATGATATGATAAACTCACTATAGCTACATTTCTTTTGCCAACAATCAAGTGACTTCAGAAGAATCAATGAGTTCATAGAAACCCATATCTGCAATTCAATTTTTATTAAATAAAACAAATTTTATTAAATATCACTGTGCTAGTTGCCAGAAGTATGAGTCAAGACACACGAGATTTTTTCCAAGAGGGGTATATACCCCAGAAGAATACTGCCTACATAATACTTCTGATCATAAAACAACCTGAATGAAAGAGGGCTAAAGGTTTGCCAAGCAGATAATTACAAATAAGTTTTTCTTTTTTTCCTAGAGGAAGTAAAGGACATGGATAAATGGAAGATATTATGGGCTGTGGAGTTAGAATAGATAGCTCCAACCACATGTTTAAATAGAGTCCAAAAACAAATTGAAAGAGTTCAAATAAAATGGTCTCCACAATTAAAAGACCTAAAGAAATAAAAAAAAAAAAAAACCAGAGACCCGACTTGGCAGTGAACATTTGCTTTACCTTGGCAAGTTTTAGATTTAAGAAAGTTCATTTCCTAAGCATTATTACAGAAGACTGAGAGCAGGACCTCCAAAAAAAAGTGTCAGAAGAAGGAAAGGATAGAAGCCATAAGGAGAAAATAAGCCTAATGAACATTTGCAAATGAAACCAGAAGGATAAATTGAATAGATCTTCCAAGTCTTTATGGTTTTCCAAAAATGACAATAGTAAAACCACCACATTTGGATTCTACCAATTGAGTACCCAATGCAGTATATGAGGGAAAAGGTACAACAGTTTGATTGGACCAAATATGAATGGAAGAACTATATAATGGAAGTCACAATTTTGAAAGTATTGAGGGGTCAGTTAAAGATATCAAAGGGAAGGAGCAAGTGAAATCATGGATAGTATTATCAAAAAAAGTGTGGGGGTAATTAAAGAATGTCAATAGCTATTTATATTCTCATTTTTATAAACATCTTTACAAGAATAGTGTATTACAAATCAAGTGTATCCTTGATAATAAATGTGAAGAATGAGCAGGTGAACTTTCATTAACTTTTTATAGAAGATCACAGTTTGCTACCAAATCGTTGCTAGGAAGAAGAGATAGAATCCTGGGTAGAAGAATATTAAACTCATTTCTACATTAGCAGTAATTCTAGTGTTTGTATAGTACCTTGCAATCTACAAAAGGTGAGTCAAACATCTTCATTTGGTTCTCAAAACCCTGAAAGATAGGTTCAATGGGTAATGTTATCGCCATTTGCCATGTGAGGGAACCAAGGCTTAAAGATGAAAGACTTCCAATGCTTACATGGCTCATGAGAGTGAGATTTGAGCCCAGAGCTTCCTGACTCACTCTAGCTATGCCACACTGCTTCCAGAAGGGAGTATAGAGCATCATGGGAAGAAAATAGCACCTCTCTCCCCACACCACAGCACTCTGGACAGGATAGTCATGCTTTATTTATCTGGGGGTAGGTGGTGGATGGGAAACTAGATAGCACAGTGGAATAAAACACTGGTCATGGAGTCAGGAAGATGCTAATTTAAACCCAGCCTCCAACATTTACTGGCTAGGCAAGACACTTAACCTCAGTTTCCTCACATAAAATGGAGGTGGATAATAACATCTAGCTCCCAGAGTTGTTGTGAGGATCAAATGAGATTAATAATTGTAGTACTTAGCATATAGTAAGTACTATATAAATGCTAACCATCAGAACCATTATTATTCTCTTCCCTTTTAGTCAAAAAAGAAGGTAACTTTTGTTGATTAGTTTACTCCAGCATTTGATTTTTGCCTCTTCTCCTCATCAACCAATAGAAGGCAGCATTAAATTGGTCAAAATGATTTAAAAGTAAGAAAAAATACTGAGAAGTGAATAAAAATGTGCTGCTATCCATCTATCTCCCAAATGTCCTACAATCCAGAGATTCGTACTATCAGGTTATCTATAAGAATTGTCTTTTAAAAAACAAGTATTCAACCATATTACATTAAACAATAGTGCTAAAGATGGGTCAACCACAATAAAAAGCAAAATATTTTTCTTCCAATATCAATAAAGTCACACTGGGGCGGCTAGGTGGCGCAGTGAATAGAGTGCCGGCCCTGGAGTCAGAAGGACCTGAGTTCGGAGCAGGCCTCCGACACTTAATCCACACAAACAAAAACCTAGCCGTGTAACCTTGGGCAAGTTACTTAACCCCAATTGCCCTAAAGGGGGCAGCTAGGTGGTGCAGTGAGTAAGAGCGCCGGCCTCGGAGTTGGGATGACCCGAGATCAGATCCGGCCTCAGAAAATGAGCACCCATGCATAAATAATGACTAACCGTGTAACCTTGAGCAAGTTACTTAACCCCAATTGCTTTAAAAAAAAAATAAAAATAAATTAAAAAAAAATAAAGCCACACAAACAAGACAACAGAATGTCATTCAGATAGTCCCACTGACATAAAAATGTAACAGTTAAGTTGCCTAAGAACCTTTTATTTTTTTAATTACTTGTCAGGCTTAAGTTGACCCAAGAGACAATGAAAGATGATTCGATAGCATAATAAAAATTCTAAATCCAAACATTAAGACTTCCTTTATTTTCTCAAAGCCAAGAGGGATTTTTCTTCAATTAACCCCTCAATTCCTTCAATTCTATGATTCAAATTAGGCCAGAGCTCCCAAAAGTTTCTAGTCATTGGACTAGCTGGGAACATCCTGAAGGTCTGAGGCCATCCTCTTCTGACAGGAAAAGACCAAGGATAATCACAGTAATTTAGTATTGGAATATATATAGGTTAAGTAGGTGCCAAATAGCAAGGCAAACAATGACCTTTGCTTTTTCACCAGTTGGCCCCCATGCCTTGAACTCATTTTTTTTTCCTCTTTAGAATCTCTAGTTTCCTTCAAAGTTCAGTTCAAAAGACAAAATCTTTTTTGGTCCCTATGCCCATATATCAGTGCCTTTCTCTTCCCTTCCCTAAAAAAAAGTTACCTTGTGTATATGTGTAACCCATATTAATTCAGAAGATCATTATCCTAAGTCTCACAGTCATTTTAGGCCTATAATGAAGGAGACATCTCCCCCTCATGTTTTAGGGTGCCCCCAGTTTAGGGACAATTCTCTAATGTCATGGCTTAAGCCTCCCTCAGTGTGCTCCCCCAATTCGTTTGTCCTTTTTGAGGATGTCCTGAAAAATCTTTTATTCCAAATTGTCAAGAGAATGAAATGCTTCCTGAAGTAAGGGGAAAGACTAGATGCTAGTAGAAAAGTAGGTTAACAAGGAATTTTTTTTTTTTTTGGTGTCATGGACACCTTAGATTGTCTGGTGAAACCTATAGATCCCTTCTCAGAATAATATTTTTGAATACACAAAATAGATTACACAGGATTACAAAGGAAACCAATTACAAATAAAACCACACAAACAAGAAAACAATGTCATTCAGATAGTAGCACAGATATAAAGATGTAACAACATAGTTGCCTAAGAACCTTTTTTAAATCACTTGTCAGTCAAGTTTTTGTGAACAAAGTTTTTTTTTTTTTTTCTTGGACCCTCGGTTAAGCATTCCCATTAGAGCAATAACTCCCCTACTCCCCCCTCCCCATTTTTCTGCTTCAGGCACAATTTTGTATTTTTGTCACCAGAAACTGCAATAGTCTACATATAAAGTCAAATTGAAGGTCCCATCACTGTGTTAGAGACCAGTTTAAAAAAAAAAGAGCCCTTAGCACTCAAATACTAGAAATGCCACCATTAAGAACATATCCAATATACATACTGCATTTTAATGCTGTACTTGTCCAATTCTCCCCCGAGATCCTTCACAGTCCCTAGCACAGTTCTGAGGGCATAACTGGCCCTTTAAGCACCATTAGCTGACAAATACACATTTCACAATTTTCCTTCAAAATTGAGCTGAAATGACACAAACCTTTCCTGCTCCCAGTGCCCTGTTACTAGTGCCTTTCCTTCCTCTCCCTTCCTCACCAAAAATGGTTTGCATGTGTGTCTGTGTAACCCATATAAATTCTTAAAATCATTATCTTAACTTCCACTCTCACAGCTGCCTTGGGTCCAAAAGCAAGGATTTTTCCACTTTAGGTTTTGGACTTTCCCTGCCATCCCCTTAGGAGATTGTATAGCATGGTGGAAAGAAGATGGCATGTAGAGTATTGGAGACAGAGTTCTAGTACTGAAGGGGATCTTAGAGGTCTTCTAGGCACACAACTCATTTTACAATTGAGATAACTGAAGCCCAGGTTATCCTTATCCCAGGACACACAGGCGGTAAACATTAGAGGTAGTGCTTTTTTAACTAGGCACACCTGCAATGTCTATTGATTTGCAACCAAACTTGGTGTCTATCGGTTAAAGAAATAGCTATCTTGGGGGTGAGAAGGTGGGGAAACAGCTGTCAACTCCCTGTCAAGATTCTAGGAATTTTTTTAAAGGCACTGGGAGAGAGAGAGAGAAAAATTTGTTTTCATCTTAGAAAAGGAATGAAAAAGCATTTGTTCAATACTTACCAGTACCAGGCACTGTGCATATAAACACAAAATTAAGGAACTTTCTAATGGAGGTGATGACAGGTAGGGAGGATTACAAAATTGCAGCAGGAAGAGACCTTAGAGGTCACGTAGGAGTCTTAGGCCCTTATCTTAAAGCTGAGGAAACTCTGGCCCAGGTAGGTAAAGGGACCTGCCCCAAGTCTCTCGAGGGCTAAGAGGCAAAGCTGAGATTTGAGGGCAACACTTCCACCCCCAGACCCAGCACTCTATCCACCATACATAGTTGGGTAGCACAGCAAGCAGAAATAACTAGAACTATAAGATTAAGAAGTCAAGGGAAATATTCCAACAATATTCGTTTTTAGGAACATATGACAAAACCCAATCTTTATTTACTAAACAAGTGGAGCAAGGCACAAGCAAAAAGCTTAAGACCCCAAAATAAACACGTACTGTCTGTGCTTGGTCCCTCTCCCTAGTTTCAAACACCCCGAAATCTCAGCATTTAAATTATTAAAGCCACAGGACCACAATTACCTGATCATTCTTAAAGCAATCAGTCTCTGTTTGGAGCTCTCCTTTCTTTTCACAGAAACCTGTTTTCTACTAGAGTAACCTTTCTAGGCCAACTTTCTTCTATAAGATCATTTTCCTTCCTAAGAGAGCCTCTAGTAATCTTTCTTTTCTTCGCTGCTTTTTCCACCCTCCACCCCCTGCCTTTTTTGAGCAAAATTATATATAGGCTATCACTATCCCAGCTGTTTTAATTTGCACCCTATCATCTACAACCAGTCAAATCCTTACCTTACCTTGTCCTCCTTCACCCACACATTCCTATTTCTCAGAAACTTGATTTATTTTAATCAAGCATTTTGAACATCTGCCAGAGGTTAGATAGAATTCTATAATATTAAATAATTATGAGCTCATCGAAAAGCTTTCCTTATAAGCAGTCAGCTGTTTCCCCACCTCCTCACCCCCAAGATAGCTATTTCTTTAACCGATAGACACCAAGTTTGGTTGCAAATCAATAGACATTGCAGGTGTGCCTAGTTAAAAAAGCACTACCTCTAATGTTTACTGCCTGTGTGTCCTGGGATAAGGATAACCTGGGCTTCAGTTATCTCAATTGTAAAATGAGTTGTGTGCCTAGAAGACCTCTAAGATCCCCTTCAGTACTAGAACTCTGTCTCCAATACTCTACATGCCATCTTCTTTCCACCATGCTATACAATCTCCTAAGGGGATGGCAGGGAAAGTCCAAAACTTAAAATGGAAAATGCAAACAGCTGAACCAAACACTTGGGTCTATTTGAAATATATTCAAGAGGTGGAAAATATATAACTATTTTGTAATTGGAATCCCCAAAAGTGAGAAAAAGTTACCCTCTACACAGGGATTCTTAACCTAGGGTCTAAGAACTTGATTTTTTCAACTATTTTGATGAATATGTTTCAATATAGTCTCCTTTTCAATTCTATGTATTTATTATATGCACTTAGAAACATTATTCTTGGAGCAACTAGGTGGCACAGTGAATAGAGCATTGGCCCTGGGGTCAGGAGAATCTGAGTTCAAATCCAGCCTCAGACATTTGACACACTTACTAGCTATGTGACCTAGGTCAAGTCACTTAACCCCAATTACCCTACCTTCCCTCCTCAAAAACAAACAAAAAAAACATTATTCTTTAAAGAGGTCCATAATTTTCAATAGACTTGACAAAGGGGTCCATGACAACAGAAAAGTTAAGAACCTCTGATCTAAGACAACTTTGTAAGGCTTAGCTACAGAGCCAGTTCCAATCTTACATTAGTTAAGGGAATTTGTTCACAGACAGTTCCCTAGATCAATGAATTCACTTATGTGTCTAGCCCAAAAAGCTAAAAAATAAATTACAAAAAACAAAATGAAAATGGCAATCCTGTGACAGGCTAAAGAGAAAAATAATGTTATTTTAAGTGCTTGTGTTGGATATGGAAGGTTTGCAAAGAACTACCTATTTTTCCACATCCCCTCCTTTTCTGTCCAAGGTCATACAGATACTAAGTAACAGGGCCAGGATCTGAACTAAGACCTTCTGATTCAGCATCCAACCCTCTTTCCCCTGCACCCACTGAGGGTGTCAGTCAACTAACAGACACAGTCATGTTGTGGAGGTAGGGGGCAAGGGAAGACTACTTAAAACTTTCAGGGTGGTTGTTGGAAAAGCACTTTGTAAAGTGGAAAATTATTACATGAGCCATTATCATTACAGATGCAAACTATATTGACCTTGAACTCAGGAAAAATTGAATTAAATCTTCTCATGGTTACTAGTTCATTTAACCTCTCTGAATCTCAGTCTCCTATAAAATGGGATTAGTGATACCTATAGTTTTTACTTCATAGGGTTATTATGAAGATCAAATAAAAAATACGAACAGAGCTTTGCCAACCTCAAAGCAATACATGGCAGTAGTCAGAGGACCAAAGATTTAGGGACCCTGAAGGCCACCTCATCTAACTCTTCATTTTATAGATGAGGAACTGAGGCCAAGGGAGGTTAAGTGATTTACCTAATGTCACACAGGTAACAAGGAACAGAGATAGGATCTGAACCTAGGTCTAACACTTAAAAGCATTCTTTTTTCCCAAAGTATTTCAGAATTGACTTTTTCTAGTCTTTGACAATCCTAATTCCAAATGATTATAATGTATTTTCCATCTTTTGTGAAGATTTTACATCAGTCCCTACCTAATGCTCAGCTCAGCTCAGGACTTTTTCCACCACAAGGAGGCAGTGTGATACACTAGAAAGTACATGGCATTTTGAAGTAAAAACCGCATAAAGCCAGACCTGGAAGTTGTTCAGAAGCCATCTCATTCAATTCTTTATTTAATAGCTGAGGAAACTCAACTGAGGTGATCAAGTAACTTATCCGAGGTCATTCAGACAGAAAGCATCAGAAGTGGAATTTGAACCTGGGTTCTCTTCAGAACCAATGCTGTTTCTGGATTAAAATCCCAGCTAACCTGACTGTGGGTCTCAGTTTCCTCACCCATAAAATGAAGAAATAAGAAAAGATGAAGGCCAACGTTTCTTCCATTTCTGAATCTAGAAACTTACATTATCTAAATTACTCCATATGCCTATATGTTGTTTTGCCTAATTCCCATTATCCCATCTTCCCAAAATGTGTTTCCTTATTTTATTCAAATGAATATCATTTTTATGTAGATCAGAAGATACACAACTAAAGGGAGAATCTGTCACAATTTTCAAAAAATATAATTTCATAAAGGGAACATCTGGCTTCATCAAAAGGATTAATGACAATAACACGACAGCAGATATAGTTACTTTATCTCATTCTTCAAAGGTTTCAAATGGATCCATGAAACAGAATTCTTCCAAAGGCAGACTGTCCCAATTAAGCATCCTAAGATGTCAGTACCCTGACAACCTCAGAGTTAGAAGGAATTTCAGTGGTCAATTAGAGATCACACAAAACCTAAGCAAGAATCCCCTCTACAATATACCCAACATCCAGCCCTTGACTAAAGACCTACAAACTATTGTTTAATTTCTGTCCTTAGCTGGTCTCTATTACATTTGGAACTTAAGCTTCAAGGAGGCAGAAATGGGTTGATTTCAAGGGAGTCAACCCTCCTAAATCACTTGAGGGAAGTCTGACTACTGAAAACCTTTGCTAAACAGACTCAGAAATACAAGGTATAGACTATTAATTGAACATCCAATTAGAAATTACCTTCAATGTTCAAAGCCTAAGTAAGGTGGGGGAGAGGGGAGGGAATGGTCTTTTGTTTTTAATGTTACAAAACTAACTTTAGAGTGTGGTTTATGGACTGAACATTACCATTTTCTATCTGAACCCCACAAAATGACGTTAATTAAGTCAGTTGTTTCACTTGGTTACAGGTAGGTCTCTTAACTCCTCTAAGCTTGTTTTCACATCTGTAATATGGAGATGAAGATCATTCTCCAACTGCTCTGGTCCTCTAGCCTCTAAATGGTCTTTATGCCATTTTCTCTGACTGTTTCCCACACTGGAAATATTCTCCTCTACTCTTCCTACTGACCACCCTGGCTTCCTTTAAGTCCTAACTAAAATCTCATCATTTACAGAAAGTCTTCCCCAACTCTTCTTAATTTCAGTGCCTCCCCACTGTTATTTCCTATTTATTCTATATGTATTTACTTGGAAAATTTCTCCCCTATTACAATTTCTTTCTTTTTTTATATCCCCAACACTTAGCACAGTGCCTGGTATATAGAAGGCACTTAATAAATGTTTAGGGATGATTGAACTTGTGCCATTTTCAATATTCAGAATATCTATAATAACAAAATTAGAACATAAGGCCAAGGTCATAGGATTTTATTAGTATGCATTTAGATGTCTTCTTTTTAATAGTAGTAACAATAATAGCTAGCTTTTATATAGTGCTTTAAGATCTTTACCTGTATTTTCTTATTTGGTCCTTGCAACTACACTGTGAAATAGGTGATGTTATTATTCCCATTTTACAGATGAGAACACTGAGGCCGAAAGAAGTTAAGTGACTTTCACAGGATCACATCAGGATTAAATGTTTGAAGAAGGATTTTACCCAGATCTTCCTGACTCCAAGTGGATAGTCCTTTATCTACTAGGGCAGGGCTGGGGAAGAACATAGACCTATTATTTTATCATCACAGAAACTCCCTGATGTGAAAACTTCACCCTAGTTATGGTGCTGACAGAAAGATTTGATTTATCCATCCCACCCGCAACTCTCTACTGCTCACTTTCTGTTTAAAGTCTCAACTTAAAAATATCTTAATTTTTCTTTAAATTCAACATGGGGGACTCCCCATTATCTACTTGGTCTTAAAGAGTTAGTTAAGGCTTTTAATTTGCCCATGGTCACACAGGTATAGTATCTGTAAAAGCTCAGAATTTAACAAGATCTCCCTAATGCCAGGATTGGCTCTCTAACCACTACAAAATACTGTCTCTCTTATGGTAATGTTGTACCCAACCCCAAGTCACCCTCCATTTTATCTCAGTCCCCACCATTTTGTACTCCCTTCTTCACAGATGTAAAGTCCGGGTCCCAGGCATATTTCTGGGAAACTGCCCAAAGCATAGTCACCCATCCTGTTCTGGGAAATTGAAACTTAATTATATTCCATATAAGGTCCTAAACTGAGTATTAACTAATTGCATTCCTCTGCTTTTGTAACTTCCTGCTTGTGTACAGATATGATCATTACTTTGTGTTTTTTGTCTTTTTTTTTTTTTGTTGGGGTTGTTTGTGGTTGGTGTTTTTTTGGTGGGTGTTTGGTTTGGTGTTTGGTGGTTTGGGTTGGGTTGTTTGCAAGGTTACACGGCTAGGTTTTTGTTTGTGTGGATTAAGTGTCAGAGGCCGGCTCCGAACTCAGGTCCTTCTGATTCCAGGGGGCTCATTCACTGCCACCTAGCCGCCGTGTTTGTCTTTAAATACTCTGGCCCTGCCCCTGCTCAGGGCTGTCCGACTTGAGTCTACACTCCAGACAGCCAGGCCCTCATTAAGATCCACATTAAATTTATATTAAATTATGACCAGGTCTCGGCTCATTGATTCTCTGCACAACATTTCATGTTCCATATTGGAATCTCTATATTCAAATAAAGAATGTCCACAAAGTTTTGCTATGCTCTGAAAATATGCTCCTGAAAGTGTTTTGTTTTTTTTAAGTCCTCAGGAACAAATATGAAAAGGAAAAGAAAGTACCATATTATATTAAAATGTTATAAGTGACAAACTATCATTTTTTAGTTTTCAAGTGGCCTTTATCCAGGCATTAAACAAAATCACCAACAAGAGTAAGAGTCAAATACTTGACTAACAGAAAAGGCAATATGCAATGGCTAGATAGATTATTCAAGGTATTAAGACAAGTAGCCTAAGCTAATCAGAGAAACACTACAGAATTCTAAGTACCTAAAGACTACATTAAAAATATGTAGATAGATCTAGACATAGACATGTCTATATATAGACAAATAGATATAGACATAGAAACGCATGGTATTATAAACAGAAAGCAGGTCTCAAAGTTGGCAAGACCTGGGTTCAAGTCCTGCTTCTGACATATAATGGCTATGTGACCATAAGCCAAGTCCCTCGAGTTCTCAGTGCTACCAAATAACTCTTTAAGATTATAAATTGTAAAACAAGTGTAGATCTGCATTAGTAGACAGAGTTTCCTCATACAGAGTTCTCTATGTGAATGAAATCACAAATGGTTGTTATTGCAAAATTAGAACTGGAGGGCCATTCTGTACAAGGAGAGATGAAGCTAAAACTTGATATTTAGCAGAGTGTGCTGAGGTTAACAACTCCTGAAAGTTAAATCAATCTCCTTAAGTTCTCCACCCTTTCCCTCCCTTCCCAGAACAAAATAATTAGTTAGATCTAAGATCTCATCAATGCATCCAAGCTAAGCTCTGAATAACTCATAAAATGAAGTTCTTTGCCTATTCTTAAGGTCAGAACCATGGTTCTTCATGATGTTACTTTGCTTTCCTATAGTATGGAATTTAAGCAGTACTCAATGGGGAAGGCATGTGGCCAGAAAATTTGCCTAAAATGGTAAAGCAGGGGTATAACCACACTGGGACATTAAGACATCATTAGTACTACAAGTAGTAAATACCAAGGAGCTTTATTATCGCCTTTGTAGTTGCCTTATTGAAGAGCACCCAGCTTCCACTAGCATCCTGTGATCCCTGTCTTTAGCTAGTTGAGCTGTCAATCAGCATCAGACTAGCGATTGTATAACACCTAATAAAGACCAATTAAAATCCTTGCTAGTTGGCTTAATACTAATTGATAGCTTGACAAGTAAGGACATGAGAAAAAGAAGGAGAGTAAAATCATGGTACAGGATAAAATGGTCTAGATTTGGACGCCAAGGGACCCTGGTCTAAATCTCTGTTCTTACATTCATTAGCTATAGGACCCTTGGACAGATCATTTTGCCTGTCTAAGATTGTTCATTCATTGGTAAAATCAGAGAATTGAACTAGATGACCATGTCCTTTCCAGATCTAAATCTATGATTTCAAGGTCCTATGAGCACAGAGTAATAAATAGAGCTAGAAGTGATCTTAGCTATCATTTAGTGAGTCTATCTCAATTTTATGTCACCCACAGTCCATGCCTCCCTCTACCCCAAGGACTTCGGGTACAAATTGACTAGATTAATCCTTAAACTGAAAGAGTTAAGGTTCTCTCTCTTTGGCCATGCCTCCATATCAAAGTAAATTTCCAGAGAAATCTCTAAAACACACTTATGTCTATGATTTTCCTCTATATAGGGACAAAAGGTCCCTTCCCATAAGAATATTGTGACGTATCATGTATGGGGTAGGTTTTTATTTTCTCTACCACAGAAAACATATATGGCTCAAATGCTTCCCCTGCTCACGAATGAATATAAGAAACACAAAACACTCAAATAGTTCATTATATTTATTAGACTTAGAAAATAAAGATATTTTACAATGAACAAATAAATACTCCTCATTCATCTTTAAATTGCAAAACTCAAGTAACTTACAGCAATATCATGAAAGATTTGCAAGGTCAAGGTCTCCTGTCTGCTCTTGGCATGGCTTTAGTTCTAGAGTTGAAAACCCTACTAATTATAGTCCTTTTTCTTTTCCAAGAAGAGTATTGTTCAAGGAATATTCTCCTTCTGGGCTTCTGGTGCTCAACCTTCAAACTACAGAACTAAAGAATTCAGAGAACATCATCATGGAAAACATTAGATAAAATATCATATGGATAAAATATCAAGATATATTACTGTGTTTTTATTTGGTTTTTGTTTCTATTCTTCTACTAAATATTATATGTATATTCTATGGTCCATCGCTCCACAATCCCTAGGTTCACATGAACTCAGTCCAATTGGCCCAATTGGCCCTCTTTGACCCACCATCCAGATTTTCTCTGAGAAATTCTCTAAGTAAAAGTGTCTAGACTGTCCCCAGCTTCTCACTCAGAGTAACAGATGAGTATTGGATACATGACAACCATTATTTCACCACACAGAAAATAATAAGACATAAGGGACTCACAGAAGCCTGTAAGCAGATGCAGAAAACACATAAAGCATTCATACTCATTCCCCTTGCAAGAAACTGAAATTCGGCTTTTGTTGTTACTGTTGTTCAGTCATTTCAGTCATGTCCAACTCTTTTTGAGTGCATTTGGGGTTTTCTTGACAAAGATACTGGAGTGATTTGTCACTTCCTTCTCCAGCTCATTTTATGGATAAGGAACTGAGCAAACAGGACTAAGTGACCTGCCCAGGGTCATATAGCTAGTAAGTGTCTGAAGCCAGATTTGAACTCAGGAAGATGAGTTTTCTTGACTTCAAACCTGGATCACATATCCACTGTGCCACCTAGTAGGTTTACCAGTAGAATAATACTTCCACACTCCAGTAAAACCCTACATCTCACAAATGGTCCTATACAGTACAGTGTCTGGTAGACTTATAGTAGCTGATATGGTTTGGACTCCAAGTAGAAAGTAAACACACTTTGGGAATTCTAGTCAGGCAACCTTCTGTCATGGGACCTGAAATGTCTGAAAAATTCACTGTAGTAGCTGGGGGAGTAGGAGAGGTGGCAAAGCTTGACTCTTTTTATGTCATACCTTTAACTCCCCTATTATTCTCTGGCCAGAAGAGTCAATAGACAATTCTCTTCAAGAAAAATGTTGGGCAGCTAGGTGGCGCAGTGAATAGAGCGCCAGCCCTGGAGTCAGAAGGACCTGAGCTCAAATCTGGCCTCAGACACTTAACACAAAAAACTAGCCATGTGACCTTGGGCAAGTCACTTAATCCCAATTGCCCTGCCTTCCCCCCTCCAAAAAAAAAAAAAAGTAAATTTAGCATAGTTCTGGAAAATAATTTAGAACAATGTGCAAAAGTTACTAAACTGTGATATCACTACTAAGTTTATAAACCAAAGAGTTCAAAGATAGAGGAAGAGAAAAAGGGTTCATCTATGCAAAAGTACCTAACAAACACTGAGAAACTAAGGAGGTTCCCATTTATTGAGGAATGGTTAAACAAATTATGACATATTGAAGTAATGAAATATTATACTATATGGAAGTGATGTAATGGGTAGTTTCAGAGAAAACTGGGAAAACCTTGTATAAAATAATGCA
The DNA here is from genome assembly GCA_011680675.1 of Gymnobelideus leadbeateri. Classification (NCBI taxonomy): domain Eukaryota; kingdom Metazoa; phylum Chordata; class Mammalia; order Diprotodontia; family Petauridae; genus Gymnobelideus; species Gymnobelideus leadbeateri. Next base: position 1,491,994 of record WOXC01003755.1, on the reverse strand, counting down.
GAGCAAAGTAAGCAGAATCATAATATTTTCAATGATTAAGGAAGACCAGAGATATTTGAAAATGAAGATGATATAAGAATAAGTACATCAATAAACAATTTTAAAATAAGTATTAGAAATGTGCATTTCACATACCCATTACCACCTTCCCCAGTTTGTCCTCTTAATAGTCTAAAAAGTAAAAGGGGTGTGAAATGAGGAAAAAGACAGAAATTAGTCTGTTGCTTCCTTTTATAGACCAGCAAAGAGCAGAAGCTCCTCAAAAAAGAGTTCATCCTTTCTTTTTTAGCACCGTCTGCTCAGGACGCCGCCTCCTTCTCTTCCTTCTCCGCCTCCTCGTCTCCGCCGCCACCCTGAGTCACAGCCTGCCGCAGCTCCGGCCTTTTGGTCCCTGAAGCAGCCGTGGATCTCAAATATTCAGAAGTCTTACAACATGGCAGACATTGACAACAAAGAAACTGAACTTGACCAACAAGATATGGAAGATGTTGAAGAAGTGGAGGAAGAAGAAACTGGTGAAGATGCAAACAACAAAGCTCGTCAGTTGACTGTTCAAATGATGCAGAATCCTCAGATTCTTGCAGCTCTTGAAGAAAGATTGGATGGTTTAGTGGGAACATGAACGGGATACATTGAAAGCTTGCCAAAAGTAGTTAAGCGACATGTGAACGCCCTCAAAAGTCTTCAGGTGAAATGTGCACAGATAGAGGCCAAGTTCTATGAGGAGGTTCATGCTCTTGAAAGAAAGTATGCTGTTCTTCACCAGCCACTTTTTGATAAGAGAAGTGAAATCATCAATGCAATTTATGAACCCACAGAGGAATAATGTGAATGGAAACCAGATGATGATGAAGAGATTTCAGAGGAAATGAAAGAGAAGGCTAAGCTTGAAGAGGAGAAAAAAAGATGAAGAAAAAGAAGACCCTATCTTTGACCCTCTATCTTTCAGGAATTCCTGAATTTTGGCTGATTGTTTTTAAAAATGTTGACTTGCTCAGCGATATGGTTCAGGAACATGATGAACCTATTCTGAAGCACTTGAAAGATATTAAAGTGAAGTTCTCAGATGCTGGCCAACCTATGAGTTTTACATTAGAATTTCACTTTGAACCCAATGAATATTTCAACACCAAATGAGGTGTTGACAAAGACATATCGTATGCAGTCAGAGCCAGATGATTCTGATCCCTTCTCCTTTGATGGACCAGAAATCATGAGTTGCACAGGGTGTCAGGTAGATTGGAAAAAAGGGGAAAACGTCACTTTGAAAACTATCAAGAAGAAACAGAAGCACAAGGGACGTGGGACAGTTCGAACTGTAACAAAAACAGTTTCCAATGACTCTTTCTTCAATTTCTTTTCTCCTCCTGAAATTCCTGAGAGTGGAGACCTGGATGATGACGCAGAAGCTATCCTTGCAGCCGACTTCGAAATTGGTCACTTTTTACGTGAGTCCCAAGATCAGTATTATACTTCACAGGAGAAGCTATTGAAGATGATGATGATGATGATTATGATGAAGAAGGTGAAGAGGCTGATGATGAGGAAGGGGAAGAAGAGGCTGATGAGGAAAATGATCCAGAATATGATCCGAAGAAAGAGCCAAACCCAGCTGAGTGCAAGCAGCAGTGAGCAGTGTATGCTGTGGCATTGAGGATTACTGCACTGTCCCAGCCTAAACACAACTAGTAGTTACTTACAGCCTTATGTTTTGTATTTTCTTGGTAGAATCAAGTAAACAATTTTTGTTAAAAAAGGAAAAAAAGAAAAGAAATGAACATTTAAGAACTAGTTCAAACTATAGGTTCATTCTACCTAGCATTTTAATAGTATAATTTCTGCCAGATATGTAGAATGCAGTGAATTCCCTAACGCATGTCCATTGCTACATAGTTTGGTTCTTGTGAAGTCTTTTGTTATGTAGCTATTAGACTGCAGCTTCGAAAATTATCCAAACTGTTATTTAAGACCAATATTGGTTTAGAAAAAAGAAATTCTTCAGAAGAACCAACCAAAGTATTTTTTCAGCCCAGGAGTTGAATGGGTTTAAGTCTGCTTGCACTAGCTGTGCCTTCATTACTCTGTTAGAGAAATGCAGTGACTTGTATTAACTAGGAGACAAAGCATTTTGAAATTTGGTTTGAGAAGAGACTAGTACACAGTTAAGAATTGCCAGTAAGACCACATCTAATGTTCGTTAACTGTCTGCTTGTTTATGGATTTTTGTATTTTAATGGGACATAGTGATCTACAAAGAAACTTAGTCATCCTATTAAGGTTATTGTTTACCACTGGGGTGTGAATAAAACCTAGTATTTTAAGAAAAAAAATTAAAATAAGAAAAAAAAAGAGTTCATCTTCCCCAGAGTACCAGCCAGTCAGCCATCTTGGGAGAAATACCAGTCACTGGAAAGCAGTCTGATATTATCATTGTCCTTTTAGCCATGTACCAACAGACATGATTATACTCCTCAGATCAACAAATTTCTTCTTCCTTTTTTTCTGTATGTTATTTATTCACTAACATTAAACTCACAGCCAACAGCCTGCATGGTGCTTATCTCCCATAGCTATTTTTTCTGTAAGGGACATTATAGCCTTCTTGTACTTAGGAACATCAAACAGCACCTCAGGACTATACTTAGGGGCCATTTTAAATAGCTAAATCCCCAACAAAAAGCACAAAAATATGAAAAACAGCAAACAGAACCTTTACCAAAGCAAGAAGGCAGAGCATTGCCTTATTCAACCTCAGTTGGAAACATGCCCCCTGATTAGACTTGAATTTTTCACCACTTTCTTCATGTCCTTGTATGTACTTGAATGACTGCAAAAGAACCACAAGTATTGATTTGGAGATTACAAATAAATTTTAGCAAGTAGGTGAATTCAAAAATGCAGAATCTGCAAATAAGGAGGATCAAATACAGTCTTTTGCTTCAGGAAGGAGAATAGTCGCCTGGCAACTTAAGTCTGATAAAAAATAGGAGATGTGATGTTGCTTGATATTAGATAAAAATAAAATGAAAAATTGAAAATAAAGCTCTACCAAAGCTACTTCTCTATAACAACAAATAATTTGTGTGAAATTATACTGAATTTCACATTGGTGCTTTTTATATAGTTTTTATAATTTTTTTAATTTTTCATTTGCTTCAGGCAAAAGAAGGGCAGCTAGGTGGTCTAATGGATAGTGTACTAGACATGAAATCAGGAAGACCTGTGTTCAAATCCGGACTCAGATATTTACTTGCTGTGTGATGCTGGGGAAGTCACTCAACCCTCTTTGCCTCAGTTTCCTCATCTGTAAAATGAGCTGGAAAAGAAAATGGCAAACCATTCCAGTATCTTTGCTAAGAAAACCTCAAATGGGGTCACAAAGAGTCTGACATGATTAAAGCTATTGACCAGCAACAATATGCAAAAGTGTACTGGAAATGGAGTCAGGAAGTTCTGAATTCAATCCAGCCCCAGAAACTATTAGCAATATGACCCCGGGCGAGTCATTTATTCTCTCTATTCCTCAGTGGCTTCATATGTAAAATAGGGAATAAAATAGCACTATCTCCCAGGGTCACTGTAAGGATAACGTGAGATAATAAAATGCCTTAAAGAATTATATAAATACTAGATATTACATAACCAAAGTCCCAAAGCCCATTGATATGGGGCTCTCTCCTCTGTCTTAGAGAACAATATCCTGAGCCTGTGTGAGGGGTAGAGTGGTTGGTGAGAGCAGGAGAGAGAAGAGTGGCAAGTTCAAGGTCAAGAGTCTTCTCAGGCTATTCAGATTTGGCAGGCACTTTGGGCACTTCTGACTTGTAGCCTCAGGAGAAAAGATAGAAGATATTAATCCTACTTCAAGTTACTGAAGGGAAAGACTCTGGGAAGAAACTGGAATGACATAAACTAGCAATCTCCAATCTCCAACATGTCCCTGCCACCATTTTGCTAAACTAGAGACTTCAGTGAATTTCCCTTTGGGTGAGATCTGGAACATTTTCCCTTGATTGAGTTGAGTTACCTCACTCCCAATGGGAGAGCTCCTTCACTCCACACTGTCTGGTACATATTCTCCTATGTATACTTTCTCTGATTTTTGTTTGTTATGGAATTGTCTAAATGGAATTCTTGGCTACCCACTATGTATGTTCATTGTGAAACTAGCATTTGGGATAAAGGGAGTCGAGCTTTGTATATAAAGTTTGGGTCTTGCTTCCCTCCCGTACCATACCCCCAATTAATGAAACAGTTATCAGAAGTTAGCATGAATCTGGAAAACATACCCTTAGACTAATAATATTTAAAAGAATAAGTAGATATGATTCTAGTCCAGTACCCCTTCTCTCTGAGGATAACAGAGTAGCCAGTCTTCTGGCTCCAACCTTGTCCTTCCTCCCCTGGCAGGAATTAAGGTCTTCCTTGGAGAAGGGTAAGGAGAAAAGAGGTTAGAGATGGCTGCTTTACATCCCTATGAGCTACACAATGAGAGCGCTTGTTACAATTATTTTTTTTACTTTGCAGTTATTAAATCTGAGCAAATGACTTGAAAGTAATATTTCCTCTAGTATTTTTTAATATATACAAGGTCAGTGACATATGAAGAAATTACATGAACTGCAAACTGCAAACTATAATGAAAATGTATGTAGAGTTTAGTGTTGTTATGAAACACTAAACACTTCTTGCTCTTTTTGTTCTCCTTCCCCTCCCCCATACACTATGGAGTTGCTGCAGAATGTAGGAGGAACTAAGAGGAATGAGGAAGAGGTACTTACCTGACTGGGAAGGCACTCAAAAGAAAGACTTGAGTGGAACTGCATCAGACTGGGCAGGACTACCCAAATTCTCTGAAAAACAAAGACAGAAAGTCAAGATACAGATTACCAAGAGACCTGTCTGGTTTTTGCCTTGCCAGTACTTTCCTGAAATAAGATTTTAATAGTTAAATCATACCCTTTCCACTTGAGCCAGGCTCAGGGACAAGTAGTAAATGTATGCAGAGGTCTGAAAGCAGCAGGAGGCATAGCCAGAACATAACTGAGCAGTCAGCAGTCATACTGTGAACAGAGATCAGAGCAGTGGGAACTTAAACATCCAATCCAGCTGTGGGAACCCATGAGTTGCCTTTTCCTCCCAACAGTATTTGGAGGGAGAGGAGGAATTGGGGAGGGGGAGGAGTTTGAATCTAAGCACCAGAACAGTGTCTCTCTAACATTCTGCTAAAAACCCATCTCCAAAAGGAAAGTGGTTGCTCGGGACTAATAATAATATTTGGCATTTACATAATGCTTTAAGGTTTGCAAAGAACTTTACAAACATTTTCATTTGATCTTCACCACAACTCTGGAGGTAGTTAGGTAATTCAACAGAGAGAACACTGGGGCCTAGAGTCAGAAAGACCTGAGTTCAAATCCAGCCTCAGACACTTACTAACCCTGTAACCCTGGGCAAGTCACTTAACCTCTGTTTGCCTGAGTCCACTGAAGGAGGAAATGGCAAACTACTCCAAGATCTTTGCCAAGAAAACCCCGTGGACAATATGATTCATAGGGTCACAAAAAGTCCAACATGAATAAACAACAACCACCCTGGAACATTGGTGCTATTATATTCATTTTATAGACATAGAAACAAAGACAGAGAAAAGAGACTTGCCCAAGGTCACATAGTAAATACCTGAGGCTGAATTTAAACTCAGGTCTTCCTGACTCTATGTCCATCATTCTGTCCATAGCATTGGGAAGTAGTTTGGGGAGTGTGCAAGGGGAAACTGAAATATGAGGTTTGGGACTGCCTAAATACCAAGGGCTAGCAAGAGGGCAGAAGGAAGGAGGACATAGAGTTTGAGAGGCACCTTGCCCATTCTGAGTACTTTGATGTATTCGATTCTATTCCTTTTTCTATTAATATGCTGTTAATTTCCATAGTATCATCTAATTCTTTTCCATCATTATCACAAAGATGTGTAAATATGTTCAATGTTAAACAAGAAATTTAATTAGATTTAGCAGCAACATGGTGAAGATCGGTAAGCATTAGAAATATGTATCATATAGTACATTTCCAAGCACTTCACAGCCCTAACCCTGAAAGAAAAAAAAAAAGACTTTCAGGTTGGGATCCATTGCCTCCTTTAGTCTCCTACAGCTGTGGGAGAACCAACCTAAAAGTCCATTTGCTTACTCTAAACCTCTTATCTCCATATACCACAGAAGCAACAGATTGTAAATCACTCACAACAGTTAACTCATAATAGATGCTTTAGCTTAAATTCCCCTCTTGCTCTTCCTGGCTAGGGAAGTATGTGCTGGTCACCACGAGCCAAGGACCACAAGTTACTTTCTTCTCTGCCAGCCTGCATCTCCCATTTGAAATGTTTGATCCACTTGCCTCCATTGTTTGACTCAGGTTGTAACTCAAATCTATATGCCCTTTCAGACCAATGGAGTAATGAGTTATCTGGCCCATTCCTGCAGACTTGGGAACTGTGAGCATCTCTACAGTTAGAACTGAAAAGTTCAATAATGCAGATATTGAGGAGGATTAACACATTGGTATGAATGGGTTTCAATAAAGATGTGACTACAAATATCAGATTGTTCATCTCTTCCAGAGCAAATAGAAACTGTATACAAAGATGGAGTATATTCTTCAGCAACACTATTTTGCCTGCATCATTTAAAGCTCTTCAGTTTTAAATACCATCAATTTTTAGCTTTGTCAGAAATACGCATCCCTAGGTGCATCTTGAAAATACATGGGGAAAGGAAAGCATTGAGAAGTAACAACTTCTGTCCCTGAAATCTCTCATTGTAGAAATTGGAAGTTTAAAGTACAAAGCTGACATTCTTAGGGGGAAAAAACTGCTGATTTAGCAACAAGAGCTAGTCTCTCCCTTCGAATACCCTTCTCAACTAAAACATGAAAAGTATAAAATTCATTGTAAATCAACATAATTGATATATACCTTCACTGGAAGCAGTTTCAATTATTAGCTACTAAGTAGTAGTTTTTATACAGCTGTAATGCCAAGCAAAAGCAACTTCCAAGGTTCAGAATACCAGCATAATAATTCCCATTTTATTCAGTGACAAATTATAGGCAAAACATTCACAGAAAAGAGAAAATCAAAATACAGCATTCACCAAGTGTAATTCAATAATTTCCAAATATTACTCCACCGCTGGGTAGTGCTTTCATTTAGTCAATCACAAAGTCTGTCTTCTCAAATGGAGATTAGTTTCCAATCATAAGCAAAGTACATTCATTTGGTCTGTTACAGAGCACAAAAAAGTCAAAAGTTTCCTACCCCTGGATCACAACTGAATTACAATTATTATCAGTTAATGCCAAGCACCTTCTCAAAAGGGGCAGTGGAGAGCACAAAGGCCATCTACACCTGAGCTACAACAAGGTTAAGATATCATCACAGCATTTAATACCCAAAGAGAGGTCTTTTCTTCATCTTGACCCAAGACAAGTTCTCAGCGATCTCTGTTCCTGGGGAGACAAAGCTTAACAAAGCCACAAGATATATTGTCAGTGTCCTCATCAATTTACTCTCTATCTGCAGAGCAGTCTCAGGACCCCTGAAAACATCAGCAAGACCCTCTTCCAGGGTTTCTGCAAACATACAACAAGAAAATCCTTCTTCAGGGCTTCTGTACCAACAGCAAGGTTCCAGGACCTCTGCAACAAGAGCACTGTGCTTTACCAGCAGACAAATCTGGCAAAACAACATCAAAACAGACAAAATACTGGCATCACAGCCATGCCTCCTCAGTTCTTGGCATCTCCAGGTGGCAGCTCTCAAAAGTCGTGGGCAGCTCCAAGTGACCCTCAGCAATCCTCTCTCTCTCTGCTTCCACAATGCTGCTTCCAAAAGTTCTTCTGCCTCTCTCTGTTTGGACCTTTTCTCTCCTTGGGCCTCTATCTAAATCCATGACACCAGCTCCTCCCAGTTCAGCCCTCTCTCTTCATGTCAACAAGTCCATCACACAAGTGGGATTCTCAAGCTCTGGGTTTCAACACTCAACCTGAAAACCAAGCCAATACAGGGGGATCTTTAAATTCCATTACTATTACAACAGTCAAACTGTTAGTAAAGTATCCTACATAGAATTTAGTTGGTTTTTTTAGAGTCCTGAATGACAGATTCTCTACACAGAAATTCTGGAATCTTTAGATTTGAGATTCTTTCATTGGAAAAGCTGTGTCTTCTGCCCAATGATCATCATAACTGATTATTTTTTTCATTATAATATCAATTATTATCCAGAGATTTCTAGTTGACATGTTTCAGATATGAATCTTTTGGGTTGTGAACTACTCCAACCATTCTGCAGAAAAATTTAGAACCATGCCCAAAGAGCTATAAAATTGTACATACCCTTTGACCCAGCAATACCACTAATAGGTCCAATATCCCAAAGATATCAAAGAAAAGAGAAAAGGACCCATATATACAAAATTGTGTAGCTCTTTTTGTGGTAGAAAAGTACTGGAAATTGAAAGGATGTCTATCACTTGGAAAATGACTGATCAAGTTGTGGTATATAATTGTGATAGACCACAATAAGAAATGATAAGCAAGATGTTTCAGAAAAACCTGGGAAGACTTAAATGAACTGATGCAAAGGGAAATTACCAGAACCAGAACATTATACACAGTAACAGCAATAGGCTAAGTATGATCAAGTGTGAAAAGATTAGCTACTCTGATCAAGATCAGAGAAAATTCAGACACAAGATCCAAGACAATTCCAAAAGACCCTTGATGAAAAATACTATCCACCTCCAAAGAGAGAACTCATGAATTCTGAATATAGATTGAAGCATACTTTTAAATATTTTCTTTATCTTTTATTTTGTTTGTGTTTTCTTTTTGTAACATGACTAATGTGGCAATGCTTTGTATGACCTCACATTTAAAATCAAAATCAAATTACTTGCCTTTTCAAGGAGGGTAGAGGAGTAAGAGGAAAGGAAAGAATTTGGAATTCAAATTTTCTTCATGATTGTTAAAATCTGTATGTATAATTAGGAAATATTTAATAAAATAAATAAAAATAATTTTTTTAAAAAGATATGAATCTTTTGCCATCATTGGACCCATGAATTTATTGATGAAAGTAACTCCTTGTAAGAAAACTCTCTCTTTCAGTGAAGATTAGTCACTTCTTTGTAATGTGGCTGCCTAGGGCAGTCTTGCCTAGAGCAGTGAGAAGTTGTAATGTGCCATGAGGCTCAACGTGTGTTAGAAGCTAACCTGGAACTCCAGACTGTCTCTAACCACTATACCACAAAGCCATTCTCAAATGTAAGAAATAGGTGTGACATGGCAGAAATCACCTTGAAATGGAAATTTAGAGGCCTGGGTGTCTCCACTGGATTGGTCATTTCTCTGGACTTCAGGCTCCCCTCCAACAAGTTCTGCAAATTTGTAGGTCTTCAAATACTGACTTCTTTTATCAATAATGGGATTTTCCTTATTCTTTCTTCATTCATTCATTCATCACTGAATCTATAATTTGTTGCAATATTTACATTCTAAAATTTAATGGTTATTCCTCTGCTTCTATCCCTCAACTAAACAACTTTACTAGAGATAGCTTGTAAAGACTACCTTTGCATAGATTGAAAACAGATAGCTAGGTCTCATTCTTAAAGACTTTTTAGTAATAACATCACAGTGTGAAAAATCAGATAATTCTGGGAACATCTGGATTTAGCTCACTCCTAGAGTTTCAATGTCATGGAAATGACATGCTAATCCACTAGCAATCAAGGCAACAAAAAAGCATTCAAACACAAATATCTATTACAAAATGGCTAGGACATAAATGTAGTTGAAACTTGAGTCTAGAAGCAAAGAATACACTTACAACACTAATAGACAAGTCCCCATGATGTGAGTGGAGCTTATACTTGGCACTTCTTGAGTGAAGACCATATCTACTTCTTTTCACAGCCACAGACCTCCATTCCTCTGGCTTCCCCTTGGAGTCTCTCTCCTACTTGCTCTGCTTGGTCAGGAATGCCCATACTTGGTCCAGGAATTCATCCTTTGATCCACTATGAAGAAAATTTCCTGCCAGTCTCGAATTCAAAGTCTCTATCACCTACCTAGAAATACCTATAGCATGTACTTCATCTATCATAGATCTTGTCAAAATTGAGAAAGTCTCAGGCCCTGCCCCCAAGGGCTGACATTGCTGCTACTCCCTATGTCCTGAAAAATAGAAACCAAAAACAACTTCTCTTTACTGTCCTCAATCCTTAAAAACTTTTTTGCTCTCAGTCACCCCTGCTTAGTGCTTTCTACATTATACCTTTGGACCATATCATTCTGAGAAATGGAGTTTTTCTCACCATCATAAATAATTTAAAATAAATATGAACTTCCCCCTGAAGTGGAAACTTCTGAATTACTGAATTACTGAAAGTATTCTCTAGGATGAACATATGGATCAGTATATTGAACATGTTGAAGCAATTAGCCCCAGAAATTCAGAATCCTGAAAACTCCTCTACGAGTAATAAAATTCCATGACTTCCAAAGAATTAAAGTTGAAGGTCATACAAAGGCCAAAAGGAGAGATAAAGGGCAGACATGGATGCAATGCTAATGAGGAATTATGCTAGAGGAGCAGCATAAAGGACGTCAGCAGAGAGATACATGAGGAGGGAGGCATGGGAAAGATGGGTCAGTTGCAAAACAAGAGTTTTGGATGATTGATACTCAACATGTTCTGTTGCTATCCAGGTAATGTCAAGAGAAATAGAAGGTCTCCACCACACTGGGTGAACCACCTGTGGAGGATTTAAAGGAGAATATTGGTAAAATGATAGTGTACTAAGATAATATTTCTGTATCGGCTTTATAACTGCCATTTCCTTAAGACAGCTAGTCACATCTATTGCTAGAGCTTTCATCTCAGATAATTAACTGATCAGAGACAGAAGAATTTCTGGCTCTACTTTACTATCCCTATTTAATTAAGCTGAGACACCAACTATAGCCCTGTTGCTATTTTGTTAGTTCCTGCTCTGCCGGTCTGTAATTCTAATTAAGTCCCCTAGAATTTGCTAATCAGTTAATTATTTTACCTGATATAGATCTTCCCCCTCTCTATTCTTTGATGTGCATACCTTTACCTTCCCTTTTTGCACTCTATAAAAATTCTAATTGTATCCATGTTGCCTTGCCTTATGTAAGTTTTTGAAAATGCTACTCATGGCCCCTTGGTTTTTGTGGACTGTGGGATTGTGCTCTGAATATACAATAAAGCAGTTATTAAAATGTTTCTGCGTGTTGATAAGTATAATTGACAGTAGTACATCTCAAGAAATCCCTAATATTTTTATATGAATAGGCATCCAAGGAAGGGCTGCCAGCTGTACCACTGAAACCAGTAAACACATCAAGTAGATTAGACTCAGTGCCATGGTCAAAGTTAGTGTAGTAGATATGCACGCACTCTCTCTGGCTCCCTAGGACTGCCTCTTTACATGCCCCCTTAGACCTTCTTCTAAGATATAGCAAGGGGCAGGTGGAAAGATTTATCTCCCTCCCTCCATCTAGGCAATTTTATAGCAGAAGCAAATGGCAGTGGTAGGCATGTGCTTGTAACAAGGCCTGAGAAGTATAGGGACAATGTTCCTGAATCCCAAGCTCTTGAGCAGCAGAGGGGGGATTTTTAATTCCCTAGGCATTATAATCCTGGAATTCAGTTTTCTAGTAAGAGAAGAGAGATTTCCTAAGTAGTACCAGCATTAAGGCTTACCTCATGGGTAAAACCAAATCCAAGAGTTCTTGAATTGTAGGCATAGGTCACCAGCTTCCCACAGGAAGATTTCCTCAATAGTGGGCTTCTTGAAGAAGGGGTAATGGGGAGTGTGCTGGACCTAAAATAAAGAGAACATATATTCAGATAATATTTCTAATGCTAGTTGTGTGATCCTGAGTTAGCCATTTTACCTCTTGGCCTCAGTTTCATTATCTATAAGATGAAGGTGTTCTATGGTCTCTTCAAGATTTAAATCTATGATCCTCTAACTTGGACTCAAGAATGCTTGGGTTCAAATCCTGTCTTTGACACTTAGAGAACTATATGTCTATGCACATGTTATCCAATATCTATGGGCCTCAATTTCTTCATCTATAAAATAAGGAGTTTGAAAACGATGCCCTCTGAAGTTTCTTTCAGATCTAAATCATGATCGTATGATGACCTTGCTAATGAAAGACTGAAGCCAAACCCATGGAAGGGGACAAGAGATCTGGGTCTTACGAGCCCAGCTCTTTTTTTTTGTCATTGTTCAATCTTTGTCCCATTCTCTGTGATCCTATTTAAGGTTTTCTTCTCCAGCTCATTTTACAAATGAAGAACTAAGGCAAACAGAGTTAAGTGAAGTGCCCAGAGTCATAGTTTTGTCATGAGTTAATTCTTAGATAGCTGACCAGACCCCCAAAGTGTGTTTGTCTTTCAGCGACAGTGTGCAAAAATAAAAATCATAGGATTACCAAGGAAACGGATTATATTAAATTATATTCAGTACAATCTGAACTCATCTTCCTGATCTCAAGTCCTATTAACAAAACCACCAAGTCTCTTCTTCCCTCAAGCTTCTCCAAGAGGAATTAAAAAATTAACTAGGATAGTGAGAGAAAATTATGCCTCACAAAATAATAAAAAGTGGTTTGAGGGAAATGAGATTGCAGAAACCTTGCACTAAGATCTAACAGAGTCAGACTGTCCTGGGAGAATTTACAGGTGAAACCAAGAGGAAATCAAACAGATGTGAGGAAAAACACATATGATGACATTTCTAGTGATTTCTTCTTGTCACTATCAATAGTGGAACTATTGTCAATAGTTCTGTTGTCAATAGTTGTAATGGAAATGCAAATTTAAAGATCTTCCCTGCCCCTAGGCCCTTTGATAGGCTTAAGAGACTCTGAGAACTTTCCAAGATTTCAAAATATACTCTGTCCCCTAACAGGCTGAATGTGGTCACATGAAGCCTGTGGCAGGAGGCTTGGTTTTCAGGAACACTCACACCTTGGTGCTTTGTGATTGGGCAGTGGGTCAAGAGGGCGGTTATATTCTCTGACCCAGGAGAAGGCTATATATAATCCCTGATGTGAAGTTCTGCTTTGGGGCTCACTTTGAGAAGTGTTGTGTGATTTGACCAGATGAGACTCTGGGCAGCCATTGAGAGCCCCCTGGCTTTGAAAACCCAGATGTTGATGCTTCCCTCTCTGGTAACTGTGATTAGGTATGGATGTATGTAATGGTTGGAAGCCCATCTGCTGAAATGTTTCTCTGTCTTGTAACTTCTGCTTGTATCCTCTGTATACTCTGAAGTTCAGGGTGCTGATCTTTTCCCCCTGAATTAGGTAAATGATATATGTTTGATTGATTAAAGTAAGCTTGTTAACCCATTTTGAGTTGCTTTCCTTTAGAAAAGCATATCTAAGAACCTGTTTTGGCAGCCATCCTGGGGATGCTGGGGTGCTTGCTGCTACAATAGTCAATAGAACTATTGACAATAGTTGAACTAAATGAATAGTTGCATTTGAACTAAACCACCTTGGGAAACTGTGGACTAAATATAAAAAAGGCAATGCCACTTAAAATGTATTTGAGAATTCTCTCTGGGCCAGACCAACTGTATACATTAAAAAATATGTTCTAGAGACACTTATTTCATTAAAAATCAATTCAGTTCAATAAATATTTAAGTACGCATTATGCAACAATCACCCTGCTAAGTGCTAGGAATACAAATAAGAAAAAGAGTCTACCTTCAAGAAATTTACAATCTAATAAGGGAAGAAAACACACAAAAGTGAAATGAAAAGTGTGGGGAGGGGAAAAGTGAGAAAGAGGTAGGTACCTGAAGGTGCCCAGTATGATGATGTTCCATGGAGTAGAAGCCAATCAGAGTTGCTGATGAAGAATGCAGTTACCAGAAAGGCTGTGAACCCTCTAAATAAAGGTTTGGGGAGAGGTTGAGTGTTCCACCCTTCAGCCCTACAATCAAAGGGAAGAGACAACTAAGGCTGAGTTAAAAAGGTGTAAAGTATCCAACCCTGAGTCACAGATTGTAGTTTAAATTTTAAAAAGACTCAAAATCTCATAGCCATCCCTGATTCATTCCTCTCTTTCACCCAACACATCAGTCAGTGAGTCTTCATTACTAAGAAAATATCACCTTAAGAAACAGGTACAATTCAGACTGTCAATTAGGTGGCACAGTGAATACAGCTGTGGGCCTAGAGTCAGGAAGACTCATCTTCCTGAGTTCAAATCTTGCCTCAGACACTTACTAGCTGTGTGACCCTGGGCAAGTCACTTAACCTGTTTGTTTTAACCCATTGGAGAAAAAAATGGCAAACCACTCCAGTATCTTTGCCAAGAAAACCCAATGAACAATATGTTCTGTGGGGTTCACAAAGAGTCAGACAGAAATTAATGACTGGACAATGACAATCACAACAACAAATCACCATCGAACTGGTAATTGATATGGATTCTGCAACTGGCTCCTACACTAGTAGACTCTGATTGCACTTGTGGACATTTCCATTTTTCATATGGAACTTTTCCAACTTCATCTGTTTCTTCCCTAATGCATTTCACTTCAGTAATTTTATTTTTATCACTGTTATTGAGTTTCATGTGTTTGATTTCTTAATATCAGAATTTTAATATTTTAATTGGTTAGGCAAATCCTTGTATGCCTCATTTAATTGTTGGAGAAAAGAATATTTCATATATGAAATTATTATTACTATAACAATACTGTAAAAATAATTACTTGTACTAATTTATATAATGCATATTCAATATAGGTGGAATGTGCCATAGCTTGTATGCAAATTAAAAGAGAAAACCATCAGTGAGGGAAAGTCTGTTTTTCTTTGCCTTTGACACTAAACTGAATTAATTTATTGAACCAAGAGCAACTTCTTTTCATTTGCTAACATCCAATTCAATTTTAAGGGCTTATTCTATGTTCTATGTGAAACAGAATTAAATGCATTATAAAAGATTTGAACATGTTTGAGCAGGGAATTTGTAATTTAATGTTTTAGGCTCAAATTGAAAAATATAAACAGAGAAAACACTGACAATATCAAATGAGATAATATGTAAAGGGCTTTGCAAAACTTTAAAGAGCTATACAAATGCTAGTTAGTAGTAGTAGTACAAGAAGAGTTCTATTTCATAAATTGTACCTATGATTTAATGTACTTTTAGATCATTCCTCAGAACTATAATAATTAATACACTTTACATAAGTAGAGGGAAAATGATGTTTTCTAAAATACCCTATGGAGTCATAGCAAGGTTAATTGCTAGATCCAACAATAAAGGACCAAAAATCCAATGTACACGTGGCATCCAAGCTCTCTGGTATTGACTTCGTACTTTGATACTCAAAGGGTAATAATCTAACTCAACACACAGTAAGAGTCCCCATTTTCATTGACTCTCCTCTGACCAAAACAGGATAAAATGTATAACATCATAGTAAAATTAAATTTTCAATTCAGCTCTGATCTTTTCATCAAGGACTCTTGAAATTCTTCTATTTCACTGCATGTCCATTTTTCCCCTGAAGGATTATATACAGTTTTGCTGGATAGATGATTCTTGGTTATAATCTTAGCTTCTCTGCCCTGTGGAATATTATATTCCAAGTCCTCCAATCTCTTAATGTAGAAGCTGTGTTGCCCTGACTGTGACTATACAATACATGAATTGTTTCTTTATAACTGCTTGCAATATTTTGTCCTTGACCTGAGAGCTCTGGGATTTAGCTGTAATATTCCTAGGAGTTTCCATTTTGGGGTCTCTTTCAGGAGGTGATTGGTAGATTCTTTCCATTTATATTCTACTCTCTGATTCTAGAATATCAGAGCAGTTTTCCTTGATAATTTCTTGAAAGGTAAAGGCTAGGCTCTTTTTTTTTGGTCATGGTTTTTAGGGAGTCAAATAATTTTTAAATTGCCTCTCCTGGATTTCTTTTCCAGGTCAGTTGTCTTTCCAATGAGATATTTCACATCATCTTCTGCTTCTTCATTCTTTAAGTTTTGTGTTATTGTTTCTTGATTTATGATAAAGTCATTGGCTTCCATTTGCTCAATTCTAGTTTTTAAGGAAAAATTTTCTTCAGTGAAGTTTTGTATCTCCTTTTCCATTTGACCAAATCTGCCTTTTAAGGAGTTCTTTTCCTTTAATGAATTTTTATGCCTCTCTTTCCATTTTGTCAATTTTGCTTTTTAAGGCATTCTTCTCCTCATTGATTTTTTGGACCTCTTTCACCATTTGGCCTAGTCTGTTTACCTTAAAGTGTTATTTTCTTCAGTATCTTTTGTGTCTCCTTTATCAAGATGTTGACTCATTTTTCATGATTTTCTTGCATCACTTTCATTTTCCTTCCCAATTTTCTCTACTTTGCATATTTGATTTTCAAAATCCTTTTTGAGCTCTTCCATGGCCTGAGACCAATTCATATTTTTCCTGTTTTAATCTTTCTTGTCACCATAGTAACTTTCTATTCCCAGCCTATTTCTTGACTTTTAATTCTTTGTTAAAGTAGGACTCTGATTCCAGGGTGGAGGGAGCATTGTCCCAAGATTCAGGGGTTTTATGCATCTATTTTCCAAGACAGTTCTAGGGACCTGTAAGTTTTCAGTTCTTCCAAGGTGGCATGGTCTAAGGAAAGGTGTGTTTACCATTCTCCTGGTTTGTGCTCTAGTATGTGAGTTACTAAAAGCACTCTTTTCTGCCCTGGAATTGTGAGGAGGGTCCCTGCTCCACTGCAGCTACAAGTTTTGATGTTCTAGTGCCCCTTCTTGCCATGGGACTGCCAGGCAGGACTGCAACTTGGATCCAAGTATGGGCAAAGCAACAGAGTCCTGCCTCGGTGCTAGTGAAGAGACCCCAGTAATCTACTTCTGACCAGTTGTTCAACCCCCTATCTTCTGTGGGCTAAGAGCTCCATAACCATCTGCTACCTCTGCTGATTCAGTGACTCCCAAGGACTGCTACTGGATTGCTAGGGCTAGGTCTGTGCTGAAACAGTCTATACTATACTGTGCTTCACTCTCACCTTGGTGCAACAGATCTTTCCTGCTGACCTTCAAAGTTGTCTTTGGCTAGAAAATTATTTCATTTGATCCTTCTGTGGGTTCTGCTGCTTCATGAATTGTTTTGTGGTATTATATAAAGGTGCTCAGATGGGATCTTGGGGAGAGCTCAGATAAGTTGCTGCCCTTTCTCTGCCATCTTGGCTCCACCCCATACTTTGAGTATTTTTAATCTACTAAGGTTCCCTATTCCTATAAAGGCTCCCAGTTTTTATCAGGGATGCTTACATAAGGCAGATTTCCATGATGTTAAAGAAAACTCTTATAATCAAAAAGCATTAACACTCCTGTTAATCAATATCATGTTCCTCAGTCTGTGATCAATGTTCCCCACTTATTGTTTACATTACTCATTTTAATGTTACTCATTTATGCTTCTAAAATATTCTGTAATCTCACAACAAGGTCCTTGTACCAACTGAGGTGGTTTGGGACCCATTTTATGAGTAAATGTGTAAACATTGCTAATAAAGTGATCATGCCAGGAACTATTTACCTCAATTTTTCTTATTCACAGATTTCAATCATGATACTGTGTGTGTGTGTGTGTGTGTGTGTGTGTGTGTGTGTGTGTGTGTGTGTGTAATTTGTAGAGGTATAGAACTCCAGAGATAAGACATTAAGGGAAGTAATGTATCAGTTAAAATTTTGTTATCTTTGACATAAAACTACAGAATTTTATAGGGAGGACTGTTGCTTCCTTGTGTAAGAATCAGTCAAGATTTCAAGGCCAGATCCCAGCAGTCATTTTGTCTCTATTTCTGTCTAGCTCACCTACCCTAACTAAATCTTGAGCCTCATTCCACCATGAGAGCTTTTCTGCGAAAAGTTTCTGATCTAGACCCAGTTAGGTGGCCCAGTAGACAGAGTATCAGGACTAGAGTCAGGATGTCAAGAAAACTTGAGTTCAGATTCTGCCTCAGACACTTGCTAGTTATATGAGCTTGGGAAAGTCGCTTAACTTCTGTTTCCTTCAGGTTCCTCTCCTATAAGATGGATGTAGTAATAGTATCTATCTACCAGGGTTGTTGTGAGAATTAAATGAGATAATAATTGTAAAGCACTTAGCAAAGTGTTAAGCACACAGTAAGTGCTACATAAATATTAGATATTATTTCGACACAAGCTTCTGAAAGATACCATTCGCAAAGAGAACATGGGATAAACATACATTTGTTACATCAAAATGTAGAAAATACACTTGAAGCTGAAAGGGAAGAAGAGAAACTCTTCCAAATGTATCATTTAAGAAGCCATAGAATTTTGTGGTAAGAAGTCTTAAAGATCATCTAATTCAATCCCCTCATTGTATAAATGAGAAAACTAAAAGCCCAGTGGGAGTGAATGATTTATCCAAAGCTGTGCAGTTAGTTAGCAAAACACCTTTGACTAGAACCTAGATTTCCTGACTCTGGGTACAGTACTCTTCCCACTACACCACACTGTCTCTTATATAATTTCAGCGAGTATGACCTCTTAAGAGTCCCTGGCTCCATAGCAAATATTAGCATGTAAACTGTAATAATTTTCATGATTATTTGCATAGAATGAGTAATGTGGTAGATGAGGCAAAAGAGAATGCATTTGAAGGATTCCCCTGAGCTTTTCCCAGGGCATTAAGGCTTCAGGAAACCCAAAAGAAACATAAATTGGAAAACAGCAGGTGAAACCAATTTGTGTTTATTCCAGGGAGGGGTTATTTCATTGATTTTTTTTAATTTTATGTTTATTTTTAGTTTACAACATTAATTTCCACAAGATTTTGAGTTGTGGATTTTCTCCCCATCTTTCCCCTACCCACCACCCCAGAAAAGCAATCACACTGAATACCCCCTCCTCCAATCTGCTCTTTCCGGTATTCTCACCCATTTCCCCTCCAGCTTTCCAGTAAGGCAAGATGGATCTCCATACCCCAGTGCCTGTATATCTTATTTCTCAATGCATGTAAAAATAATAATAATAAGTTTTTAAACAATTGATTTTAAAACTGTGAATTCCATATTCTTTCCCCTCTTCCTTAGTCACCCAAGCTTACTGGGAAGATAAGCAGTTCAATAACGGTAGTACTTGTGTAGTTACATAAAACATTTCCATAGTGTATATATTGTAAAAGACTGACTATATTTCCCTCCATACTATCCCACCTCCCTACTTATTCTATTTCCTATTTTGACCCTGACCCTTTTTCAAAAGTGTGTGCTTCTAACTACTCTCCCCCCCCCAAACTGCCCTTCCTTCTATCATCCCCCCTCTTATCCCCTTGCCCCCTACTTTCCTGTAGGGTAAGATGCCCAATTTAGTATGTATGTTACTCCCTCCTTAAGCCAAATTCAATGAGAGTAAGGTTGACCCATTCCATTTTGCCTTCCTGTTCTCCCCCTCCATTGTTAACAGTTTTCCCTTGCCTCTTTTATATGAGATAATTTACCCTATTCTGTCTCTCCCTACCTCCTCTCATTATATTCCTTTCTCACCACTTACTTTTATTTTTTTAAACAAATGCTTTATTAACTTCTGTTTTACATCATTCATTTCCGCCAGATTCTGAGTTACAATTTTTCCCCATTTTTCCCCTACCCACCATCCCAAAATAGCAGACCCACAAGCTATCACTTCCGCCAATCTGCTCGCCCCCATATCTTCTCCCATACCCCCTTCGAATTTTCCATTAAAACAAGGTGAATCTCTGTGCCCCAATGCCTGCACATCTTATCTCACAATTACATGCAAAAGAGTATTAATAATAGTATTTGTATATAATTGAAACATTTAATTTTAAGACCTTGAATTTCAGATCCATTCCCTTCCTCCCTTGTCACCCATTCCCTCTGGGAAGATAAGTAATTCAGTATGTGTTGTACATGTCTAGCTATGCAAAATATTACCATAGTAGATATATTGTACAAGGCTGCTTATAATTCCCTCCCACCCATCCCACCCCCTACCTGGTCCATTCCCTACTTGATCCTGTCCCTCTTCTATAGTGGGTACTTCCGACCTCCCCTCCCCCCAAGAATGCCCTCCCCATCCATCATCCCTCCTCTCATCCCTCTTCCACCTACTCTGCTGCAGGTTGAGATATCCCATTTAGTATGTATGTCATTCTCTCCCTGAACCAAATTCAATGAGAATGTGGTTTTGCCTTTTTGCCTTCCTATTCTTCCCCTCTCCTGCAGCCAATTCCCCTTGCTTCTTCTACATGAGATAGTTTACCCTACCCTGTCTCTTGCCACTTTCCTCTCTCTCCTCATATTTTCACCCCTTAAGTATCATCCCTTCACACCAAATTCAACCTATGTCCGCTATCCATGTATAACTGTAAACATATATACACACATTCACATATGTATTCAGATGACCATACACCCTTCTTCCATTATTTTCATACTGAGAAAGGTTTCATCAGTCACAATTATTGTTTTTCCATGTAGGAATGTAAATAGGTCAACTTTGATAAGTTCCTTTTGATTTCTTTTCCCTGATTACCTTCTCAGGCATCTCTTGCTTCTCATGTCTGGATGTCAAATTTTCTATTCAACTCTGGTTTTTTCCTCAAGAATGCTTGAAAGTCCTCTGTTCCACTGAATGACCATATTTTCCCCTGAAACAAAATACTCAGTTTTGCTGGGTAGGTGACCCTTGGGTTTAGTCCCAGCTCTTTTGCCCCCTGGAATATCATATTCCATGCCCTTTGATCTCTCAGTGTAGAAGCTGCCAGGTCCTGGGCTATTCTGATTGGGTTTCCACAATATTGAAATTGTTTATTCCTGGCTGCTTGTAGTATTTTCTCCTTGATCTGGGGATTCTGGAACCTGGCTATAATATTCCTGGGAGTTTTCTTTTGGGGATCTTTTACAGGAGGTGATCTGTGGATTCTTTCAGCCTCTATTTTGCCCTCTGGGTCTAAAGCATCAGGGCAATTTTTCTTGAGAATTTCTTGAAGGGGGATTTCTAGGTTCTTTCTTTGATCATGACTTTCAGGTAGTCCAATAATTTTTAAATTATCTCTCCTGGATCTATTTTCCAGGTCAGTGGTTTTTCCCATGAGATATTTCACATTGCCTTCTATTCTTTCGTTTGTTTGGATCTGTTTAACAGCATCTTGATTTCTCATAAAGTCACTAGCTTCCATTTGTTCCAGTCTAACTCTGAAGGAATGAATCTTCTAAGTGAGCTTTTGAGATTCTTTTTCCATCTGGCAAATTCGGCTTTTTAAGGCATTCTTCTCCGCATTGCCTTTTTGAGCCTCTTTTGCCATTTGAATTAGTCCATTTTTTAAGGTGTTGTTTTCCTCAGTCAGGCTGTTGACCTTCATTTCATACTTTTCCTGCATCCTTCTCATTTCTCTTCCCAATCTTTCCTCAACTTCTCTTATTTGATCTTTAAAGTCCTTCTTAAGGTCCTCTATGGCCTGTAACTGGCTCATATTTTCCTTTGGGGCTTTTGGAGCAGAATTTCTGACCTCACAGTCCTCCTCCTGTTCCATGCTTTGATCCTCTTTGCCCCCAAAATAGGAGTCTAATGTTTCATTTTTCTGTTTATTTTGTTTCCTTTGCCTTGGCATGTTGCCACTTAATTACTTGACTTTTGGGCTTGTTGCCACAGTAGGACTCTGCCACCAGACAGGGGAGCTTTCATCCCAAATGTGTGGGGTCTTCACAATTTCCATTTCTGGCAAGCTGGATACCCACCCCATGACCTCCACCCCAGACCACAATCCAGATCCAGGGAGGTTAAAGCAAGAGTGATTACCCCCCCAAGACTAATCGCTGAATTTCCCTACAGTTCACAGACCAGTAGCTGGAGCTGCCATTGAAAACTGCAAAATGGCGTGTCTCCTCAGCAGCTTCTAGCCCCAAGGGGGGGAAGCCAATACGTTCCCCAAATACTGGTCCCAAAGTCCATAGGGCACTAACCTCTCACTTTGTCCTAGGCATGTCTGTGTTGATAATTCTGGACTCGCCACAGCTGGGGTCCCACCAGCCAGCTGCTGGCCTGGGCCACCCTGGGGCTAAAACCATGGCTCACGCAGACCTGGGCTCGGCTCTCCACACGCTGTGCTGCCGGCTCCCAGAGCACTGTGCTGGTCCTTCCTGCAGGGCTGCTGGGCTGTCCTCAGTGGGAGGTTAGCTTCTCTGTCTGTGGGTGCTGGGGCACCAGAAGTTATTCAGAATCCCCTTTTACATAGTTTGGAGGTGATCTGGGGGGAGAGTGCCTTGGACTTGCTGTTTCTACTCCGCCATCCTGGCTCTACCCCCTTACTTTTATTTTTTAAAATATCATCCCATCCTATTCAACTGATCCTGTGCCCTCTGTTTATGTATGCCTGTACACATGTATACACACACACATATGTATTCATATGCACATATACCCTCCTATATAGACATATATGTGTATGTATACATATATACATATATATGTGCATGTATGTATGTGTATGTACGTATATATATATATATATATATATATATATATACGCACACACACGCACACACACACACACATATTCCCTTCATGTATCCTCATACTAAGAAAAGTTTCATTAAGTTACAATTATCATTTTTCCCTGTAGGAATATAAATAGTTCAACTTTGACAAGTTCCTTATGATTTCTTTTCCCTGTTTACCTTCTCATACCTTCCTTCTTGTATTTGAATGTCAAATTTTTTATTCAACTCTGGTTTTTTCATCAAGAATGCTTGAAAGTCCTCTATTTCATTGAATGATCATATTTTCCCTTGAAACAGTATACTCAGTTTTGCTGGGTAGGTGATTCTTGGTTTTAATCCCAGCTCCTTTGACCTCCAGAATATCATATTCCAAGGCCTTTGATCCCTTAATGTAGAAGCTGCTAAATCCTGTGTTATCCTGATTGTGTTTCCACAACATTCAAATTGTTTCTTCTTGACTGCTTGTAATATTTTCTCCTTGATCTGGGAACTCTGGAACCTGGCTATAATATTCCTAAGAGTTTTCTTTTGGGGATCTTTTTCATGAGGTGATTAGTGAATTCTTTCAACCTCTATTTTTCCCTCTGGTTCTATAATATAAGGATAATTTTCCTTGAGAATTTCTTGAAGGATGATTTCTAGGTTCTTTTTTTTGATCATGGCTTTCAGGTAG
This sequence comes from Gymnobelideus leadbeateri, assembly GCA_011680675.1. Lineage (NCBI taxonomy): Eukaryota > Metazoa > Chordata > Mammalia > Diprotodontia > Petauridae > Gymnobelideus > Gymnobelideus leadbeateri. The sequence goes on along the minus strand of WOXC01003755.1, from coordinate 1,468,701 downwards.
TCCAATAATTTTTAAAAGCTCTCTCTGGGATCTATTTTCCAGGTCAGTGGTTTTTCCAATGAGACATTTCACATTACCTTCTATTTTTTTTTCATTTGTTTGGGTCTGTTTAATAGTATCCTAATTTCTCATAAAGTCATTAGCTTCCTTTTCCTCCAATTTCATTGTGAAGGAATTATTCTCTTCAGTGAGCTTTTGAAATTATTTTTCCATCTGGCAAATTCAGCTTTTTAAGGCATTCTTCTCTTCATTGGTTTATTGGGACTCTTTTGCCATTTGAGTTAGTCTATTTTTTAAGGTTCTGTTTTCTTCAGTCAGCTTGTTGACCCTCTTTTCACGATTTTCTTGTATCGTTTTCATTTCTCTTCCCAATTTTTCTTCCATTTCTCTTATTTGGTTTTCAAAATCCTTCTTAAGCTCCACTATGGCCTCTAACCAGTTTATATTTTTCTTGGAAGCTTTTGGTGCAGGAGTTCTGGCTTCATTGTCTTCCTCCCATTCTATGCTTTGATCCTTTTTGTCCCCAAAAAAGGAACCTAAGGTTTGACTGCTGTGCTTGCTTTGCTTCCTTTGCTTGCTCATGTTGCCACTCAATTACTTGAATTTTGAGCTTCTTGCCACAGTAGAACTCTGCTTCCAGAGAAGAGAGCTTTGTCTCAAATTACTGGGGTTTTCTCAGCTGCCAGAGCTATTAGTTGGTTGCCCTCTCTGAAGCCTCCACAGGCTCTGGCACCTGGTCACACACCCCAGGACCTCCACCTCAGACAGCAATTCAGATCCAAGTAGGTTAAAACAAGAGTGATTAACCCTCTGAATGGTTGCTTGGTTCATCTGCAATCTGCAGGCCAGGAGCTCTGAAGCAGCCATGTGGTGGCACCATACCTCAGCTGCTTCTCCTTCTGGGGGCAGAGGCCAGACTGCACTCTCAAACCCCCTGTTCCCAAAGTCCACACTGACCTTTTACTTTGCCTTTGGCATTTATGGGTTGATAATTCTGGAAACCACCACAGCTGCTGCTGATCCACTCTCCCAAAGTCCCTCAAGCCATGGCTGGTTGGGGCCACCCTGAGGCTAAAACTTCAGGATCACACAGGGTTGGGTTCAGCTCCCAGCAAGCTGTGATGAACCTTTCATGTCTGCCTGCCAGGCTGCCTTCAGCAGGTGTAAAGCCATGCACAAGCAGCTTTCCAAAGGACTGCTGCTGTGAACAGCTTTCAAGGTCCTGATTATATAATATAGTGAACTCTATTCAATAACAAATCAGAGCAAAACATTCACAGAGAATCAAGGTACAGCATTCATAATGTTACAACTTATCCCAGAAAATCAAAATACATCATTCACAATGACTTATCACTAAAATGGCCACATAGTTTTCACCAAAGTGGTCAGAATAGTTTTCAAAAAAGTATAATCATTTAGTGACTCAATTATTCAATCATCCTTAAGGAGGCTTATCTCCTTAAGGGTCACAAAATACAATGGTCAAAGTTCTCCACTCATGGGGCACACTAAGTTACAAATCAGTCACTATACAGTCATCAGTCACTATACAATCATCAGTCACTACTCCGTCATTAGTCACTACTCAATACCCTCTTAAGGGGTAGTAGAAAATATACAGGCCATCCACCCCTTGGTCACAAGTAAATCACAATCTTCTCAGTCAGTACACAATATCCAAGTAAAGTCTTCTTTCAGCTTGACTTAAGGCTGGCTCTCAGTTTCCATGGTTCCTCTTACATGGTCCCAGCTCCAACTGTCACCTGGGTTCAAAGGCAGGCAGCTTCCAGTTCCTTGTCCTGCTCCTTGTCCAGGTTTTTGTCCAGTTCCCATTTCATATTGAATTTCACAGTGTCCAGTACACCTTAAGTCCTTCACAGTTCCTGTTTCTGGGAAGACAACGTTTTACAAAGCCACAATAATATTCATATACATTGCCGGCACCATCATCAATTCACTGTCTGCCTGTGAAATCAACTCAGACCCACCAACAAAGTCTGAGAACTCAACACAAATCATGTACATAGAAATCAACACTGACCACAAACAAGGTCCAAGAGGTCAGCACAAATCATCAGTAAAACCCTCCTCCAGGACTTCTGTAAATACACAAACAGAAAATCCTCTTTCAGAGCTTCCAGTAAGGTCCCAGAGCTTCTATACAAAGTATCACAAACAAACCTCAACACAGACAGAGCAAACAGTGCTGAGATACCACAAGTATTCCCCTTGACTCTGCTACCACAAGAGTGCTCTTTTCAGCTCCTGCTGTCTCTAACCCTGGGGCTCTCCTTATAGAGTCATTAGCTCATTTTCCCCCCCAAGAGTTCACAAATTGTGGAGTTCACACATTCTGTTTCTTAACAGACCAAAACAAGGTGTTAATTCTATAGCTCAAATAAGGTGTGAAACATTTCTGTGCTTGCCATTACAGTGGGAAGTTTGTTTCTCTCTGTCACTTTGTGGGTTCTGTAGCTCTAAAGTTTGTTTAGAGTCATATTTTATAGGTATTTGAGGTAGTTATGGGGGGAGCACATGGAGTTTTCTTGCTTCTGTGACGCCCTCTTGGCTCCACCCCACAGAGAGAATCTTTAAATCACAGTTTTAAAAACAATTGTTAAAAAATTGGTTTTTACATGCAACTGGGAAACTAGATATAAAGGCAATGGGGTATAGAAATTCATCTTGCCCTACTAGAAAGTTAGAGGGGCTGGGGGAGGATATAAGAGAGAGCAGATTGGGGGAAGATTCAGTAGGCTCACTATGGGGTGGGGGATAGGGGAAAGATGGGGAGAAAATTTGTAACTCAAAATCTTGTGGAAATGAATGTTGAAAACTAAAAATAAATTAAATGAACAAAGAAAATACACTCTGCCCCCTAATAGGCTGCTTGTGCTCACCTGGAGCCTGTGGTGGAAGGCTTGTTTTTCAGGAAGGTACACCTTTTGTTATTTTGTAGTCAAGTGAGTTATGAGGGTTGTGATGTTCTCTGACTCTGGAGAAAGCTATATATACTTCTGAGGCAAGGTTTTGCTTTGGGGTTCACTTTGGGAAGAGTTGTGTGATTTGGCCAAATGAGACTCTGGGCAGCCCTTAAGCCCTCCACCCCCACCCCCAGGCTTGAAAACCAAGATGCTGGTGCTTTTGTTCTGGTGACTAACTAGGTATGGATGTAATGGTCAGACAACAAGAAGCCCTGTATGCTGAATTGTGTTATTTTCTCTCTCTCTATTTTTGTCTGCTTGTAACTTCTGTTTGTATTCTCCAAAGTTCAGGGTGCTGACTTTTTCCCCTGAGCTAGGTAAATGATATATGTTTGTTTAATTAAAGTAATATTGTTAACCCTTTTTGAGTTGCTTTCCTTTAGAAAAGCAGATCAAAGAATTTGTGCTAGCAGCCATCCTGGGTATGCTAGTGTGCTTGCTGCTATAATCATATAACCCAAGAAGGTCAAGAACAGTAGTAATGGACCCATATTTATAGTACTATTTTTATTGTAGCATAGAACTGGAAACAAAATAGGTATCATTCAAGAAGGAAGGATGGAAGGAAGGAAGGAAGGAAGGAAGGAAGGAAGGAAGGAAGGAAGGAAGGAAGGAAGGAAAGAAAGGAGAGGGGGAGGGGAAGAAGAAGGGAATGAGAAAAGAGAAAGCAGAAGGAAAAGGAGAGGACAGGACAGGGGAGGAGAGGACAGGAGAAGAGAGGAACATTTATTGAGTGCCTGCTACATGCCAGGCACTTCAATTTACAAGCTAAGTTCTTTAAAAATATTATTTTGTTTGATCCTGGAGAGATAGATACTATCATTATTCCCATTCTATAGTTGAGGAAACTGAAGCAAACAGAGGCTAAGTAACTTGTCCTGGGTCATATAACTAATAAGTATTCGGGGCCAGAGTTGAACTCAGGTCTTCCTGTACTGCCCAATACTCTATCCACTGAACCACCTAGAATGTTAATGTTCCATAAGAAATAATAAATATGGGGCAGCTAGGTGGCTCAGTGAATAGAGCACCTGCCCTGGAGTCAGGAGGACCTGAGTTCAAATCCCGCCTCAGACGCTTAACACAAAATCTAGCCCTGTGACCTTGGGCAAATCACTTAACCCCAATTGTTCTTCAAAAAAAAAGAAAGAAATACTAAATATGATGGATTCAGAGAAACTTGGAAAGATTTGTATGAACTGATGCCAAGAAATTAGAACCAATAGTACAATTTACACAATGTTCATAATAATAATGTGAAAGAAAACATATTTGAAATACTTTAAAACGCTGATCAAAAAAAAAAAACTCTGATCAAAGCAATGACCAGATGATAGACTAAATATACTAAATAAATGACCTCAAAAAATCGATACTTTCCACCTTTTTGGCAGGGGGGAGGAGTTTAATACAAGCTAGTAGTTAAGTGTAAGGCAATTGGCCTCAGGTTCCCTTTTGTTGCTCCCTCCCTTGGGTGGTCCATTTTTTATGACAAATATTCATTCAGAATGCAACAAAAATCAGTTTATCAGAAGGTGAAAGGAATTCTGAAGGAGTAACAGGAAGCAACATATGCTAAGAGTATGCCACTAATTCAGTCACCACCTTCCATCAGACACCAATATAGTCAACCTCAGACCCTGATTTCAAGAGTCCTGAGAGGAACAGTGACTTTAATACCAAACCTGTGTACCCAAATTGAGCTATCATTGAAAGTAGCAAGTCCTTTAGAGAAAGAATCCACTTTCCTTACCAATACCACTGACCACTGGCCAACTGCTATTATTAAGGAAGTAAACCCAAGAGTGCTAAGAATGACAGTAAGCCAATGGTCCCCCTTCCAGTCTAGTCCCCACAGCCATAATCTCTGGAAGCAGCTGCCATAGAGATCCATATCTAGCAGATGCAATATGGCAATTGCTTCTGTGGATGCTAAAGTCCCTGCTTCCACAGCAACTACAGTTCCTTAGAGACCCAGAAAAATATTGCCATCAACATCCTTTGAAGTGTTAAATGGTTCAGAATCAGAAACATATATGATTTATCAGTGAAAATAACATTAAATGAAATGCATTGCCACCTGTTTTGCCACTGTGTCCTAAGGACCATGGACAGGGCCTTTCCTTCTGACCTACAGCTAAAACCTCCTATGTGTGGTATCTACCTAATCAGAATGGAGCTCCTCAAGAGTATAGACTATCTTTCATTTCTATTGGTATCCATATTACAGCAAGCTATAATTAGGTATTATAGGAAATACTCCATAATTGTAGAATTGGATTGGATATATCTAATATCTTCTACCCCGTACTCCACTACTATCCAGGATGATTTAGTCAGATCCAGAATCTGTCAAAGAATTCCAAGTTACTGCTGAGTAAACTTGAAACCAAGTATGACTGTATTTTTTAGCTTCTAGTTGTTTCCTGCTTCTGAATTTTTAGTTTTGAGGTTGATACTTTCTTTTTTTTCCTTTTTGGAGGGGGGAAGGTATGGCATTTGGGGTTAAGTGACTTGCCCAAGGCCACATGGCTAGTTTTTGTGTTAAGTGTCTGAGATCAGATTTGAACTCAGGTCCTTCTGACTCCAGGGCTGGTGCTCTATTCACTGTGTCCCTAGCCACCTTGAGGTTGATACTTTCTAAGCAGTATCTTAATTCAAAGGAAAATTCCAAGATAAGCTTAAGAAATGCTCTTTTATGTGTTTTTAAATTGTAAGAAGATACAAAATTCACTTCTAGCATTTTTAAAATAAACTACTTTTAAAATTATTAAAATGACAGCATTTAATTTGCCGCTAGCATGTCATTTGTTCCACCCTCTGCCTCTAATCCAATCCCCTAGATCCTAACTTGGCAGGTGACCTCCTGATTGGTAAGAGTTTGCACCATACTTAGAACCAACCGTGCAATCCCTTTAACCCTTTCCATTTCTTGCTTGGGGAACAGTGAGTATAGCAACTCTACCATTCCAGAGAATGACATATCAAACAATTGCTGTTTGGTTTCATTCACCATCTCTGATTTCCCAAAACAAAATACTCCTCCCTGACCAAACATTCCCCTATATGTGTTAGCTTCTCCTAATCATAAGATACTTAAGGGCAGGGACTATCTTTTTGCAGTTGTATACTCAAAAATTAGCACAGTGCCTTACACATAATAAGAGCTTAATAAATGTTTTTTCATTCACATATATGTGTTCATACATACACATATGTATGGGTGTATATACACATATATTTGTGTGTATGTGTGTGTATTTCTGATACCTCATCATAGAGTAGATGTCATCTTAAGGTCTTAAAGTTTATGCCAGCAGACCCAAAACTCTAAGAGACACTACTATGGAAGAAAGGCTTCAAATGCAGAGGGTAATAGAAAGATGTTTAATAGTTGGTAGCAGGAATTTAGGAAGCCATAATATTCAAATATTTAAACAGTGGAAGGGTTGCAATCTGCTTCAGGGAATGGATTTTTCAAGCAGTGACTTACAAAATAATTTTCATTTTATCCAATGCTAAGGAAGATTGGTTGTGGAGAGTCTTTATGATTTAAATGCCCACTTCAATCAGGGACATTTTTATGATGCACAGAGAAGTAGGTTGGAAACATGAAAAGAAAATGACTGTGGCCATGATGGACTCACAGCGGAGAAAGGGGAGAGTTTCCTTAGGTTTGTGAGTGTACATGTTCAAGGTTAAAATAATCCCTGATATTGAATGAGCTACCAATATTTTGACCACTGACATAAAGATACAACTATAACCTGAGGCAGGATAGAAAACATACTGTTTGAGGATAATTCCTTCCCTTTTCTGACTTTTCTCAATACTTCCTGTTTTGTTTAAACCTTCTTTCAAACTTCTCAATTATCTTCAATATATTTTTGAGGCTTTCAAAATTAAACTACATTTTGGGGAGTAAGTTTGCACTCCTTCCCACTACTCCATTTTGCCCCCATTCACTTTTCAATACAAAACGATCTTTTAGAAAGAGTTTGTTCTCTTAAAGAATGACAATGAAAATAATTAGTAAATGAAATATAATTAATTTTAGCTTCTCTTAGAAGAGCTTCTATGTATGTCTATGACAACAAGAAAAGATTTTATACAAATCCATACTCCATAAATGCTGTGAATAATGCTAAACTATCTACCTTCTTATATCATGCTCAGTCTTTATGCCATGGAGCTAATAGGATTTTCTAAGAACACGTTTTCCATTTATTTGCTTCTATTTGGGTTCATAATTTTTGAGCACTTAATTAAAATTGGAAGCCATTCAAAATTGAATGAACTAGTTGAAATTTCCAATATGTGATTGACATGTCACCTTTCCATTAAAAATGCTAACTCTGCTTTATAGTAATAAAACTAAGCTGAGATATTTTAAATTAATACTTACCTTTTGATAAAATACAGTTATTCACATTTCAAAGAATGAGAACAGCACAACTAATCACAAATGTTAGCATCCAAATTCTTCAGAGCTGAGTTAACTTGATTTTCATTTATTTATAGATTAGTAAACTGAAGCCCTGAAAGATTATATCCATGGCCACACAGGTCATTGAGTCATTGAGCTAGGACTATGCCACTTTTGGCATATTTTTTATCTTTTCTTTTTGTCATTTTCATTTCCAAATATATCTCTTACTCCTTAGCCTCTTCCATGAACAATATGAAAAGTTCATTGAAGAATGGAAAAACATATGAACTGATACAGAGTGGAATAAGCAGAACCAGGAAAAAAATATGCACAATGAATACACAATGATGGGGAAAGATGGGTCAGGGAATATAATGAAACTAAATGCTATGTAATTATAACAATCAAACTTGGCCCTGAATGACAGTTGAGAAAATAAGCCTTCCTTCTTTACAGATTAGCAACTAAGGGTATGAAATACTACATATTCCATCAGACCATATTGATGTGTTGGTGACTTTGCTGAACTATATTTCCCCCTCTTTGAATATTTTTTTTAATCAGGATCCAAAGGAAAAATTCAAAAAGGCACCAAAAATGAAGTAAGTATCTCCCAGGAATAGTAGATTTCATATTTTAATATTTTATCAATACTTCATGTACTAGATTATTACAGAGAGAGAGATGCAGCACACCATTCTGGGGCAAAAAAAAACCATTCTGGGCTTGTTTGGACTTCTAGTTTGCTTTTTCTTTTTAAAAAAGTGACTAATTTATAAGCAGGTAATGGTAGACAACTAGAGAAATCACTTGAGTAGAGCACCTCTTGGTGGCTAAATCTGATACTGGATTCTTAGTTAATTGAAACCCATAAACTGGATTTTGACTAATGTAAACAGCTATGAGCCAATACAAGCAAATATCACACTATGGATATCTGACATGATCACATGCTTCCTTCATAAATTAAGATACTCATCCTAAGGTATTTTTTATATATTTCTATGTTTTTCAGGAAAAGGATAGTTCCTTCTTCAGTTGAATTTTTTTTCTTCTGATTCTTGAAATGTTTTCTCAACTAGAATTACTCATTTTTGGTTTAGATTTTGATTTTTTTTTCTCTTGGGACTTTCTTTTCTTGAGACCAATCTACTATATTACATAGAATTCTGTGTGTTGTTTGTGAATACAATTATTTTTGTATTATTAATGTTGCCTACAGTAGTATTATGCTGTTAATCACTTCCACTTGGAGTTAATAATAGTAAAGCAATATGGATTGTTCTGATACTTAGATAAGTATGACATTTAATTCAGTCAGAGTCTGCTTTTTCATATTCAAAATATAAGTGCATTTTTTTCAGTTATCATTATAAAATACCATACATTGTTTATATTTGCATGTTTATTTTAATGCTTTTATTACTATATGCCATGGCATGATTGTATATTTGCTATTTGCATCAGTTATATTGACATTAGTTTTAACAAGAATCCAAGCAAGGAGCAGATAGGTGGTGCAGTGAATAAAGCACCAGCTCTGGATTTAGGAAGACCTGAGTTCAAATCGAGTCTCAGACACTTGACACACTTACAAGCTGTGTGACCTTGGGCAAGTCACTTAACCCCAATTGCCTTGTCTCCCCCCCCCCAAAAAAAAAAAGAGTATGAACAGAATAAAAGCCAATTTTTAAAAAAAAAAATATATATTGTGAAGTAAGGGACATTAAAAACCTGAAGGGACTTCTAACTCTAAGAGTATAGAAATAATTTTTCATAAAAAGGGATTTTTTAATATTTTTTATCAATTACAAGTAAAAACAACTTTTAACATTCATTTTTTTAAATTATGAGCTCAAATTTTCTCCCATCTTCCCTGCCCTCTCTCCTCATTGAGAAGGCAAACATTTTGAACACATGTTCAGTCATGCAAAACATATTTCCATATTAGCCACACTGCAAAAGAAAACACAAACCAAAAAGAAAAATCAAGTTTTTAAAAGTATCCTTTGATTTGGATTCAGACTTTAGTATTTCTCTGGAGGTGGATAGCATTTTTCATCATACATCCTTTGGAATTGTCTTGGTTCACTGAATTGCTAAAATGGTTAAGTCATTCATAACTGATCATCATATAATATTGCTGTTACTGAGGTATAATGTTCTCCTTGTTCTGTTCACTTTGCATGAATTTATATGTCTTCCCAGGTTTTTCTGAAACTATCCTGCACATAATTTCTTATAGATCAATAGTATTCCATCACAATCATATACCACAACTTATTCAGTTATTTCCCAATTGATGGGCATTTCTTCAATTTCCAATTCTTTGCCACCACAAAAAGAGCTGCTATATTTTTGTATTTTGCAAGATTCCTTTCCTTTTTTAAAATTATCTTTAGGATATGGACCTAGTAGTGGGATTTCTGGTATGCACAGTTTTATAGCCCTTTGGGCATAGTTCCAAATTGCTACCAGTATAGTTAGATCAATTCACAACTCCATCAATGGTGCATTAGTATTCCTTCCACATCCCCTCTAACATTTATCATTTCCCTTTTCTATAATATTAGCCGATCTGATAGGTATGAGATAGTACCTCAAGTACAATTTTAATTTACATTTTTCTAATCAATAGTGATTTAGAGCATTTTTATATAACTATAGATAGTTTTGGTTTCTTCTTCAGAAAACTACCAGTTCGTATCTTTTAACCATTTCTTAACTGGGGGATGACTTGTATTCTTATGAATTTGAGTCAGCATTCTATATATATTTGAGAAACGAGGCCTTTATCAAAGAAACATGCTGTAAAAAAATTTTCCCAGTTTCCTGCCTTCCTCCTAATCTTGGGCTACAAAGGCAAAACCCTTTAAATGTAATCAAAATCATCAATTCTACATCCTTTAATGCGCTGTATCTATTGTTTGATTATAAATTCTTCCTCTATCCATAGATCTGACAGGTAAAATATTCCATGCTTCTCTAATTTGCTTATGATAAAGGGTAACCTTTATTCTAAATCATGTACCCATTTTGACCTTTTCTTGGTATACAGTGTGAGATGTTGGTTTATACCTAGTTTCTGCCAAACTGCTTTCCAGTTTTCCCAGAAATTTTTGTCTAATTGTAAGTTCTTGTCTCAAAAGTTGGCATCTTTGCATTTATCAAACACTAGGTTACTATGGTCATTCACTACTGTGTATTTATACCTAATCTGTTCCACTGATCCACCACTCTTATTTCTTAGCCAGTACCAGATTGTTTTGATGATTATCATTGTGTAATACAGTTTAAAATCTGGTACTGCTAGGTCAACTTCCTTCACTTTTTTTTTTTTGTTGATTCCCTTGATATCCTTGACCTTTTGTTCTTCCAAACAAATTTCATTATTTTTTTCTAGCTCTATAAAATAATTTTTGGCAGTTTGGTATGGTACCAAATAACAAAATTAATTTGGGCAGAATTCTCATTTTAATTTTATTATCTTGGTCTACCCATGAACAATTAATATTTCTCCAATTGTTTAGATCTGACTTGATTTGTATGTTGTATAATTGCGTTCACATAGTTCCTGTGTTTGTCCTGACAGACACCCAAGTATTTTATATTGTCTACAGTTATTTTAAATGGAATTTCTCTTTCTATTTCTTATTGCTGGGTTTTGTTGGTAGTATATAGAAATGCTGATGTTATATGTGGCTTTATTTTCTATCTTACAACTTTGCTGAAGTTGCTAATTATATTAATTATTTTAGTTGATACTCTAAGTTTCTAAGTATACTATCATTTCATCTACAAAATGAGAGTTTTGTTTCCTCAGTCTATTCTAAATCCTTTGATTCTTTTTTTCTTTTATTATTGCTATAGCTAGCATTTCTAGTATAATATTGAATAATAGAGATGACAATTGACATCCTTGCTTACCCTTGAACTTACTGGGAAGAATAGAAGCTAGAAGTCTATCCCTATTATAGATAATGCTTGCTAATGGTTTTAGATAGATACTATTTATCATTTTAAGCAATGTTCCAATGATTCCTATTCTTTCTAGTGTTTATAATAGGAATGAGTGTTACATTTTGTCAGAAGCTTTTTCTTTATCTTTTGAGATAACTGTATGGTATGGTCAATTGCATTGATGTTTTTCCTAATACTGAACCAGCCCTGCATTTATGGTATATAGTCCACCTGGTCATAATGTATATAATCTTTGTGACATGTAGCTGTAATCTCCTTGCTAGAACTTAATTTAAAAATTCTTGCATCAATATTCCTCAGACCACTACCACCTTGCTGATTTCTGACTTTTTCAAGAGAGACTTAGGAAAAATTTTCTATCTGGACTGGAAGGTTTCAAAAAAAATTACCGAAATAACTGTTGATCAGTGATATCACTACAGAATCTAGTAGTCTATTACAATCACCTCTAGTGGTGGTGTGAAAGATTAGAATGAGAAGATAGAAAGGTGTGTAGACTACTTTACTATGAACAAGAACCCTTCAAACCCTGGTCCCAAAATTATAATTCTATAGTTTTCTTTCTCTGTTTTTGCTTGTCCTGCTTTACATATCAGCACCACATTTGTGTCATAAAAGGAACTTGGTAGATCCATTATTTGCCTATTTCTCCAAAATGAAAAAAAAAAAGATTTAAGAGATTTAGGGAAATATGATCACCTAAAATTACAATAAGAGACCACACTTTAAGATGCCAGAAATAGTTGATCACTCAAAAATTACTAACAGCTAGGGACAGTATAAGAAATTGATCACAAGCACTCTCTAAATAGGCCTACAAATGTGGACTAGATAACCACCTATGTACAACATACATTCAAAAGGAGAAGTAAGTACCATGCCTTTGGGATATGTAGGAGAGGCATTTAGCATTTGTTGGGGTAAACTCCAACCTATTTGACAAGCAGAAAAATATTCCATGCAGCAATCTGGGACTTGATACCTGAACACCATGTTTATACAGGAATCTTATACAGAAAGTTTATAGGATAGAAGAAAATGGTGGCAGAGAATGTGAGCAGGGAACTGTTTCTCCAGCTTAGAAGTAGAACCAGAGTAATTTCATTTTAATTACTCTCTAGGCCCTGAAAAAAAATAGAAAGATCAGTTAAGGGAGAAGCACATGGGCAGGGGAGTGGAGTGGGGGGGAAACAGGTTGCAGAGGGAGAGAGAGAAGTATATTCTCATTGTAAGAGAAAGATGTGAGATGTACCCAAGAAACAATCAAATGAAATCCAGCTTGCTGATTTCTGACCTTTTCAAGAGGGACCTAGGGAAAATTTTCTATCTGGACTGGAAGGTTTCAAAAAAAATTACCGAAATAACTGTTGATCAGTGATATCATTACAGAATCTAGTAGTCTATTACAATCACCTCTAGTGGTGGTGTGAAAGATTAGAATGAGAAGATAGAAAGGTGTGTAGACTATTTTACTATGAACAAGAACCCTTCAAAACCTGGTCCCAAACTGTATTTCCAGCCTCAATGGACCTTACTTTCTTCCCACACTCTGATTCACCCAAACTGGACTTTTCTCACTGTTTCCTATATAACATTCCATCACCCATTCCATGTCTTTGCACTGGATATCCCACATGTGTGGAATGAGGATCAAAGAAGGGCTAGGATCATCCAACAATGCATTTTGTGTTCCCCCACTTTCCTTTAATCCATAAGCCTAGGGTATGGAGAAAGAAAATCCTTCCCCCAATTCTATTTATTAGCCATGTTCAGAAAATAGTTTCGTTAAAAACTGACTTGGCAGGGGGAGAGTTCAGCTAGGTGATGCAGTGAATAGAGCACCAGCCCAGTCAAGAGGACCTGAATTCAAATATGGCCTCAGACACTTAACACAAAAACTAGCCATGTGACCTTGGGCAAGCCACTTAACCCCAAATGCCCTACCATCTCCCCTCCAAAAAGCAAAGAAAAAAAAATCTGACCTGGAAGGGAATAGTCATGGTAGGAGGAGTTTATATTGGGTTCTTTTGAAATTTCATTACCCCAATGTCAAGATCTCTATGCCAAGAACACCCCTCTCTTTTTTAACTATTAAGAGACATTAAGACCTGTTTTCCATAGCTAAGGCCCAGCAAGCAAGCTGGGCCCTAAGGTTAGCAGAACAACAATCCATTATGCTCACCCTTTGGATGAACTCAGCCACAGCAAAATTCCAGAATTGTTTCACATCAGAACCAGATTTTCCTGACCTCAGACAAGCACCTGCAGTACCCGTGTTCTGGTTATGAAGTCCTACTGTGAATCAAACCTGTTTTATTGTTTCTGTTACACCTTATTGACAGGGCTCCAGTTCACTGTGTACCACTAGTATATGTATTGAGATTTGCCCATATTAAAGTGGGTCCCCCACTAGAGAGGACCCCATTATATATGTTTAGTCTCCCTCCTCCAGTGAAATAAAGAAAGTTTTTTGCTTATGACCACTATCAGCTCTTCGGTTTTATTTTGCTATTTCAGAGTACCTTATAGTTGTGATAATCAGCAATTCGGTGTTTTTAGAGTAAACAGTGGTTGCATAACCTCTGTGACCATTTGGTCATTTATGACCAGGATTGACTCATTTAAAATTATGAATTTATAACACATTAAACGTCTGAATCTATTAATTGATTAGATACTGATGAGAGAGAATGAAAGATTCCTTATTATTTTCTTTGTATAACCAGTATCTAGTACTATAGGTGTTATTTACTAAATACTTTTTAGTTAACATGTGTACATGTCAGAGGGAGTAATATGAGACTTTTAGTAATTATTCAAGCTATTTGAGTGTGTTCTAAGACATATAAGTATTACTGAAATACCAACCGCTAATCTGGCTTCCAAGTTCCACCACCAATTCAATACAATTTAAGGCATCAAACATGCATGAAGTACCTCCTATGTGTCAGGCACTGTAGTGGGCCCCAGGTAGTACAGAGATATAATGTCCCTGCCTTCAAAGAAGTTATATAACATGGATCAGCATAATATAGTAGATAGCATACCAGACTTGGCCACAGGAAAATCTTGTTCAAATCCTACCTCAGTTAACTAGCTATATTACCATGCATAGGTCACTTAATTTCTCAAAGCCTAGGTTTCCTCATTTGTCAAATGGAAATTCCTACAGTATTTACCTGAAAGGGTTGTTATAAGGTTTAAATGAGAGAATGTCTTGCAGTTTAAATGAGATAATGTATACAAAGCTTTTGCAGCAACTTTTTAGGAGGAGGAAATAAGTCTACAAAATAAACAGGTAGTACATTTTGGGAGTGGGACACTAACAACTGAATAAGGAAAAGGCCTCTTGTAAGAGCTAGCACTTGAGCTAACCCTCCAAGTGAAGTATGGACTCCAAAAGTCAGAAGTGAAGAGAGAAACCGTTACTGGCTAAGGCATAAGTGAGCCAGAGATAAGGGGCAGCAGCAAGTAGCCTACTTTGGTTGGAATAAATATGGAAAAGATGTAAAAATCAGTCTGGAAAAATAGATTAGAACCAGCACGTGAAGAGCTTTATATATCAAAGGCTGTTTGTCTTTTATCCTAGAGGTACGAGGCAGCCACTGGCGCTCCCTAAGGGATGACTCATTGGGCCCCGTGATGATTTTTATGGTTTATGAGTTCACAGGAGGATGGATTGGAGAAGAGATCAGACCAGGAGAGGACAGTAAGATTATTGCAAGAGTTCATAGAATCACAGACTGAGAGCCGGGAAGCAAAGGTGTACAGGAACCAGGTTTCCGAGGTCCACACTTGACCGGTTGATTGCCTGGACTCAAGAAAGTATCAGTAACAGAATAAATTTTAAAATGTGTATCCTGAACACTGACCATTCCCTAACATGCTCCTGCTGGAAGGGACCTCAGGGGTCAGCTAATCCAAACCACGTTCTAAGATGCCAGTAAGGAAGAAGGAGCCCAGGGAGGGGTGAGGTTGTAACCCCGCCCTGCCCATTGTATTACAAGACTAGGGCCCAGAGCCATCACAATGGCACGCCCGCACGCAACAGAAGACCTTCCCCGGGAGAGGCCCCCTGGGGTGGAGGGATAAACAACGACCGGGATCGTGTCAGGTGGGTCCGAGATGCAGCGAAAGCGCCACGGCAAGCGCTCGCCCCCGCTGGCTCGGCCGAAGAGAGAAAGGTCTTCCCGACATTCCCTGCGCGACAGCGAAGGCTCCAGGGACACGCGCAGCCAGTCGATCGCGTCCCCGTTTTCCTCCCCAGACACCCTAGGCCGCGGTTGCCATGGGGACCTAAGGTCTACTCTCATGCCTTGGTCGCCCGCTACCCTGTCCCGGGTGTTCGCCGAGCTGGCGCCGCTAACCGAGAGGGGCCGGGATGGCTTCTCGGGCGCCGCTGGGGAGCCGCTGCCCAACCTCAGCAGCCACTTGCCCCTCTGCGTGTCCACGGCACCGGCATCGGCCCAGAATCCGGCCCGCGAGGTGCACGTGAGCGGCTCGGCGGAGCTGTCGTGCGGCCCCGACCGGGCGCTGGTTACAGTGAAGGTCAGCAGCACCAAAAACACGGCAGCTGAGGCCAAGAACAGTGTGGGCCGCCGCCTGGACTACATCATGCAGAACCTGCAGAAACCTGGCGTCCAGGTGAGAGGAGCCGTTCGGGTGGTCCGAAGGCCACACCGCCAGCCGCCCCTTCCCAGGCCTAGGCGGCCTGGGACAGAGAGGATGGCGGGAGGGGGACAGGCGATGTGGGGCGGAGGAGGGAGCGGAGAAACGCCCCGCAAACCCCCAAGGGGCCTGGGGGGAAGGCTCTTAACTCTGTGCCAGTCTGGTGACGCCTTTAAGACCCCTCTACGAATCAGATCATTAGAAGTGCATAAAATAAAATCCATAAGATTGCAAAGGAAACCGGTTACAACGAAATAGAGTTCTCTCCCCCAAAATTGGGGTTTTTTAAGAGTTCACTCACCCCAAGTTAAGAACCTCTGCTCTAAAGGTAAATGCAAGGGGTGGGGTCTCTGATTTGTTTAAAATTTTGGTTTGTGCTTTTAAGTTTGAAACACACATACCCAGCGAAGCCTAGGTGAAATGGTGAGCATTTAAATTTCAAAAAGTTGCAAGCTGATGCGAAAACTCTTTTTGCCTTTTAATTCAGCCCCTTTCTAAGTCGGTAGAGGGAGCTGCTCTAAAGGAGTTCCCCACTGGAGTGAAATCACGGGTCTCTACACTTAGCTGCCTTCCTTCAGAAATAAAAAAATAAAAATAATACATCTTGGTAGTGGGAACCAAGGATTATCCTTGACCACATTCGTATTCCGTTTTCAGGTTTCCCTTGGGTATTCCCAATGTCCCACGAAAAGAATCTAGTCTAGAAAAAAAAAAATTCTAGTCAGAATTTACTTGTATGTTGTTTTTAAAACAAACCCTGCCTTACTTTCCATATACTCCACCACCACTTCCCCCTCTCCCCCCCAATACTAAGCCAGTAATTAACTTTTAGCCACAGTAGTTTAAAGAAGTCAAACCAAGCAGTGTAGTACATTGGAAAGAGCAATGGGCCTTGGTTCAAATCACTTGGATAAATCACTTAACCTTCACTGGGTCTCCCTTTCCTCTTCTGTAGTAAAAGGAAATTAATTAGATGACTCAAGAGGGGGACCTTCCCATTCCAGATCTGTGGTCCTATATAGCAGGGGTTCTTAACCTGGGGTCTAAATAAATATAAATAGATAAATAGACAGATTTCTATATTTATTTTAATAATTTAAGATTATTCTGAGATGTACTTATAGGCTTCACCAGACTGTCAGAGAGGTCCATCACACAAAATATAGTTAAGAATTCCTGGTCAGTAGATAGATTTCTAGTTCATAATTGCTTTCTGCCATCAATACTTATTCATATTTCCTGTTCAACATTGGGTATTTTCCAGAACTTTAGAAAAACTCTATCTGATGAACAAAGACTTGAATTTTGAAGTCCATTACATTTGACATTTGCACAAAAGATAACTGTAGAAAATAAGAAAGATAATTGTAGAAAGAGAAAAATTTTAAATAATTTTAAAAGGTTTCACAATGTTATGTATGTATTAGGCACCCATTAAGTCCAAATAACGTTTAAAATAGTCAAGAAAATTATTTCTCAGAAAAAAAAGTTGACAGCTCTAAGCTCTGTTACAATCTGGTTCAAATGTTAAAAAGTCACTGTATATACAGTGTTTACATAAATATGTATATTCAGATCATGAGGAGTTATCATCTAGGATATAAAAGAAGTCACTTGGTTCTGCTGTAATTGTACTAAAATTCAGCATTCAGGACAAGTAAAATGAAATTGTAATCTCCCAATTATCTGTGCTAATGAAGGAAAGCAGTCATGTGGATAATTCAAAGCAGTCAAATCCAAAAAGTCATTTAAATTATATTTTGGAATGGGATCATACAAGGTTTCCAAAGTCTTGGGGCTCTTTTAAACTTTAATCATTTAGATTGTGACTATTTTTGCAAATGACATTTTAAAGCAAATATGCCAAAAGTATAGGGCAACTACATTGCAAACACAGCTATATACAATATATTCTCATTTCCCATTCTGTGCCAGAAAAATGTTACAGTATGTTTAACAGAACTGAAGTCCTTATCATTTGCGGGGGTGGGGAGGAAGGAGGGGATAATTCTGTTGACCTTTATATATGCCCTTTTCAAGATTGCTTATGATACTTACTATAGCTCTGCCCTAAGGGTTTTTTTTTTAAAAAAAGATTCTTTAGCTGAGCACCCTCGCCTATTCCAGCTATCATGACATTCAGGAGGAAATGTAAGAGAGTAGTCCCAAAATATCATTATTACAGTTGGTATAAGTCCAGAACAGATTAGTTCTTGGTATATTTGGTATATGTTTTCTCCCCTCCCCCAGTTCTAAATAAATAGTACCTGGCTCCTGGAACATCATCTTGTTGGGATACTGAGTATAAGCTATATTTTAATAAAACACAGAGCTACATAATAATACTTAAAAGTCAGCAACTCCAGGGTCTTTGGTTCAGAATAATAATGTATTTTGCATAAATCTGCACATTTGGTAGAAAAGCTTGTAATAATAAATATGTAAAAGTGTGACTTAGTGCAATTGTATTTGAGTTCATCATTCAGGACACAGATCTAACAGATTTTTAAACCAGATTATAGAATCTAGAACTGAACAGGACATAAGACCATTTAGTCTAACCCTATCATATTACCAGATGAATGTCAGTAAAAGTTGGTCATAGTTTTATAGCTATTAGCAGGTCTAAAACTAGTACCTAGGTCTCCTGATTCCCATTTTAGGGCTTTTTCTACTAAACAATTTAATTATCTCCTAACTTTTAGTGTATCTGCCTATGACAGATCAGACCAATAGGAGCTCAGGATGCTCTAGCACAAATAGTCTATGTGAACATTTGAGGTTGATACTCTCATTTGTGTATCCTGCGTTTCCTTGGAGTTGTTTAAATTCTACTTTACACAGCACCTTCTCTGATGTGGGCGCACCATGCTGAGCAGTCATTTGTCAGTGTCTCCATGACATACAATCAATTCCAAAGTTCTTAAGAGAGACTTTGTGAGTGTCCTTGTATTGCTTCTTCTGACAACCATGTGAACACTCGCCCCTTATGAGTTCTCCATAAAATAGACTTTTTGGCAAGCATACATTTTGCAGTCGAACAACGTGGCCAGCCCATCAGAGTTGCACTCTCTGAAGCAAAGTATGAAGGCTTGGCAGTTTAGTATGAGTAAGAACTTCAATGTCTGGTACCTAATCCTGCTAGGTGATTTTCAGAATCTTCCTAAGACAATTCAAATGGAAGCCATTCAGTTTTCCTGGTATGGCACTGGCATAACTGTCCAGGTTTCACAGGCATACAACAATGAGATTAGCACAATGGCTATGTAGACCTTCAGTTTGGTAGTCAATCTAATACTTACTCTTTTCTCCAGTATTTTCCTTTGGAGCTTCCCAAACACTGACCTGGCTCTGGCAATGCATGTGTCAACCTCATTATCAATGTGTACATCCCTAGAAAGTACACTGCCTCCTAACATAGGGATGTGAAGGCTTGTGTGTTAAAGAAGACCACAGCCAGGGGCAGCTCGGTGGCACGGTGAATAGAGCACTGGCCTAGGAGTCAGGAGGACCAGAGTTCATATAAGACACTTGACACACTTACTAGCTGTGTGACCTTGGGCAAATCACTTAACTCCAATGCCTTGCCTCCCCCCTTCCAAAGAAGATCATAGCCCATAGGACAACTAGCTACTGACAACTTGGAGCTAGGACCCACAGCTTCTTGATAGTGGACATGAGAGTTTTAAACTAACTAGAATCATAGTTTTAAAAGCTGGAAAGGACCTTAAAAGGTATCAGGTCCAAGCCCCTCATTTTTTTAATTAAGAACTGAGATCCAGAAAGGTTCACATAGAAATCAAGAGCTGGAAGGGGCTCCAGAGGCCCTCTAGCCCAACCATTCATTCTGTAAGTAAGGAACTGAGGCCCAGAGAGGTTGAGTTAACTTACCCTTCTTTCAAGTTTACATAAGAATCAGAACTGGTATTTGACCACAGACTGTACTATGCTACTCTTACTAATCAAGGCACTCTCACATTCTTTTGCTTACTCACAGATGGAGAAAGGAAATAATACTCTTCTATGATAGTTGGCTGAGCAGGGTTCTTAGACTGTTCACACCTAATTTAACTGAGCCTTCCAATTATGGTAATGTCCCTCATTGTACCTGCCCCATTTGTGTATTATCTGTATTGTTTATCCCTGCTAAGTTGACTATAAACTCCTTGACAGTGGGGACTCTGTCATTTTATTTCTATTTCCTAAAAACTGCTAGCTTGGTGAGTTGAACATAGTAAGAGTTCAATTCATTCATTCTTTCTACAACCATATATTCTGTGCCTGCTTTATGCAAGGTGTTGTGGTAAGCTCAGCTGTTATAAAAAGAAAGAACTCTGATAGAAGAGTTCAAAAGGGGGTTTAAAAATCATTTAAGATGGGGGCAGCTAGGTGGCGCAGTGGGTAGAGTGTCGGCCCTGGAGTCAGAAGGACCTGAGTTCAGATCCGGCCTCAGACACTTAATGCACACAAACAAAAACCTAGTAGCGGTATTGCTGGATCAAAGGGTATGCAAAAACCTTGGGCAGGTTACTTAACCCCAATTGCCCTGCAAAAAGCAAAAAAAAAAATCATTTAAGAAAGGTAGAAGAAAAATTGGGAGAAGAATTAAAACGATGCAAGAGAATAATGAAAAAAGAGCCAGGAGCTTGAAAAAAGAAAACAACTGCTTAAAAAGTAGAATTGGCCATATGGAAAAGGAGATAAAAAATCCACTTAAGAAAACTCCTTAGGAAGTACAGTTGGTCAAATGAAAGAGGAAGTACAAAAGCTAAGTGAGAAAAACATCTTAAAAGTTAGAACTGGGCAAGTGGGAGTTTACGACTCAATGAGACATCAAGAATCAGTCAAATTCAAAAGAATGGAAGAAATAGAAGAAAATGTAAAATATCTCATTGGAAAAACAACTGAACTAGAAAATAGATTCAGGAGAGACAATGTCAGAATCATTGTGATGAAATCCTAATAAAGCTCTCCCCAGCGCCGATATTCTAACTCCCTTATGGACCCTACTGAACAGCAGCCATGCCCTGATTTGACCACACAATTTGGCTTTAACCACATCACAGGCTATCAGACTCAATATAGCATCTGCCTCTAGCTAGCCACTGTTCCCAAATCCAGTTCACATATTTGAAAAGGTGTGTTCTTGTATTAAACCACAATCACATCATCCATTTAGCCCAAGATGGAACCACAGTGCCTAACTATCTGTCTTGACTAGGCAGGACCACAATAGCTAGCCAATCAGAAAGGAACCAGGATGTTTGACTGTTTGACCACTGAACCATAGAAGGAACGCCTCCCCATTACCTAATCCCTTAACAAATCCCTCCTGCCTTTGTAATATTGATAATTTATGTTATGTAATCAACATCAATACACTGTAAATTTGCCTGTATTGTCTTAGTAAGTCTCTTGGAACCTTTCAAAGCCGTTTCTGAGGGGTGTCAATCCTCAATAAATGCCTGTACTTGGACTAGAGGTGGTCTGACTCTGAATTCTTTGAGATGGCCACCACACCACACCATGAAACTGCAGCAATTGGACTACCTGAAAATCATAATCAAAAGGAAGACAGTATGTTTCAAAGAATCAGTTGAAAGAATCCACTGATCACCTTAGGAAAGAAATCCCAAAATAAAAAGTCCAAGGAACGACTTAACCAAATTACAGAATTATTAAGTCAAGGAAAAAATACACAAGTGTCCAGAAAAAAACAATTCAAGATTATACAGGACTTAGCAACTGCAACATTAAAGGCTCAGAGGTCATGGAACATGATATTCCAGAGGACAAAGGAGCTAGTATTACACCCAAGAATCACCTGCTTGGCAAAATTAAGAATAATACTTCAAGGGGAAAAATGGTCATTCAGTGAAATAGAAGGATTTCAAGTTTTCATAAAGAGAAGACCAGAATTGAACAAAAAAAATTATCTCCAATATTAAGACCCAATAGAAACCTAAAAAGGGAAAAGGGGGAAATAAAATTTGAGGAATTCCATGGAAGTAAACTGTTTACATTCCCTTCATGGGAATATGATACTTGTGATTCTTTAAAATTGTACCAGTAATAGTTCAGCTAAAAGGAATAGAGAGAAGGTATAGGTATAAGGTGAATTTGAGAGAATGACATAAAAAATTTAAGGGATGAGAAAGAGGAGTATACTGGGTACAGAAGGAAGAGAGAGGTAGAATTGGGTAAATTATTTCACACGAAGAAGTGAGAAAAACCTATTACACTGGAGAGAAAGGTAGGAGGGTGGGCAGTGGGCATCACTTGAACCTTAGTCTCATCAATATTGAGTCAAAGAGGGAATACTATACACAATCAGTTGAATACAGAAATCTGTCTTATTTGACAGGAAAATAGGAGGGGAGGAGATTAAGTAAAGGTTGGAGGGGAGGGGACTGATGGAAGAGAGGATAGACTTGGGGAGGCAGTAGACAGAAGCAAAACACTGTCAAAAAGGGAGAGAGTGAAAGACAGAAGACAAACAGGAAGAAAAATAGAATGGATGGTAAAGCACAATAATCATAACTGTGAATGTGAATGAGATGAACTCTCCCATAAAATGGAAGCAGGTAGCAGAGTGTATCAAAAACCAGAGTCCTACAAAATGTTGCTTATAAGAAACACACTTAAAGCAGAGAGAAACACACAGAATAAAGGTAAGAGGCTGGAGCAGAATCCATTATACTTCCTCTGAAGTAAAGAAAAAAAAGCAGGGGTAGCAATCCTGATCTCAGACAAAGCAAAAGCAAAAATAGACCTAATTAAAAGAGATAAGGAAAGAAACTACATCTTGCTAAAAGGTATGATAGACAGTGAAGTAATATCAATACTAAACATATATGCACCAAGTGGAATAGCATTCAAATTCTTAAAGGAGATCTTGAGTTACAGGTTCATGACCAAATGAGATAAAGAGCATTACAAAATGCAAAACAGATCATTTTGATTATATTAAATTAAAAAATTCTTTTGCACAAACAAAACCAATGTATCCAAGATTAGAAGGAAAGCAAAAATCTTGGAAACAAATTTTACAGCAGGTATCTCTGATAGAGACCTCATTTCTCAAATATATAGAGAACTAAGTCAAATTTATAATAGCACAGCCATTCCCAATTGATAAATGGTAAAAGGATATGAACAGGCAGTTTTCAGACAAAGAAATCAAAGCTATCTATAAGCATATGAAGACGTGCTCTAAATCACTTTTTTAAAATAAAGACCCATCTTTTTTATTTTTTTGAGGGGGGAAGGCAAGGGCATTGGGCAAGTACAATTGCCTAAGGTCACACAGCTAGTTAAGTGTCAAGTATCTGAGGCCAGATTTGAACTCAGGTCCTCCAGTGCTCTCTATTCATTGTGCCACCTAGCCGCCCCTCTAAATCACTTTTGGTTTGAGAAATACAAATTAAAACAACTCTGAAGTGCCACCTTGCACCTATCAGATTGACTAATATTATAAGAAAAGAAAATGATAAATGTTGGAGAAGATGTGGGAAAATTGGGATACTAATACACTGTTGGTGAAGTTGTAAATTGATCCAACCATTGTGGAAAGCAATTTGGAATTATGTCCAAAGGGAAACCAAACCGAGCATACCCTTTGATCCAGCAATACCACTACTAGGTCTGTATCCCAAAGAGATCATGAGAAAGGAAAAGGCCCTGCATGTACAAAAATATTTATAATAGCCCTTTCATAGTGGAAAAATATTTGAAATTGAGGGGGTGCCCATCATTTGGGGAATGACTGAACAAGCTGTGGTATATTGATGTAATGAAATACTATTGTGTAATAAAGAAGTGATGAAAAGGTAGATTTCAGAAAAACCTAGAAAGACTTGTACAAAATGATACAGAGTGAAATGAGCGGAAGAAAACAGTGTACACAGTATCAACAACATTGGGTGATGACCAACTATGAGTGACTCAGCTCTTCTCAGCAGTACAATGATCTAAGACAAGTACAAAGGACTCAGGGAGGAAGATGCTGCCCACATCCAGATAAAGAACTGATGGACTCATTGAAGATCAAAGCATACTTTTTTTCATATACTTTGTTCTTTTTCATGGTTTTTTACCCTTGTGATGTTTCTTCTTTCACAACTGTGACTAATATGGAAATATGTTTTACATGATATCAAATTTCTTACCATTTTAGGAATAGGGGAGGGGCAGGAAGGAGAAAGAAAAATTTAGAACTAAAAATCTTGTAAAAATGAATGCTAAAAATTATCTTGAAATGTAATTGAAAAAAAATACTATTTAAGTAGAAAAAGTTAGTGAACCAGATACTTTCAGAAAAACCTGGGAACACTCACATGATTTGATGCAAAGTGAAATGAGCAGAACCTGGAGAATATTTGTACATAGTGATAGTAATATTGTATAATGATCAACTGTAAAAGACTTAGATATTCTTAGAAATACAGTGATCCAAGACAATTCCAAAGGACTTGTGATGAAAAATCTATCCATCTCAAGAGAAAGAACTGATGGAATCTGAATACAGATGAAAGCATACTTTTTCATTATTTTTTGGTCTGTGTTTTCTTTCACATGACTAACCCAGAAATATGTTTTGCATGGCTGCATATGTATAACCTATATCCAATTGCTTGCCTTCTCAATGAAAGGAAGGGTCAATGGAGGGAGAGAATTGGAAATTTTATAAAACAAATGTAAAAAAAAGTTTTTATAGGTATTTGGAGAGGGGGGTGTTAAATAAAAAAGAAAATCCAAATGGGGTCATGAAGAGTTGGACACAACTGAACAACATACTTATGTACATACATATATACATACATGTACGCATATATAACACCACTAGGAGCTTTTAGTTCTCCTGAGTGATATAACCTGAAAAGAAACAAGTAAATAAAGAATAAGTAGAGAGCAAACACCAGCAACTAGGGAGATAAAAGCTAGGGAGCCTGAGAGATGGATGTAAAGAAGGAATGAGTTTCAGGCGTGCCTGTGCAAAAGCATGAAGTTGGAGGAAGGTGTGAAGTTTGGGGGAAGGCTAATAGGACAGTGTGGCTGGGATCTGAGAGTGTATAAGGGAAGTAATGTGAGATAAATCTGGATTGACATGTCCTGTTTACTTCACTTTACATGAGTTCATATAAGTCTTCCCAAACTTCTCTATATTCATCCTACTATTTCTTATACCACCGTACCATTCCATTGCATTCATATAGTACAATATGTTTAGCCATTTCCATCTAATGGGCATCTACTTTGTTACCAGTTCTTTACTGTATTGCATTTTGTTGCTTCAGAATTATATACTTATAGTAATTGTTACTGTAAATATTTTGGTGTATGGAAAGACTTTCTTTTTAGTATTGACCTCCTTTGGGATAGAGGAAGAAAGGGCAAGGCAGGTATATGCCAGCAGTGGGATCTCTAGGTTAAAGGTATGAATATTTTAGTCACTTTCTCCAAATAGTTCCAAATTGCTTTCCATAATGGTTGAATCAATTCATAGCTCCACCAACAGTGTATTAGTATACCTGTCTCTCTACAACCCTTCCAATATTAGGGGTAAAAAGGTAGCATCATGGGTAGTATTGGGCCTGGGATTATTAGGAAGACATGAGTTCAAACCTAACCACAGACACTTACTAACTTTGTAACCCTGGGCAAGCCACTTATCGTCTGTTTGCCTCAGTTTCCTCAAGTGTAGAATGAGAATAATAACAGCACCTACATCTCAGGGTTGTTGTGACAATCAAATGAGAGTAATATTTGTAAAGCACATTATACAGTGCCTGGTATATAGTAGTAGGTACCATATAAATGTTTGTTTCCTTTTACCCTCTCCCTCACCAGTATTAATCATTTCCATTTTTTTACCTCTTTTCTGATCTGCTGGGTATCAGGTAAAAAGCTCAGAGTTGTTTTGATGTACACATCTCATTACTAATAATACGGAACATTCTTCCGTATGGTTGTTAAAAGTTTTCAATTCGGGGCGGCTAGGTGGCGCAGTGAGTAGAGCGTTGGCCCTGGAGTCAGAAGGACCTGAGGTCAGATCCAGCCTCAGACACTTAACGCACACACAAATAAAAACCTAGCTGTGTGACCTTGGGCAAGTTACTTAATCCCAATTGCCCTCCAAAAAGCAAAAAAAAAAAAGTTTTCAATTCTTGTGAGAACATTTGTTCACATCCTTTGACCACTTACCTATTAGGGAAAAGGTAATAGTCTTAGGTAGTCTTATATTTTTCTGTTACCTCTGTTTCCATTATCAGGTCCTTAGTAAAGGCTGTCTTAGCAGCATTAATTTGGTTCCTGAAGTATCTATTCAATTTAACATAATCATAATTATCTGTTTTCTTTTTTGTCATTACCTCTGTTGCTTGTTTGGTTAAGAATTTACCCCCATCCATATCCACAAAAATTACATGATCTGATTGTCTTCTAATTGTTTAATGGTATGATGTTTAATCCTCATGTTTATGAATATTACTTAATTTGTTGTTTATGATGAAAAATGTTAGATTTTCCAATAAAAATAACTTGTTTAAGTAGTGCTTTATGGCTTCAAAATACTTTGTATATATTAATTTATTTGATCACTTTCATGGTACTAAGAATAATACTACTAAAATAAGTCTATAAGGAGATAGTCAAAATATTGTCTTCATATTACAGATAAGGAAGGGGGTTCAAGAAAGTGAAATGACTTCCAATCCCTAGTGAGGACATTAATTAGATGGCTCCAGAAGGATCTTCCTGCTCCAGTCTGTGATCCTATATAATAGAGATTCTTAACCTGAGGTCTAGGAACAAGATAGATAGATGGAGAGAAAAGGGAACCCAGGTCTTCTGATACTAGTCTAGTACCCTTTTCATAGACCAGCTTCAGAATTTATTTTTACTTATTTATTCATTTGTTTATTAGCAGTGGTTCTGTAATTTTAATACAAGATATAATGTATACTAACAATGAACTCCTGGAACACTTATTGTCTTTACCACAGTTTGACATTTAGAACATGGTACCTGGAAGTTTTATCTATTTTTTTATGTATGTATTTTGTCTATACCTCTAGAAGATAAGTCCTTGTACATCAAAGACCTAAAGTTTTTATATTCCCTGTTGTCCTTCAGAGAGCCTGTGCTTAGTAGGACCTCAGTGGTTATTTGTTGTTGATGTAGCTATTTGGTCTTAATGTGGAATTACAGTTCCAGATTATTTACCATTATTATTATATTGTGTAGTTACCATTGTCTACCTAAAAAAACTTCTTAGAAGGCATATTAAGGGGGGGGATGGTTTAAATATGCCATGTGGGTAAACATCAAAAGTAAAGCATACCTTAAGGTGCTACAAAAAAAAAAAAAAATCCTGGGACTCTTATGATTAAAATGATAGCTTTTCTAGGAGAAAATTATATGAACAGCAGGCTCAAGAACTAAAGTAAAAAAAAACTTGTCTTTGATCTTCTTAAAGCTTATTCTGATTAAAAATTAAATGGATAACTCCTCTTGAAAACTTGCAGTCATAAAAAAGAGGAAAAATTGCTTTTAAGTAGGACAGATGAGCCAAAGCACTTAGTAAATGGGTCATGGATATTAAAATTATTTCCAGTAGGCTTCCTATGAAATTGTTTTTTAAATGCTAGATTTCCAATCTATCATATATTTGAAGCAAACAATTTAATTAAATAGAAGAAAATCTGATGTTTTCTTGAACAATTTTGCAATAGGCCCCAAAGCCACAAGATGGCAGTGTTCTTAAACATATAAAGCCATTAAAAATTTGGAGTTTTTCAAATAAGATTGATTTTTATACACTATTTCAATTAATATACCACAAATATATTATTGCTAAAGTTTTTGATAATTCAATAAAAATTATTTAAGATGTAAATGATTTTCAGGGTCTGTTAAAGATAGAGAAAAGAAACCTCTTATCACTTCTCCATATCTATACTGCCCCAAAACCATTTTTAAACAATTTAAGGAAGTTGAAAGTTTCCTTAATAGTTAATTTTAAACAATTATATAAAAAATAATTTTCACGCCAGTCAAGTAACCTTCAAAAGTAAGTGACAGAGGCACAGTGGTTGCTCTGGTAGCAAAAGTAAGTTTATCCTATGTAGCCCTATGCTTTTTACTTTCTAAAGAAAAATGTGCCTGTGGCTTTGATTTTGTTTTTTTAATGTCTTGTAGGTGCTAGTGTAGGCAGCTAAAGAAGGGAGAGTATTTCAAAGTGAGAAGGAACAACCTGAAACTACAGAATTCTGAAAAAGCTACATTTCAATATAGTATTAAAATATTGTAAAAAAAAAAATTTTTTTTTTAATTTTTTTAAGGGGGGCTCGGCTAGGTGGCGCAGTGAGTAGAGCGTCGGCCCTGGAGTCAGAAGGACCTGAGTTCGGATCCAGTCTCAGACACTTAACACACACAAACAAAAACCTAGCCGTGTGACCTTGGGCAAGTTACTTAACCCCAATTGCCCTCCAAAATAAATAAATAAATAAATAAAATATTGTAAGAACAAAATCTAGTACTAATTGTAAAAAAAAAAAAATAACAAGATTGCTTTGTGGCATGTACAGTGAAAAAATGTAAAACATGTTTCAAATCTGCTATTTCAAAGGATTTCCTTTATCAATTAAACTTTTGATCCTTACAACCTTTGATATAGCTATTTGCCATATCTGTCTTCCAAAGAGATTATACCCAAAATTTAGATGGTGGCACCTTGTCATATTTTTTTTGTTTTTGTTTTATGTAATTTTTGGACTCTTATTTACAACTTTTCCACCAAGGTACAGTAAAAATTTTTCTATCAAGGATGCTAATATGAAAAAAACTTGAAAGATCACAAGTACATCTTAAAACTATAAAGAGCAATAAAATATTATCCTTTTGTAGACATTGCTGACTTGCTATGCAAGTAAAATATAACAAAGATCCTTTAACTAGTTAAAATGTGAGCTCCTTGAAAGCAAAGACTGCCTCAATTTTTCTGTTTGTATCATTGGCACTTTGCATGGTGCTTTGCCATAGTGTTTATTCAATGGCCTTTTCATTCATTCATAAATATAAGAAATGTGGGTAATTCCATGAGACGTTTGCTACCTAGACTGATAAGCAATTTAGTCTCAGGTAAAAAGCTGAAGTGACCTAATTTGTGCTTTTAATTTTAGTTATTCTTCAATTCAGTTCAACAGTTTCTTAATTATAGCTGGTAGTGCCTAAAGAACTATGTTGGCTTCTTTTAAGACCAAGAAGAAAAAATTGATTGCCTCAGCCACTGTTATTTCAAAACAATATAGTCAATGCAGGAATTCTGCTACCATGTTGTAACTAAACCCCAATATAATCTGGAGGCTGACTCTCACTAGTACCTGTTCCCATGGAGCCCCCCAACCTTCTAAATCTGACCTTGCCATTTTCCACCTATCAGAAAATGATTATTCGGCAGGCCCTGTGAATGTTCCACCCTCTCCATAAGAAGAGCATTTCCATTCCAGTAGACTCTCTCTTTTAATATCTTCCTATGTTAAGCTTTTAGAATTCAGAATTTGGTTTAGCACTAATTTTGTCCATTTAATAATACTATCTCATTTACATAATGCTTAAAGGCTCACAAAATGCTTACCTCACAACAAACCTGTGAGGTAAGTCATAATAACTTCTTACATTTATATAATGCCTTCTAGTTTATAAAGTATCTTTCATTCTCTTTTTTTTTTGGTCTTTATTAGTTTGTTTACTCTTAGTTTACAAGATTCAGTTGCACAATTCCTTGAGTTTCAAATTTTCTCTCCCTCCCCCCCCATGTCAGCATACAATCAAGTATAGAAGTATCTTTCATTCTTACAACAGCTCTGGGAGTTAGGGTTGATGTCTTCATTTTAGAGATGAGGAAACAGATAAGGTAAATTGACTTGGCTAAAATCATATAGCTGGTAAGTGGGATCATAATCTTAGAACTAGCTGGGACCTTAGATGACATGTAGCCAAGACTCTCATTTTATAGATGAGGAAATAGATCCAAAGAAGTTAAGTGCCCAGCGTCACATTGTAAGATGCAGAAGAGAGCTAGGATCCAAGCCCAAGGGCTTTGGTTCTAAATCTTGTGCTTTATACTATACTGCCACATATTGTTTATTGTAATAGATTGATTACTGTACTTGAAGTCAAGAGTGTCAATAAACACTTATTGAGAACCTATTATGTGCCAGAAAACATGCTAAGCTCTGAAAATTTTGTTGTTGTTCAGTCATGTCTGGCTCTTTGTGACCCCAGTTGGGGTTTTCTTGGCAAAGGTACTAGAGTAGTTTACCAGTTCCTTCTTGAGCTCATTTTACAGATGAATAAACAGAGGCAAACAGGGTTAAGTGACTTGACCAGGGTTATACAGCTAGTAATACTATGTCTTAAGCTGAATTTGAACTCCTGTCTCCTGGACTCCAGGTCCAGCATTTTATCTACTATGCCACCTAGCTACCACATAAGAGCACTGAGGATAGAAAGACACAAAAGACAGTTTCTGCCCTCAAGGAGTTAACCCTCTAATTGGGGAGACTACAAGCAAATAAATATGTACCAACAAGCTATGTACATAATAAGTAGGAAGTAATTAAAAAAGGGAATCACTAGACTTAAAAGGAGTTGGGAAAGACTTCCTGTAGTGGTGGGCTGAGTCCAAATCTTGCTTCTGGCACTTACTAGCCACCTGATCCTGGACAAAGCATTTAACTGCTCTCAGCCTGTTTCCTCATCTGTAAAATGGAAAGAATCCAGCACCTAATGGATTGCTGTAAGGATCAAATGAGATAATAAATGTAAAGGGCTTTGCAAATCTTAAAGACTACATAAATGTTAACTCTTATAATTATTTATTATTGCTGTTGTTACCAAACCCTACTTAAGTACAGTATAACCCAGAATGTTAATAGTCAAGATGTCCCCAAAGATAGTCTTCTTGATTTTGAATACCTAATTCCCTCTTGTCTGAGAACATTTTCCCTACCTCCAGAGCAAGAGAGGGATGCTCCCAGACCATTGATAACTTACTTGCAGTTTTCTTATAGTCTCACTTCACTAACAGTAAGTCAGTAGTGGAAAACACTGATTAAGAATTTCACTAATTAAGAACTTCAGCTTTTTTCAAAACAGTTTGCAGGTATAATTCAATGAATCTATTCAACAATTTCATTGTTATGTGTATTCCCTCCAACAGTGTTGATTACAACCCATTCAGACCTTCCTGTCTTGTATCATTTTTTTACTCTTTCATATAGATTCCCCACAACAAGTCCACCCAACTTACAGTGGGTTTTCCTCACATCAGGTGGCCATTAGTTTTCCCTCTCCACATGGCTAGTCCATAGGGTTTTTTTTTCCTATTCAAACCATTTTCTTATATCTTTTACACTATTTCTTTTACATACTTGTTTGTAATTTGTTGCTGCTTGCTCACATCCACCTAGCATTATCTCCCTAATCTTTAATTTAGTTATTTAGAGACTATTTTATTCTTAAGATTTTAATGACTTGGAGTCATATTGTTGAGCATGACCCCATTTTCCCCGTCTCCTGCCCCCTACTGGATCTTCCCTGTTCTCCCCCATTCCCTGCCCCCCACTAGATATTCCTCATTCTCCCCCATCTTCTGCCCCCCACCTTCCCCATTCTTCCCTGCCCCCTGCCCCCTGCCCCCCACCGGATCTTCCCCATTCTTCCCTGGATCTTTGCCCATTCTAGGTTCCCTGTCCCTTAGACTAGGATAAACTTCAATCGTGTGGGAAAATTCAAATATATACTGTCAAATCACTGATTATAGTCTCAGCTTACACAACCTGACTGTTGGCCTCTTGGCGTCACTTTAAAAACCAGTACATTGTCCATGCAAACTCACTGTCTGATTTGGACCTGACCCCGGCAGTACTAAGGAAAATAAAATCCACTTCCAAATTTTACTCTCAGGGATCTCTTGTCTTGCTCCTTTTTTTGTCACAACATTATATTGCCACTGAAAGAGCATTGGTATTTAGGCCTTTGTTTTGGAGATAAACTTGGGGACATTAAAAAATTTTACATTTTCCCCAGAGGCAACCCAGCCCATATTCCTCATACTGTTGATTCTGGCTTTTGCACAAGCTTTATGGGTTCTCCATCCCTTTGCATGCCATAGCCTGGACAAGAGGCATTCTTCATTCACTTATTTTTTTTCTAGTGTTAGGCCAAACTATCTTGAGAAATTATGGAGGCTCTGCATTTAGGAGGTTCTGCAGTGTCCCAGAACTTAATGCAATCAGCACAGTGTAATTCATATCATACTGGTAGATTACATTGTTCAGAAGGAATACTTAAGTTTGCACTTGGCACTAGATCTCTTCTGTAACAGTGACAACACCTTTGGCAAGTATATATCTCTATGTATTATTCCTCATTTGATATGAATCGTTGATGTAAATAATCAGAGGTTTATTAAGCAAGTTCTGTTGCATCTTTCCAGATGCATATTGTATAATTTTAACATTTGTATTGCAGACATCTTGGAGGAGAGCCTTTAAGTCATGGTTTTCTTTAATTTTGCTTTTCCTTCCACTCTTTCTTGCTGTTCCATAAAACGATATTGCTCATGATCTTCCACTATCCTTCTTCATAAGACTTTACAGATGAGTTTGTGCTTAAACCAGTGTTGCCCTTAGCTGACATATTTCTATACTTGGCAAATCGGTCAAGTGTTTGATGACTGAGATGATTTGTTAGGTGTTTTTGGTCTCCTTATTAAGGCAATTAATTGCTTCAGACTTCTTTAGGAAATGGTTATGATAGGTGCTGAAATCTGTTTCTTCATCCATTTTATTTTTTGGCCTCAATAATTGTTTAAATGGGTCAGATTGGAGTTAATTGCCCACCACATCTTTCTCTCATTTTTCTATGCATTTATTTTAATCTTTGTTCTGACTTTATCAGCAATCTGACTATATCCTGCTGTTTCCCATATCAGTAATGAGTCATTGATTGTATTTTAACAGTTTTATTTTTTTTATAATGTTATTGGGTACTTGCTATCTAGTGATCTATAAGTATAACTATTGAATCACTAGATAAGTTATATCTACTATAGCTATCTATAGCTGTATCTAGTGATATAATATTCTTTTCTTGAAGAAAATATTATTCATGGCATATAGTTACAAGATTTCTATGTAGTCTATAAATCTTGAGTCTCTCATTTCTTGTTCCTAAACCATATTTTCAAATGTAGGTGGTGGTGGTTGTTTTTTATCCTCCCATATATTTGCCTTTGCATTAAAGGTACTATGTATATTTGTTGATTTCATTTGGAGGGTCTCACAAAGAATGGTAGTAAATATCATTGTCAGAAGTGTAATTATAGCACAGGGATTCACATTCCCAGGCAAATTTTCTTCTCAGGGTATTTCTGAGAACAGGATAGAAACCAGTTGAAGGTCTACTTATTGGTCTGACATCTAATAAATACTGTGCTATATGATATGAGGGATACCAAAATAGTCACTTTACTTAAGAAACTTAAGAATATATTTGGAGGGGGCGGCTAGGTGGCGCAGTGAGTAAGAGCGCTGGCCTTGGACTTGGGATGACCTGGGATCAAATCCGGCCTCAGAAAATGAGCACCCACACATAAATAATGACTAGCCGTGTAACCTTGAGCAAGTTACTTAACCCCAATTGCTTTAAAAAAATATATATGTATATATGTATATATATGTGTATATATGTATATGTGTATATATATATATATATATTTGGAGAGAGAAGACTCTAGTTAGAAAATAATATAAAACAGTACAAAATTAAATATTAAAGTATGTGGTACAAAATATAATTATTAAAGAGTTTGCAAAGAAGGAAAAAATAAATGTTCGGTAAGAGAAGAAAGCCTTATGGGTTAGACCTGAGTAGACACTGAAAGTTAGTAAGATTTGGATAGGAGTACATTGGGCATAGGAGGAAAATACACTGAGTAACTTAATAGCATGAACAAAAGGATAGAACTTGTATATATAGAACAATAAAATAAAAACAACCCACAGCCTGCTGTGAACATAAGATGTGTATTAAATAGTAGGAAATAAAGTAGATATTTTTGGTCCTGGTCTCAGACAGTACAGTTGGTTGGACAGGCTAAAGAAGAGTGGAGATGGTTATATCTCAGGTACTTTAAGAAATTTTAAGTATGATAATAGCTATTATTTTATCAGGGACTGTGAGTACCATTTAAAAAGGTAAAGATAAAAAATTTAATTGCAGGTAAGGTCTCTTTTTAAAGAGGGTTCACGTATCTTGGGCAGATCACAGTGTGTAGTTTCTTCCTCCTACTTAACATTTTTATATAAATGAAATCTGCTTAGAATGAATATTAGAGGCAACTTTGGTGAATAAGGCGTTAGAATTAGAGGCTCCGGGGGCAGCTAGGTGGCGCAGTGAGTAGAGCGTCGGCCCTGGAGTCAGAAGGACCAGAGCTCGGATCCGGCCTCAGACACAACGCACACACAAGCAAAAACCTAGCCATGTGACTTTGGGCAAGTTACTTAACCCCAATTGCCCTCCCAAAAGGCAAAAAAAAAATAAATAATTAGAGGCCCCTTCCAACTTAAGAACTGTATAAACCAAATTAAGTGCAAACATAAGAAACAGTAGTCCTCATTTAGTAGAAGTATTGTAGAGCAGTGTCAAAAAAAAAGGGCAGCAAACACCCTTAGGGAGGTGCAAAGAGGAAGAGAAGATACAGGCATTTAATAATTACATATAGCTGCTTGCTTTCTCTCTTTCCTCTTCTCTCACCTATACAGTTTCCCAAAGAACAGGGATCAGAATATTTTTAGAGGATGTCACTAAACTGTACCATCTACTATGCCATATAGTCTTTAAACAGTATAATATATGAAAAATTAAGGTATGCAAACAAGAAACTAAGGGTGATTTTTTTTGTTCTATAAAAAGCTTCACCATAGGTTTACTTTCTTAAAAACTAGATGTCAGTGCATTTAAATATTTTTTACTGTATAAAATTCCTTAGGTGTACACTATTATCACTTTTAATTTTGTAAATGTTTCTAGGTAGCATGAAACTCTTAAGTCAAAGTGGCAGTTATTAAGAAATACTTTTCCAGTACATTTTTAAAAGAATGATTATATTTGACTTCTGTTCTTTTAGGTATTGTTTAAAAAAAACTAAGTGGAATATCTTCCTTCCCTTAGGCCTTTGATATTCTATATTCCTGCTTTTTAAATAAGTTATCCAAAGTTCAGGTTTCTATTTTGTTTCAGAGGAATAGCATACAATAGCTAAACTTTTAGTTTGTTTTATTGGCTTTAAAAATTATACTGTTCTACTTTCTGTTTCAGGC
The DNA here is from genome assembly GCA_011680675.1 of Gymnobelideus leadbeateri. Lineage (NCBI taxonomy): Eukaryota > Metazoa > Chordata > Mammalia > Diprotodontia > Petauridae > Gymnobelideus > Gymnobelideus leadbeateri. Next base: position 1,433,248 of record WOXC01003755.1, on the reverse strand, counting down.
AGAAAATATAACTGTGACAAAGGATTTTAGTAGAACAGAAAATGCTTATCACATGGAAGCAGAGGTATGTATTTATCACATCAAATAATTGAAAACAGCATGAATTTGTGGGGGCAATTTTGTCATTTATTTTTATCCTCAAACCTAATTTATACAGGAGAAAAGTTGTGCATGATGTTGAGAAAAGATCATTTTTCTCTAAATCATTTATGATTTGGTATACTTAAGAATTTAAAGGAAATTTAATGAGATTTATTGGAGGGAGAAGTTTTTTGAAGTGAAATCAAAAAGGTTGAAGGGGGCTGGAGAAAAGCAGTTGATTGGCACCTGATGACTTTTGTAGCAGTATTTTCTCCAAGGGAGCTAAAAACACCACAAAAGAAATTTATTTCATCCAAATAAATGGTAGAAGTAATGTTGTTTATGAAAGATTGGTGCACTCTTCAATATTCTTTTATTTCACAGTGTAATTTCATTGTCCTGTGGTAAGTTAGGAATCCCTTAAGAGAAATAACCTTAGTAAAAAAAGCAGAATAGAATGAAAACCTCAGTACTTTCAATTAATGTTAGACTTTGGTTCCCAGAACTTCTTCCATTTTTAGGATATGTTAATGCATTTATATGTCCAAGACCTTACGAACAAAAACCATTTTCTTATTATTGTTAAAACACAATACTAGCGACAGTTTCTAATTCTCTAAGAATAATATTAATCTAATATACAAACTGGCATATTGTCAGTGTTTCCCATCTGGTCACAGGAAACATGCTGCCCTGTCTCTGCACGCGAGAAATCAAAGATTTTAGAGCTAAAAGAGATCTCAAGAAATGATGTGCTTCTCCTACAGGTACATAAGGTGCAGGTATTCCCATTTTATATAGGAAGTTATTGAACCCTAGAAGGGTCAAGTGACTTTAAGTCCAAGGTTAGACAATAAATAAATGATGGAAACAAAGCTTTCAGAACACAAATGGGTTGTTTAAAAGTTTTAAGACATGATACTAATATGAATCACTGAGGGCTAATATGATGATTCTCATGTAAAAACTGTTTATTTCCCAGCGTTGAAATATTCTTTCCTTATCAGTGCACATTCTAAGACAGTTATTTAAAATATTGTGTTGTTCCTACACTTAATATTTTTTTTAAAACACAAAGATTTTTCATGGTACACATGAATATTGATGATCTCTTAGCACTCTTATGAGTGTTTTGAAGAAGCAAGGTCACAAGATCATAGACTTAAAACTGGGAAGCCATCAAATCCTGTCCTTTCATTTTTCAAAGAAGGAAGCTAGAGCCTAGGGAGGTTTAGGGACAGTAAGCTTTAGAGGCAGGATTTGAACTCAGGTCCTCTATTTTAGAATCTAAAGACTTAGATTTCCTAATATCTTTGTGACCTTCAGCAAGTTGCATAATTCCTCTGGGCCTCCATTTCCTCATTTGCAAAATTAAGAAGTTATACTAGATAACATCCAAAAAGACCTTTCCAATTCTAGATCCGTGATCCTTTTTTCAGTTCCCTCTGTATGCCATTAAAATCAACAGTGGTCTCCTAACCAGTTTTCCTGCCTGGTCTTTCTCCCTCCAGTCCATTTTTCACATGGTACTTTATCTGTCTTCCCCAAAACCTACCTTTCCAGTTTTTCTTAGTGTTTGCCTACATAAATATTCTGATCCGGCTAGTCCAGTCTCTTCAGTATCCCTCAGGCTTTTTCTGCCCTCCCAAGACTCCTTTCATATCATTCTTTTATTCATTCCCTACTCAAAAGCATAAATTCTCTCTACAGAGTTTCCCAAAACCTTCTTCCTGCTCCCCCCAGTTAAGTCTTAAGCCGTCCTTCAAGACTTCTTGTAAGTGATCAGTATTCTGCCTTAGTAGTCACATTCTGCCTAAATTTAAGAAGGATGAAAGACCTTAAAAAAGGCCATTAGAGGATAATTATGAAATTTTTACTTAGAGGTTTAGCAATGAATGGGGGACAAAGTATAAGAGGGTAGCTTGAGAGAATAACAGGTCAAAGGGAAATTTGTTTTATTTTGTTTTAAAACTAGGAGAGATCTGAACATGTTTGTAGGAAACAGGAACATGCCAGGAATTAGGGAAAGTATCAATAGGAGCAAGAAACAATAAATGATTGGGCAAGCTTTCAAAAGACATTGGAAGGGAGGGGAGGAAATCATAGGCACAAGTGGAAGAGATAGCCTTGGAAAGGAGATGGACTATGTTATCCTCTGCTACTTAAGCAGAAGACTTAAACAAAAGAGAAGAAAATGAAGATGTGGATATTGTTCTCAGGTGTGGTTAAGGGGAAATGAAGAAGCTTATATTGTCCTGTGTACCTATCTTTAAAAACTGATTTTTCCCCCATCTGTTCATGATTAAATTACTTTCTGTCCTGTGAAGTTTTAAACTTCCAGGTCCTCTAAATTTAGAGAAAAACAGTAGTTACACAAGGCATAGAAAAAATGTGATTACTAAGGCAGAATACTGATAACTTTCAACCTGGTGTCTGTGAACTTGGTTTTGTTGGAGTTTTGGGGTTTTTTTTAAATATTTTAGTAGATGTTTCGATGTTATTGCTATTCCTTATAATCCCATGTATTTTATTTTATGCATTTCACAACATTATTCTGAAAAGGTCCATAGGTTTCACCAAACTGCTAAAGAGGTCCATAACACACAAAAAAGCATAGGAACCCCTCGAATAGAAAGTTCAGAAAGGATGCCTTTGATCTTTTTGAAATATAAATGTTTGTAATGTTTGTAGATACAATACATATATAACTAAACTACATACTCCCTTTAGGTTTAGAAGGGTACCTGAGTTTGAAGAGAAACAGCAGAAACAGCAACATCCCTGCCTAACTATATTGGTAGCCCTGCTACCAGCACCACTTTGTATTTCCAAAAATGACCACTTCCACTGCCTTTAAATAATACTGATAAAGGAATGTAAAAAGCAAGAAGCCTTACCCACGAGCTACTGAACCAATATTAAAACCCAGCTTTTCTTGCTTTTACAATATATATATAGCTTTTAGTAACTATCTCTGTGGCATCTTTGACCACAGAGATAGTTAGTGGAGGAAAAAATATAGTGAATTTAAATAAAACTTGACAGTTTTTTAAGATTGATTAGGACTTTGGTAGTCACAGTTGTCAAATTCAAAACATGCAGGGTATCTCTAAAAAGATCAAGATTTGAATTTCTGAGTGATTTTTTTCTTCAGGCTTCAATCAGCAACTTCATTAAGGCAGATCACTTTAAATTTTTAGACAATCAGTAATGAAGAAGCTTCATATTTTGTACAAATAGAAAGCAGTTTCTCACATTGGGTCTGATCTTACTAGTTTTAAGGGAAAGAACGATCTTTTAGTAATATTCTGATTACTGATGAATTTAAAGAGAAAAAACTATTCTCTTTGTTGCAAACTGCCTTGGGGATTTTACAAGCCTCTACCTTTCTAGATAGTAACCAAAAACATCATGAATGTTTAAATCAACTTCAATGAATTTGGAAAAAGTAAGCAGTGTAGGTGTGATTTTGTTTTTGACTCTTAGTGGGAATATATCTTGGAATCAAATTATTTTTAAAGCTTTTATCCTTGCCACCTAGGTCAGCCTCCTTCATTTATTAAGATTATATTTTTAAAATAATGATTCCATACACATCCTACTGATATCTGTATAACTAGCAAGCCTTGAAAATAGGATAGACTCCTTTAAGGGGCAGATCCAAGATGGCGGAGTAGAAACAGCACCTCCAAGCCAGTCTCCCCCTATATCACCTCCAAACTATGTAAAAGGGGACTCTGAACACCTTCTGGAGCCCCAGCACCCACAAAACGACACAGAGAAGCTAACCTCCTGTTGAGGATAGCTCAGCAGCCCTGCAGGAAGGACCAACACAGCGGTCTGGGAGCCAGCAGAGCAGAGCGCAGGAGCCGAGCTGAGCGGAGCCCAGGTCCCCATGATCCAGGGTTTTAGTCCCAGGGTGGCAGGGCCAGCAGCAGGTTGGAGAGACCCCAGAACACCAGCAGCTGTGGCGACTCCAGAATTATCAACATAGACATGCCTAGGACAAAGTGAGAGGTTAGTGTCCTATGGACTTTGGGACCAGTATTTGGGGAACGGGGCTAGAAGCCACTGAGGAGACAGCCATTTTGTAGTTTTCAGAGGCAGCTCCAGCTCCTGGCCTGCCAACTGTAGGGAGATCCAGCTATCAGTCTTGGGGGGTAATCACTCTTGCTTTAACCTCCCTGGATCTGGATTGTGATCTAGGGTGGAAGTCGTGGGTGGGTTTACAGCTTGCCAGAAACAGAAGTTGCCCCCCACACGTTCGGGACGAAAATTCCTCTATCTGGCCTTAAAGCCATAGTGTGGCAACAAGCCCAAAAGTCAGGTAATTAAGTGGCAACATGCCAAGGCAAAGGAAACAGAAAAATGCAACCCTAGACTCCTATTTTGGGGGCATAGAGTGGGAAAAGGACTGTGAGGTCAGAAGTCTTGCTCCAAAAGCCCCAGGGGAAAACATGAGCAGGTTGCAGGCCATAGAGGACCTTAAGAAGGACATTAAAAAACAAATAAGAGAAGTGGAGGAAAAATTGGAAAGAGAAATGAGAAGGATGCAGGAAAAGTATGAAATGAGGGTCAACAGCCTGACTGAGGAAAACAACACCTTAAACAATAGACTAACTCAAATGGCAAAGGAGGCCCAAAAGGGCAATGAGGAGAAGAATGCCTTAAAAAGTCGAATTTGCCAGATGGAAAAAGAATCTCAAACGTTCACTGAGGAGATTCATTCCTTCAAACTTAGACTGGAGCAAATGGAAGCTAATGACTCTATGAGAAATCAAGATGCTGTTAAGCAGATCCAAACAAATGAAAGAATAGAAGGCAATGTGAAATATCTCATGGGAAAAACCACTGACCTGGAAAATAGATCCAGGAGAGACAATTTAAAAATTATTGGACTACCCTGAAAGCCATGATCAAAGAAAGAACCTAGAAATCACCCTTCAAGAAATTCTCAAGGAAAACTGCCCTGATGTTTTAGATCCAGAGGGCAAAAGAGAGGTTGAAAGAATCCACCAAAAACAAGACTCCCAGGAATATTATAGCCAGGTTCCAGAATCCCCAGTTCAAGGAGAAAATACTACAAGCAGCCAGGAAGAAACAATTTCAATATGGTGGAAACACAATCAGAATAGCACAGGACCTGGCAGCTTCTACACTGAGGGATTGAAGGGCATGGAATATATTCCAGAGGGCAAAAGAGCTGGGAATGAACTCAAGGGTCACCTACCCAGCAAAACTGAGTATTTTGTTTCAGGGGAAAATATGGTCATTCAGTGGAATAGAGGACTTTCAAGCATTCTTGAGGAAAAAACCAGAATTGAATAGAAAATTTGACATCCAGACACAAGAAGGAAGAGATGCCTGAGAAGGTAATCAGGGAAAAGAAATCAAAAGGAACTTATCAAAGTTGAACTATTTACATTCCTATATGGAAAAGCAATAACTGTGACTGATGATATCTTTCTCACTATGAAAATAATGGAAGAAGGGGGTGTGGTCATATGAATACATATGTGAATGTGTGTATATATGGTTACAGTTATATATGGATAGAGGGCATAGGTTGAATTTGTTGGGAAGGGAGAATACTCAAGGGATGAAATTATGAGGTGAGAGAGGAAAATGGCAAGAGGCGATGGGGAGAGACAGGGTAGGGTAAACTATCTCATGTAGAAGAAGCAAGGGGAAGTGGTTGCAAGGGAGGGGGAGAATAGGAAGGCAAAAAAGGCAAAACCACATTCTCATTGAATTTGGTTCAGGGAGAGAATGACATACATACTAAATGGGATATCTCAACCTGCAGCAGAATAGGGGGAAGGGGGATGAGAGGAGGGATGATGGATGGGAGGGCATCCTTGGGGGGAGGGGAGGTTGGAAGTACCCACTATAGAAGAGGGACAGGATCATGTAGGGAATGGACCAGGTGGGGGGTGGGATGAGTGGGAGGAAATTATAAGCAGCCTTGTACAATATATCTACTATGATAATGTTTTGCATAGCTAGACATGTACAACATATACTGAATTACTTATCTCCCCAGAGGGAATGGGTGACAAGGGAGGAAGGAAATGGATCTGAAATTCAAGGTCTTAACATTAAATGTTTCAAATATGTATAAATACTATTATTAATATTCTTTTGCTTGTAATTGGGAGATAAGATGTGCAGGCATTGGGACACAAAGATTCACCTTGAAAAGTCGAAGGGGGTATGGGAGAAGGTATGGGAGAGAGCAGACTGGAGGAAGCGATATCATGTGGGACTGCTATTCTGGGAGGTTGGGTAGGGGAATAACGGGGGGAAAATGATTGTAACTCAAAATCTGGCGGAAATGAGTGATGTAAACCAGAAGTTAATAAAGCATTTGTTTAAAACATAAATAAATAAATGAATGAATGAATGAATTAACAGAAAAAAATTAAACAAATGCTTTATTAACTTCTGGTTTACATCATTCATTTCCACCAGATTATGAGTTACATTTTTCCCCCATTTTTTCCCTACCCACCACCCCAGAATAGCAGTCCCACTAGATATACCCTCATCCAATCTGCTTGCTCCCATATCTTCTCCCATACCCCCTTCAACTTTGCCATTAGGGCAAGGTGAATCTCTGAGCCCCACTGCATGGACATCTTATGAAACATTTAATTTTAAAACTTCGATTTTCAGATCCATTCCCTTCCTCCCTTGTCACCCACTCCCTCTGAGAAGATAAGCAATTCAGTATGTGTTGTACATGTATAGCTATGCAAAACATTACCATAGTAGATATATTGTAAAAGACTGCTTATATTTCCCTCCCACCCATCTCACCTCCCACCTGGTCCATTCCCTACTTTGATCCTGTCCCTCTTTGATAGTGGGTACTTCCAACCTCCCCTCCCCCCAGAATACCCTCCCCTCCATCATCCCCCCTCTCATCCCCCTTTCCCCTACTCAGGAGAGTGAGTGAGGGTAAGATATTCCATTTAGTATGTATGTGATTCTCTCCTTGAGCCAACTTCAGTGAGTATATGCTTTTGCCTTTTTGCCTTCCTGTTCTTCCCCTCCCCTACAACTACTTCCCCTTGCCTCTTCTACATGAGATAGTTTACCCTACCCTGTCTCTCTCCATCTCTTCTTGCCACTTTCCTCTCTCACCTCTTGACTTCACCCCTTAAGAATCCTTGGGGCAGCTAGGTGGCGCAGCGAGCAGAGCGCTGGCCCTGGAGTCAGGAGGATCTGAGTTCAAATCTGGCCTCAGACACTTAACACTTAAACTGTGTGACCTTGGGCAAATCACTTAATCCCAATTGCCTGCTTCCCCCTACTCCAAAAAGCCAAAAAAAAAAATGAAGTCCTCATTTTAAACTTCAGTGTCTGAAGGACATTACTAATAATGAGACTGAATTAATTCTCTCCTCAGGTTTGGTCAGACCCCACCCAACCTTACAAGGAATGTAATCTAAGATGGGGAAGTCCATTGTACTCTACACAGGTTTAGGTGGGGGAAAAAATTATTTGATTAGATTGCCCAAGGCTGGGCAATTTAGACATGACATAAAGTTACATTTCCCCCAACCCTTCATTAGGATAGGTCCACCTCTCATTTTAACATTCATTCTCTCTCATTGTTAAATAGTCAGAGTTGAATGCCACCTTCAGGAGTGAGCCTATTGCCATTAATGGTCTTTGGTGTTTGGTTGTCACTGACTATACCTTTTATTAATAGAGTGCTAGTATTATTGATAAAATGATTAATTACCCAGAAATCATATGTCTCAAACTTATTAAATGTCACATCTCCAAGGAACCATTATATGGATCTATAAGTACTGTAAGGAAAGAAGTTTTCTAGGCCCATGAAGAGACAAATTATAGTAACTGGTGAATCCCCACTAATTGATACTAAGGTAGTTCTTTATTACCTAACAAGTGATAAAGAGGTCTCTTGCCTTCTTAGTGCATGCATCTGACATAACTTCTCCAGACTTATGATTGTTGTGGTGATAAATGATAGCACCAAAAGAAACCTAGAAAACATTGTGAAGGATTTTGACATTGTAAGGGGGAGAAAGCTTTTTGGGACATAGAGAGGATTTTCATCATTGCTGCTGATTAAAGGTAGGGGATTCAGAAAAGAAATACAAATTCCAGGAGTAAATGATGGTTTTCAAGAATGAGATTTAGATTTCAGGACTATACTTAAAATATAGGAATGATGATATATTTTCCTACAGTCTTGTGAATATGATTGAGAGAGAAACTGAAAATGGTCCACATTTATTTACCAAGCCATCTACCACTGAGAGTAACAAGTATCACATAAGAATAAGGGGAGGGAGGCATCTAGGTGGCGCAGTGAATAGGGCTCGGGCCCAGGAGTCAGGAGGACCTGAGTTTAAATATGGCCTCAGACACTTAACACAAAACTAGCCGTGTGACTTTGGGCAAGTCACTTAATCCCAATTGACCTACCTTCCCCCCTCCAACAAGCAAAAAAAAAAAAGAAAGAAAGAAAAGAAAATAGGGGGCAGTAGAATAACCTAGAGTATAAGAAGGTAAGAAAATCCAGGAATCTATATGTGTCAAAGAGCAAGGAGCAATGGAAGTCAGAAGTAATCCCAGGAAAATAGCAGACCACCTATATAGGAGGAGGAAATAGATCACAAGCTTGGCATAAAGGTATGATATTGTAGTTATGGGGGGACTTCAGTTTTCTGGTTATCTATTAGAGCCCTCTCTGTCAAAAACAGAGTTGTTGATACATTTTTAATATGGCTTAATTAAGGTTAATTTCTTCATAAGAGGGAGAAAGCAATACAAAATTCTAGACCTGATTCAATTAAATAAGTATTTTAAGTGCCTACTATCTGCCAGGCAAATGTGCTAGGTTATGAAAGTACAATGACAAAAATTGAATAGTCCCCTACCTTCAAGTTACTTACATTATAGTAAAGAGAAATAACATATACTCAAATAAGTAAATACAAAACATTGGCAAAATAAATCCAAAATAATTAGGAGGAAAGGCTTTTGAATTTGACCAAAAACAAGAAGCTGGTTGGAAAATTTTGAGGTTTGTGACAGATCTTAGAATTTGTGATAATGAAAAGGAAACTTACCGCAGTCTGATCTGCACCAAGATTTCAAACAGTGTAGAAAAAATATACAGGTAATATCACATGGAACCAAATTTTACAGGAGAAATCAGTCCAGAAGGGATGGGAAACCCTAAAGAACAAAATTCTAAAAACAAAAAAAGAAACCCAGTCCTAATGGAAAAAAAAGGTGAAACTATGGCTACATCAGGAATTCATCAATCAGCTCAGACTTGAAGTTGTGTATAGAAGATGGAAGGGAACATAACTGAAGGTAAATACAAAAACAGTGAAATGGTCCTTTAAAAAGCATCAGGTGTTAAAACTAATAATAATTTGAGACTAGTAATGAATGATATAGGGCTTTTTTTCCTTAGCTATATTGAGAAAGGAGAAAAATCAAGAACTGGATAGGACTGTTCATTGGGGCTATGGCTGCAACAGTAACAAAAGATGGCAATGAGAAGGCAGAACTTAAATTTTTGCTTCTGTTTTCTCTTTCAAGGACAATGACCCTTATTCTGGGAGAGACTAGGACAAAATAGGTAATAAAAAGTTGAAATCCCTGATAGATGAAACATTAATTGAGCATCTAGCTTTCCTCAGTGATTTCGAATTAAAAGGCTTGAACAAACTATATCTCAGGGTATTGGAATTGGTATGGTGTGATTGCTGAGGTACTGTTATGAATCAGGAAAGATTGTGGAAAACTGGGAATGTACCTCAGGACTAAAGGACAAATGTACTGGGTTTTTTTAAGGGTGAGGGGAGTAGTGGAGGCTAAATTAAACTGTTGGCATCAATTCCTAGCAAAATTTTAAAACACTATAATGAGCAAATTGGAATAGGAAAAGACAAGACAAAAAGTCTGGGTAGAAGGTTGGTTCCTTACAGTAGTCCACATTTGAGGTAATGGAGGTCTGACCTAGGGTGGTGAAAGTAAAAAGGAAGGAAATATAGGAAAGATTTCTGAAGTAAAATCATCAGGACACAGCAACTGATTGACTATGAAAGGTGAAAGGGGGGGAAATATTGAAAGATCACTCCAACGTGATGAACCTGAGGGAAGAAGATGGTGGTGCTATCAATAGATGTAGAGATGTTAAGGGAAGGGAAATTTTTTTAAGGCAATAGGATTAATCCAGTTTTGTATCTGTTGAGTTTTAGGTGCTGATATGACATCCAAAGGGGATAAAGTAGCAGTTAGAAATATGACATACATAAATATAAAACACATGCAAAAATTTACAGTAAGTTGGAAATATAGGACCTAACACTCTGAAGAGAGGTATTGATATAAATTTAAGAAACACATGCCTTGGGGCGGCTAGGTGGCACAGTGAATAGAGCAACTGGCCCTGGAATCAGGAGGACCCGAGTTCAAATCTAGCCTCAGACACTTGACACAAAACTAGCCATGTAACCTTGGGCAAGTCACTTAACCCCAATTGCCCTGCCCTCCCCCTCCCAAAAGAAAAAAGAAACATGTGCCTAGAAGTGATCATTTAAGATTTGAATCTCATTATCAAAAGAGAGAATATAGAGATAGAAATGAATCCATGTGGGTAAACCCCATGGCTTTTTCCTGGACCCCATTCTCTTTTCCCTCTTTATCATTTCACTTAGTAATTTTATCAGCTCACATGGTTTTTCAGTTATCATTTTATGCAGATGACTCTTAGATGTACTTTTCCAGCCCTAACATTTTTTCTCCCAATCTCCAGTCTCAAATCTTCAAATGCCTATTAGAAATTCCAAATTGGATGATGTATAAACAACTTAAACACCAACCAAGTCCAAAATTTAACTCATCATTCCCCCAAAAACCTTCCCTGCCTTCCATACTTCCCTACTATTATCTTGGGTACCACTATTCTCCCAGTCACCTAGACTCACAACAGGGTGCCATCCTCTATTCCTTTTGTTTACTCCCCACCCCATCCAATCATTTATCAAATCATGTCATTTCTACCTTCATAATTTTATGTGTATGTATGTTCGATTATGTTCTTCTTTTCTCTGACACTGGCAACACCTTTGTGCAAGCCCTCATCAACTCATGCCAAACTATGAGAAGTGCCTGATGGGTGGTCTGCCTGCCATAAGTCTCTCCCAACTCCAGTCCATCCTCCACTCAGCTTTAAATGGGATCTTCATAAAGTTCAGTTCTAACCGTGTCACACATACACATGTACACACGTGTACACACACACACACACACCCCTTCTAGGGGCTTATCTCCACAATCAAATATAAAATCTTCTATTTGGTGTTCAAAGCCTTTCATAACCTGCCCCCTACTACTTTTCTAGTCTTTCTACATCTTGACCTTTTTCTGCCATTCAGTGATACTGGCCTTCTTCCTGGTTCTAAAATAAGGTGCTCCTTCTCCTAACTTTGTGTTTTCACTGGCCATGGAATGCTTTCCCTCCTAGTTTCCACCTCCTAGCTTCCCTGGGTTTCTTCAAATCAACCTGCCATGAGCCTTTTCCAGTTTATATTAAAAGGGTAATAGGCAGTACTACTTGGTGTCTTCCCATTGAGACTGCCCTCAATTTATCCTGTATATATCTCTTTTGTACATAGTTGTTTGTTTGAATGTTATCTTCCTAATTAGACTGAGCTCATCGAGATCAGGGACTGATTTTTGCCTTTCTTTGTGTCCCTAGCACTTAGCATAATGCCTGGCATATAGATGCTTAATAAGTACAAGTTAACTCCTATATTATAATTTGTCTTTTGTACTATTTGCTACTCCAAATTGATGTCTTAGTGTTGTACTTTTCCTCTATATACTCAGAGAAATCTGAAACAGTGCAGTTCAAAAAAAGATAATTTTAATTCATTTTCATTTACAGGTCTACATTACATTCACTGAATTTGGAAAAATGCAGGATGTTTGTAACCTTCTTGTTGAAAAGCTAGATAGTTCTGTTATCATCAGTCCTCCTCAGTTTCACCATACACCAGGAGCTATTGAGAATCTTAGGTAAGTTAAATTATAATAATAATAATAAATTTCTAGGGGCGGCTAGGTGGCGCAGTGAATAGAGCGCCGGCCCTGGAATCAGAAGGCCCTGAGTTCGGAGCCGGCCTCTGACACTTAATCCATACGAACAAAAAAACCTAGCCGTGTAACCTTGGGCAAGTTACTTAACCCCAATTGCCCAAAGGGGCGGCTAGGTGGCGCAGTGAGTAGAGGCCGGCCTCGGAGTTGGATGACCCGAGATCAATCCGCCTCAGAAAATGAGCACCCACGCATAAATAATGACTAGCCGTGTAACCTTGAGCAAGTTACTTAACCCCAATTGCTTTAAAAAAAAAAATAATAATAATAAATTTCTATTATATGGCTTAATTGTCATTAAAATTATTGTGTTTTTTTGTTCCCAAGACGTCAAGTTTGTCTCTGTGCTGTTGGAAATGCGTGGCGAAAAGCTCAAGAAGTTTGTCAGCTTGTTGGTCAGTCACTTGGAAAACCTCTATTAATCAAAGAAGAGGAAACAAAAGAATGGGAAGGTCAAATAGACAATCAGCATTTATCTGACCCAGCAGGTTCACTGAGTATACAACAGAAAATCCAAAGTGCAACTATATATGCTTCTTCCAGGGTATTTTTAAACTTTGAGGTTAAGAAAAAGGAAAAGAAAAAAAAATGATTTAAAATTCTTTATAACCAAGCATTTTTCGGTTTTGTATCTTTGTATCCTCTTGCCCAAAACCATGATTAAATTTGTATAATTTTTATAGTTTTTCTTTATACTAAGATTAATATTTTATATAGAATGCCAAATTTTATCTGTTAGCTAAAAAAATGGACCCCATGGTATACCTAAACTCATGTTCCTCATTTTCAGTTTTTACTTTCAATTCCCTTTTCCCACATTCTTCTTTCATTGTAATGCCATTCTTTTTACTTTTTCTATTTTGTGACCGTGAGAACAGAATTTGATTATTAGTTACCTTTTCTCTTTAGCTGAATAAAGAAAATTTTTTTAGGCTTTGATTTTCATGGATATGTTCATAGAGTGCTATCTATTAATTTTTACTGGTTTTTCTTTTAGTCTTACATTATGTTCCATGGATGCATTAAACATTAATTTTGAGTACAGTATTATCATAAATTAATCTGCCTTGCTTTATCACATGACTGCAGTTTACATTTAAATGTGGTTTCATCTTCTGCACTACAATCCAAAACTGGCCTCAGACACTTGACACAAAAGTAGCCATGTGACTTTGGCCAAGTCACTTAATCCCAACTGCCCTACCTTCCCCTCTCCAAAAAAAATAATAATAATTTATTGATGAAATTTTGTAAAACTGGAAATGTGGAACACCAGTAAGCACTATTGGGTACAAGTTTCATGTTAAAGGGATACATAGCACTGCCTTAGGAAGCTTCTAATTTTTTTTCTAAATGTCAGGCAAAGTTAAGCTAATACAGCAACTACAAAAGCAAGTAGAAGTTAAGGTTGGAGTCAAGCTTAAAGAATAGAGTAAGTGAGCATTTAGCTGGAAGTGGTACAATGTTAGCTTCAGTTATAGGAAGAGAATGATGCAGTATGGGAAGCAAATGATCATTACAAAACTAGAACTTTTTAAGTTTTTTCAGCTTTTGGGGGCTGATACTACATTTGAGGAACTTTAAAAAGATCTTGACCAGACTGAAGGATGAGCTGGGATGGAATAAGAGAAGAAAGCAAAAAACAAAATGAGACCATTTGAAGTTTGTATTTTATACAAATGACTGATAAGTAGTGATTTTAGCTATAAAATGCAGTAAATATATGTGAAGGAGAAAGGAAAAAAGTTTACTGTATTGTAAGTTCTTTTAGAGTAAAGATGCCTTATTCTCCCTCAGTACTTTATATAGTATTTTGCAGAACCATAACTAGTAGTAGGGTTTTGGCCTGTCATGGCACTAAAGCTATGGGTCCAGACTCCACAAAGGATAGAATATATCCTTTTCCTGGGATCTAAGAAAGTCATAAACAAGGATCTCTTCTGGCCACTTTGGTTTTAACACTCTGGGCACTTTCCTTTCATGCCCAAGTCACAGATGTGAGCTATATGTCCACACACAGGGAAAGCTGTAGAGGACTGGAAAATTGTATGCCTGTCTCTCTCCCTGTCCACAGATTCCAACTGGCTTAAGTAGAGTAAATCTGCCTACTCAGCAGTTCTTTTCAGTGGGTGTATCAAGATTTTTCTTGCTTAAAATGCACTAGGCACTCATGAACCATAACAATCCAATTTAAATCATTTTAATATTTAAAGTTTAAAATAATACCTAGAATAAAAAGAATATAAAACAAAACTCCCATTCCAAAATGTGTAGTTTAAGAAAACATTCTGTCAGCAATTCAAGCTCCAAGAAAGATTTCTTGAATCTTATTCCCACCAAACCACAAGGCCTGAAAAGCACCAGGTAAAGGTAAACCAAGGCAAAGGATATGCTATATAGCTACACCAGTAACAAGAGTCCCAGAAGCCATCCCAAATTCCCACTAAATCCCATCTGCCATAGTGACAAGGTTCTAATAATTTTCTGTGGGACCTTTAAACACCATTAAAATAATCTCATAGCAACTCTAAAAACTAGAGACAAAGCTTAATTTTTTTTAAAACACATAAAACAATATAAACAATCTTTCTTAAAATAGGGAGATAAAGTCTTCCAGGACAAAATAATCATGATGGTCAGGAACAGCACCAAGAACTAGGTCCACTAAATAGGTGATATGTCCAACATTGTTACTGGTCCCCATCACAGGTGGTCCACTTGAGTTGAGATAGCTAAAAAATTACAGATCTTTTACATGTAGCCTTTGCTAGGCTGAATGATATCTAGGATATCTTAGGTGTCTAAGTTAATGTTGGGACTCACCCCTAACTACAATGTTCCCAGACTCACTACCTAAAACCTACCTGCCTCTAGCAGCACCAAATTTTGACCCCTTTAAAAACATCTCCTAATACCATCTTCCTTCATTTACATTGGATAAAGACTTCCCTTCAGTTTCAGCCAAGATCTTAAAATAACAATGAAATAAGCCAAAGGATCTCTTTTTGTCCAAGTTAACTTCAGGTTATCATGGTTATAAGAATAACAACAACAACAAATTTACCTTTCATAAAGCAAAGCCCATCCCAGTAACTCCAAACCTTTTCTGAGGAACTGTCCAAACCATCCAGGGAAAGGAAACTTGCCAGTTATAGGGAATCCACACCATTTTCCCAAGTTTCAACAGTCCTGCAGGAGCAAAAAACTTGAGACCTGGGTGACCGTGAACAGATGATGGAATGAGAGGTGGAGGTTGTCAGCTGGAACTATATCCAAGATTAGTCTGTTCTGATCAGTCAAATCTTCTTGAAGGGTAGGTTCAAGAAACTTCTGGAGTAAAGAGTGCTTCTCCCTTACTGGACTTACATTGATTTGTCAAAGACAAAAGGATTGACACCCAACCCTAATAATCAGAGGTATGATGAAAAGTTGTTACCTTTAAGAGAGACCATTCCACCACTCCATGATCATCTGCCTAGGGGTGGTATAGAAAAATGTAAAACCCAGAATTAGGACAACAAGGCTCAATCTTAAACCTTTGTCAAGTAAAGTGGGTTCCCTGGTAAGAAGCAGTAGGTACACTCATAGATATAAGCCAGGCCACTTGGGCATGTATCAGCTCTGCCTGCTAGTGGCTAAGTTCCTATTTACTACCTTCTCCCTTTTCTGAAGAATCCAAGTCCTGCATTAGCCCTTGCCTGAGGCTGAGCCTCACCCCTCATCAGCATGGAAAAATGGGTACTAAAGGCACACTGTATGCTAAAACTGGTGGTGGTGTGGTGGTGGTGATAGAGGGGAAAAGCAAGTGAGTGGAGAGATATATTGGACTTCTCTTTTTTCTTTTATTTTTGGAGGGGGGGAGGCAAGGCAGTTAGGGTTAAGTGACTTGCCCAAAGTCACACAGCTAGTGAGTTTGTCAAGTGGCTGAGGTCAAATTTGAACTCAGGTCCTCCTGACTCCAGGGTCAGGGTCACTGCACCATCTAGCTGCCCCATTTCTTTCTTTCTTTTTCTTTTTGGAGGAGGAAGGGACTTCTCAAACACACACCTGCCATCATAGATGGGCTTTGTATGACCCTAAATAGCGCCTAGTTAGCAAATATAGTGTGCTGTCTCCTCTATCTGTTCTATATCACACACCTAACATACTCTGAATCTGGCTTAAGATCTCATTGATGACTAAAACTCTCTTTAAGGTTTTTTAGGATCTCTTGCTAAATCCAAAAGCCTTTTCTCAAGTTTTATTCTTAAACCCTGCAGTTTTTGATACTACTGACCATCCCCTCTTCCTGGGTTTTCTTTCCTCCCTTGGTTTCTTTTAAGTCTCGTGTATACTACATTCTTTGGGAAGCTTTTCCTATTTCCCCTTATCTCTCCCTCAAATTATCAGAATTATTATGAACATACTTATCTCCTTACATGTTATGTCTTCTTCCCCCTCCTAACAGTGTACACGCTTGGAGGTTAGGGTATGTTTTTGTTCTGTCTTTGTATAGCTCGTTTAGTGCCTTATACAGTTGTAACTAAAGAAATGCTTGTTTAACTGCAAACTACCAGATGAGCTACAGGTGTGAGCTCTTCCCAGCCTTCCCCCCACCGGCGTCTGAGTGTTTCTGTCTCTCCCTCCCCACTTTCTGTTCCAAACTGAGGACATCCTTTCTTTTGCCCTAGCTGCAAAAAATGTCAAGTTGTGATGCTTTGCACGTAGTAAATGCTTAATGAGCATGCATTTCATTGTCTTCCTTTCTTCTTTGGAAAACATAGAATTTAGAGCTAGAAAGGAATGTAGAGATCAGAAGTCGGAGAATGTGAGAGTTGGAAGCAGGGGTGTGCTCATGCCCCTGGAGTCAGCTAGGAAATGGCTCATGAGAGCCAACTGTGAAATTTTCAGAGTGAGCATTTACACCTTGGAGATCAGCAAATGCTACAAATCAGGCTTTGTTTTGTTGTTTTGTTCATTGTTTAGGTTCAAGGAAGTAATGGAGAAAATGTTAATAATGCATATTAAACTTAAATGTATGCCATTAATACTTTTTTTCACATAGCCAGTTGTTAAACATTGGATGGAAGGCCTCTTTAGTCCAATTTACACCCAAAAAGAATGACGAGACTGACAAGCAGTCATTCAGACTTCCAGAAAGGGATAAGCTAACACCTTTTGAAGTAGTCTGTTCCCTCTTTTGCACAGCTCTCATTTTTAGGAATTTTTTCCTAACATCAAATCTAAATTTGTCACTGTGCAAATTCTATCCATTGCTCCTAGTTTTACTCTCTGGGGACAAAAAACTCAAATCTAATCTTCACATACCTTCAAATACTGTCATGCCCCAGCACCATGTCTTTTTCTCTCAATAGAGTCCCATTTCTTTCCGATGATTCTCATATGACATGTGCTCAAGGCCCTTCAGCATGCTAAATGCCATCCTCAAACGCCATTCCCCATCCTTATCTCACCACTTCTTTATGCCTATCCATCTCAATGCTAGGCCCCACCCCCCAAGTTCCCACCCCCTTCCACTGTGCCTCTGAAATGTCTTCCCCATAATTAAAGCATTGCTGTTCATCTTAAACCTTCCTTCCTCATTCTTCTATCTTCCCTCCCTCAAAGAAACATGCCTCCTTTCCAACAATGCTGCTTCCTTTGATACCCAGGACTGGTTATACTTTGTCTAATCCACCTTAACTTGTTCTTTTGGGGGAGTCTAGATACTTTTTGCTTCCCATTGCCCCTTCAGATCCACTTCATTCTCCTCCTCTAAGGTTCACACTATCCAAATTTGTCACCCAACTTAGATGATAATGGCTTTCATCCTATAGACTACCAAGACATTCTTCTTTCTCAATAAATTTAGTGCCTAGCTCACAATCTTTCTTTCCAACTGAATTCCTGCCCTTACATTAGAAAATTTCAAGGGGCAACTAGGTGGTACAATGAGTAAGAGTGCCAGCCCCAGAGTCGGGATGACCCAGGATCAGATCCGGCCTCAGAAAATGAGCACCCACACATAAATAATGACTGGCTGTGTAACCTTGAGCAAGTTACTTAACCCCAATTGCTTTAAAAAAAGAAAAATCTCATTATACATATTAAGACTCCCTCAAATGCCCAGGCTTTCTACCTCAATCTGCTTAATTGCTAAGATATCCTTCCATTCTATCTCAGGTATTCACAGAGATGGGCATACTCTTGAGGTTACTATCACACCACAAGCCATGTACTGGTTTATGAATTCTAATATTCTTTTTTCTGATAAGTGATCTGAATTTTATCCCATCTTTCACTGGTTATCCCCTATTCATTGAATGTTATGCCTCTCTCTCACCTCAGCCTCTTAGTTTCTCTGTCTTCAAGATTTATCTCAAGACCTACCTCCTTCAGGAGGCCTTTCCTGGTGTCTTTCGTTCCTAATTCCCTCCGCTTTCAAATTAGTTATGTCAGGTCTGTATATATTTCAAATGTACTGTTCCTCAGATATTATATGACCCATTCACATGTATGGTCCTTTACATTAAGGGCAATTTTTTGCCTGCTTTTGTATCCCCAGATAGCACAATGTCTGGCATATAGTAAGCATTTACACTTCCTGACTGACTCTCCAGCTTATTACTGTTCTTAAGAGCGGTACAGAAGGACTGTCACCTTATTCTTGGGAATTGCATCTCTCTCTTAATGCAGCCAGAGACTGAATTAGCATTTTAACTGCTTCATTACACTGCTGACTCATGTTAAGCTTGCCGTCCCCTTACTAGCCCCAGACCTTTATCAGACCAGTTGTTCTATCATGATATCCCCATCCTCTTCTCATGAATTAAACTTTTGAAACCAAATGCAACTTTTTATATTTATCTCTTATTTATTATAGTCAACCCAGTACTTCAGGCTGACAAGATCTTTTGGGATTTTGAGTCCAAAACCTAATATCTGTCCTGGCTTCATGTCATCTGCAAATTTGATGATTATATTAAGCAGGATAGGGCCAAGCAAAGATCCTTCAGATATTCCACTGAAGACTTCCTCCAGGTTGACATTAAACTCTTTGACTTTGGTCATCCAGCCAGTTCCAAATCCATCTAGTGAGACTATTGTCTAGTCTACACCTTGCCATCTTCTCAAAAATTGTATAAGATAGTAAAAGTTTTGCTTAGACCTAGGTACATGATATCTACAGCATTCTCTGACTTGTTTTTGATGTTTAACCATTTCTTTAATAAAATGTTTTAGACTTTTTTTTAGGAATTTAAGTCTGGAGAAGGAAATGGCAAACCACTCCATTATCTTTGCCAAGAAGATCCTAAATGACTTCACAAAAAGTCAGATATGACTGAAGTGACAACAAAAAGGAATTTAAGTCAAGTTTACTAACCTATGGTTTCTAGACATTGTTGTCTCTGTTTTAAAAATTAGGACAATATTGGCTTTTCTCCTGTTTTGTGGTACTTCTTTTCTTCATGGAAGACCATCTAGGCTGTCACTTTCTTTTTGAGGAAACTAAAACCCCAAAAGACTGTGATTTGCCTGAACCTCCAGAGTCCAGATTAGAAGCCAGGTACCCTAATTCATATTATTCCAGTGCTCTTTTTATAACACCATGGATATATGTTGAATGAAGAAAGTAATTATCCCAAGAAATAAATATGTATGTGATTAGAGATTTGGTCACCAGAATAAAGATGCAAATGGCTGCACTTTGTAACTAGCTAAAAGACAAAAAGTTAGGGAAGTCTGGAGGCAGAATAGTAAAACTCTCTGTAAGAATAAGGAAGTTTGCTGGAAGGTTGAAGAGGAAGAAAGAATATGGATCAAAGAGCTTTCAGATCATTTTCCCCACTCAGTTGCCATAACACACACATAAAAGTTCCTCCAGAGAATTAATGTAATTGACGGTAATGCTGCCTTAGAAGAGATGGTAGTGAAGGATGCCAGGAAACACACAATGTAACTTTTGCCAGAAATAAAAACAAGGGTACTATAAACATGAATGCCATTTGATATGAAAGTGTCCTAAGCAGGATACTTTGAAAATCACTATTGTAAGAGCCATCTATTTTGGTTACCCTATCATTTTGGTCCATTACTTCCGGAAAATTTCATCCATTCTTTGTTTTATGCTCTTGTCCTTAGATTATCTTGGCAGTCTCACTAGTAGCCTTTCTCCCGCATTTAAATGCATATGTGTGTATATATATATAATGAGAAATAATAAGATGACAATGATAAAAAAAAAGAAGACTAAGCAAAGAAAGAATAGAGATATTTCTCCACCTCTCCCACTTATGGAACTGTAATTCAATCAGTTCTGCCCCTATTCTTGCAAGTGGCATTTTTCTTCTACACCTTGGAGAAGTTGCTTCACTAGCCTTAATTAACATTCTGCACTGTGTCCCTCCCTAACCACCAGTCCCTTCTGTGTATTCTCTCCTCCACCACATTTAAAGGTTACTTCCTTGAAATCAGGAACTATCTTGCTTTAGGTACAGTACGTGGCAATACTGTAAGTACTTTAAATCTCTTTTCAGATTCGTCCATGAGCTTGTTTTGGATAAAACTGCATAGTGTCCTTTCCACTTCATTATTGATTATCTGAAGATATGAAGAGGGGCAAGTTTGCCTGCCTACATTTTTTTAATCATTCCTTGCTACTCAGGTATGTCCTGATGTCCTCTGCTAGAATATCTCATGGTCTAGGGCTACTACCGTCTACCCTTCCTTGGCATTGAAACAGCTTTAGCTAGGGGCAGCTATGTAATTCAGTAGACAGGATATTAGACTTGAGAATCATGAAGACTGGAATTCAAATCCTGCCTCACACTCACTGGCTCTGTGGCCCCAAGCAAGTCACTAACTTCCTTCAGCTTCAAGTTCCTCAACGGTGAAAAGGAAATAATGATAGTACCTACCTCACAGGGTTTGTTATGAGGATCAATAGAGATTACGCAGGTAAAGTGCTTTGCAAACCTTAAAACACTATATAAATGTTAACTCTTTACCCTCATCGCAAGGCTAGGGAAAAGAGTGATGTTTAATTTTGCAAGAAACTGGTTTGCTTCATTAACACAAATAAGAATTGACCAATTTAAAAAGATAACACTTGGGATGTCATGTTAAAAAGTGTTCATTTATTTATTTCAGAAAAATAAGAAGTATCAGCTGTGCCTTGGTTTCCATTTAGAAGTGGGACTGTACAACAAATACAGTTATTGATTAAAATAGATTTAATCATGAGGATAGATTTGTTTTAGCCATGGCTGCATAATGTATTTGGTTCCATCATACTTGCTGAAGTAGGCTTTCAAGTCAGGATGGAATACCTAAAAATCATTTTCCATGTTAGTTCATAAGCATAATTTTAGAGAACACTTTTTTCCAAACTTTTTTTTCACAAAAGATAGAGAAGATGGCTAAAGGAAGAAATTAATTAAAGAACAAAAATAGAACATCCCATGTCATTCTCATTTAAGGATTCAGGTATGATATAATAACTGTGAATACATGATCTGTGCCATTGATGGAGCCTCATTAGAGAGAGGTACTAAGAGATTGCACGGCAGTAAGGAGAGTTATAGCTGAACCAGCCAGATTGTGTTGCAAAGTGAGCCTTAATCTCTGTAGTTTCTCAAAATGGATGAAGCTCTGGAGGCATGAACCTTCTAGGATTTTGTTTTCACCTTTCAGAAAGCAGCATGCCATTGTCATTCCTCTTTTCAGAAAAATTCTGAAAATGAGAGATTGAATACAGACCTAGAATATAGCATGAAGCCATGGTGTAGTAACGTGCCACATAAGGTTGCAGTTTATTATTGTTGGAACTTAATGCTACATACATGCTGAAATTTGCACTATACAGTTTTTTTATATATGTATTTATTTAATAGATCAATACTTACTTTAACTTTATGATAAATAAACCCTGGAGAAAGAAATAGCTTGTAATTTAAGATATTTTACCTCATATCCCATAATAACTTTTAGGTTCTCCTCAGGAACATAGGCTGTAGATATTCCCATTCTGTTGGACTTGTTGACTAGAATTCTATAATGAGGAGATTTTCTTAAATACTATGAAGAGAGAAATGGAAAAACAAGTAATAAGGATATGTATGAAAATTAATATGTTAATTTTCAAAAAGTAATGTCTAAGCTAAAATGATTTTTAAAATTAAAATAACATACTATAACATTAGTACTATAAAATAACTGCAAATACTAAATAAACTATAAATACTATAATAAAAACTAAAAATACTATAAATAACATTGCTACTATAAAAATTATATAAGTTTGCTGTACCAGGTTACTTCTGATTTAGTACAGCCTAGTTTGTAGTGTCAAAATGCCAGATACACCCCTATAGCAAAACTAAATGACTTTAAGATTTCAAAGATACAATGTGTAACAAAAAGTTTATATTTCTTAATCTCAACCAGTTTCACTCAGGTAGAGGTGCTAAAAGTGAGACCTATGATGAAGCACTGAGGAGTAAAAGTTACAACTGTGCTCTGAGTAATTTAGGGCCTAATTTTCAAGACTAATTATTTATCATGGGGCAATTAGATGGTGCAGTGGATAAGAGTGCGGGCCTGAAGTCAGGAAGACTTGCCTGGACACAGCCAAAACAATTGAACAATAACAATTATTTATCATAATTCATAGTCTAAAAGGTACACCACAAAAAAATCTACAAAAACTGTTTATTCAAGTTTAATTCTTTGAATAGTTTCTCTAAGATATAAAAGTAATAAAAGCAATTACCCAGTTTTTGCATGTCTTAAAAAAGTATGTCACCCATCATTGCTTTGCATCCATTCATTGGCAAGAAAAACAATGTGGGGAGGGCTAGGTGGCACAGTGAATAGAACACCAGCTCTGGAGTCAGGAGGACCTGAGTTCAAATCCGGCCTCAGACACTTAACACAAAAAACGAGTTATGTGACCTTGGGCAAGTGGCTTAACCCCATTTGCCCTACCTTCCCCTGGCCAAAAAGCAAAAAAAAAAGAAAAAGAAAAACAATGTGAATCTGTGGCTCTCCAGGATTTAGAAGTAACTTGTTTCAATTGGTACTAAGGCAAATTTGTGGTGTTTGGTGGTGGTGTTTACAACATACTATATAGCCTCTCTGCTATATATTTTCATATGAATAATTTTAACTCAAAAAAATTGCAAAGAATAATAATTAAATTGTAGTGGAAAGAGCATGGACTTGGAGTCAAAAAACTTGAATTTAAGGCCCAGATCTTCCAATTCACTTATTAACCTCCTCTTGGCCTTTGTCTTCTCTATAAAATGTAGAGGTTAGACAAAATTATTTTTAAAAGTCTCTTCTAGCTCTAATAATCCATGAGTGTCTAATAAGATATTCTTTTGTTTGTTTTGAGGGTTTTTTTTTTTTTGCTTTTTTTGGAGGAGGAAGGCAGGGAAATTGGGGTTAAGGTTACACAGCTAGTAAGCATTAAGTGACTAAGACGGGTTTGAACTCAAGTCCTCCTGACTCCAGGTCTGGTACTCTATTCATTGAGCCACCTAACTGCCCCTCCAGTAAGATATTCTTCCTAATATACATATTTAGATCTTCTTTAAAGCTGAACTCATTTATGATTAATTTCTACATACCTGGATAAATTAAAATGCCTTTGCATCCAAGTGAATTATCTGTATTAATCTTGTTTTAAAAATTAAATGTTTTCTAACCTGTTTCTCAGGAGGATATTTCTGTTTTAGCCACTCTTCTGGAGCTCTGGCTTCTACATCCCAACCAATAATTACTCCTGAAAAGCCAAGTTGCTTGTGCCTTATCACCATTCCCACTTTAAACTGAATAGATTCTGGCCTTGGGCTTCGAATTCGAGTTGGTTCTATCATAGCAATGATAAAAATATTAAGCACAGAAAATATTTTATTGAGCACATGTTTCAAGATTTATCTATGTATCAAGTATTTATCATCATCGAAAAAACAGTCTAACAGGCTCCAAATTAAAAAGGACAATTTAGCTACCCATGCTGAAAGAGAAAAGTAAAGCAAAGCTTCAGCTACCTACACCCCTAAGACTTTATAAGGTTAATATTTGGCTCATTTGATATGTCTTTAATATCTCTCTCCAGTGGTAGTAATCTGTAGAAGAGTCTTGATAACAGGAGGTGCTAGTCCAAGCAACCAACAAACAATAATTAATCCCTGAGTTTAAAAAAAATGAAGGGATTAATAACAATAGATTAAGAAATTCACATATGAAGTAAATGTCCCCAAAATATATGGACTACATAGCAAGTCACTTAAACTAGTCTGCCTCACTTTTCTCATCTGTAAAATGAGCTGGAGAAGGAAATGGCAAGTCACTCCATTATCTTTACCAAGAAAACCTTAAAGTGGAGTCATGGAGAGTTGGACACAACTGAAATGACACCTCAACAAGGAATAAGAAAACTAGTTCTAGATATAGCTTATTATGTTCCTCACTAGATCTCCCTATTACTTTTTTATTTTTAGAAAATATATCTAATATTTTATTTTGTCCCCAATTACATAAACAACAATTTTAACATTCGTTTTGTAAAACTTTTGAGTTCAAAATTCCCTCCTTCCCTTTCTTACCCTTTTCCCCTCATTGAGAAGGCAATATAGGTTATGCATATATAGTCCTGCAAAACATTTCCATATTAATCATGTTGTGAAAAAAACAGACCAAAAGAAAAAAAAGAAAAATAAAATATGCTTCAATCTGCATTCAGACTCCATCAGTCCTTTTTCTGGATGGCTAGCATTTTTCATCGGAAGTCTTTTGACATTGTCTTACATCACTGAATTGCTGAGAATAGCTAAGTCATTCACAGTTGATCACTGTACAATATTGCTATTAATTACTGTGTACAGTGTTCCCCTGGTTTTGCTCATTTCACTTTGCATCAATTCATGTAAATCTTTCTAGGTTTTTCTGAGAGCATCCTGCTCATCATTTCTTACAGCATAATAGTATTCCATCACAATCATATACAATTTGTTCAATCATTCCCCAATTCATGGACATCCCCTCCATTTCCAGTTCTTTGCCACCATTTAAGAAGCTGCTATAAATATTTTTGTACATATGATTTCTATTTTATTTTGTTTTTTTTTTCTGGATACAGACTTAGTAGTGGTGATCCTTGTTCAAATGATTTTCTAACCCTTTGGGCATAGTTCCAAATTGCCCTACAGAATGGTTGAATCAGTATATAACTTCACCAATAGTGCACTAGTGTCTCAATTTTCCCACATCCACTCCAAAATTAGTTATTTTCCTTTTCTGTCATATTAGCCAATTTGATACTGTGGGGTGGTAGCTAAGAGTTGTTTTAATTTGCATCTCTTTAATCAATAGTCATTTAAGCATTTTTTCATATAATCATACATAGATTTGATTACTTTGTCCAAAAATTGCTGGTTCATATCCCTTGACCATTTGTCAATTGAGTAATTGCTTTTATTTTTACAAATTTGACTCAGTTCTCTATGTGGTTGAGAAATGAAGTCTTTATCAGAGAAACATTCTTTAAAATTTTTTCAGTTATTATTACTGTGTATTTCCCTCTATCTTATTTCACCTTCCTTCTTATTTATTCTCCTCTTCCCTTTTACCCCATCCATCCTCAAAAGTGATTTGCTTCTGCCTTTTATCTACCCAACCTTCTGTCCTATACATCATCCTCCTCCTTCTCTTGTTCCCTTCCCTTCCTACTTTCCTGCAGGGTAAGATAGATGTATATATCCAACTGAGTAGGTATGTTACTCCCTCTTTGAGCCAATTCTGGAGAGTAAGATTCACCTACTCCCACACTCTTCCTTCTATTTTTTCATTTTTAAATTTTGTTTTATTCTTTCTAGATGTCTGGTTAGCTTCCACTTGCCCAATTCTAATTTTTAAGTTCTTTTCTTTAGTGAATTTTTACCTCTTTTTCCATTTGGCCAGTACAGCTTTTTTTTAGTATTAATAATAGTATGTATATATATTTGAAAGATTTAATTTGAAAACTTCGAATTCCAGATCCATTCCCTTCATCCCTTGTCACCCACTCCCACTGGGAAGATAAGCAATTAAGTATATGGTGTACATGTCTAGCTGTGCAAAACATTACCATAGTAGATATGTTGTAAAAGGCTGCTTATAATTCCCTCCCACCCATCCCACCCCCCGCCTGGTTGATTCCCTACTTTGATCCTGTCGCTTTTCAAAAATGGGTGCCTCTAACTTCCCCTCCCCCAACCATGCCCTCCCCTCTATCATCCCCTCTTTCATCCCCCTCCCCCCTACTCTCCTGCAGGGTGCTATATCCCATTTAGTATGTATGTCATTCTCTCCCTGAGCCAAATTCAATGAGAATATGGTTTTTACATTTTGCCTTCCTGTTCTTCCCCTCCTCTGCAAC
The DNA here is from genome assembly GCA_011680675.1 of Gymnobelideus leadbeateri. NCBI lineage: Eukaryota > Metazoa > Chordata > Mammalia > Diprotodontia > Petauridae > Gymnobelideus > Gymnobelideus leadbeateri. The sequence goes on along the minus strand of WOXC01003755.1, from coordinate 1,406,613 downwards.
CACTTCCCCTTGCCTCTTCTACATGAGATAGTTTACTCCCACCTGTCTCTCCCCATCTACTTGCCATATTCATCTCTCACCTCTTAACTTCATCCCTTAAGTATCATCCCTTCCCACCAAATTCAACCTGTGCCCTCTATCCATGTATACCTGTAAACATATATACACACATTCACATATGTATTCATATGACCATATACCCTTCTTCAACTATTTTCACACTGAGAAAGGTTTCATCACTCACAGTTATTGTTTTTCCATATAGGAATGTAAATAGTTCAACTTTAATAAGTTCCTTTTGATTTCTTCTCCCTGTTTACCTTCTCAAGCTTCTCTTGCTTCTTGTGTCTGAATGTCAAATTTTCTATTCAATTCTGGTTTTTTCCTCAAGAATGCTTGAAAGTCCTCTCTTCCACTGAATGACCATATTTTCCCCTGAAAAAATACTCAATTTTGCTGGGTAGGTGATTCTTGGTTTTAATCCCAGGTCGTTGACCTCTGGAATATCATATTCCATGCCCTTCAATCCCTCAGTGTAGAAGCTGCCAGGTCCTGCGCTATTCTGATTGTGTTTCCACAATACTGAAATTGTTTCTTCCTGGATGCTTGAAATATTTTTCCTTGATCTGGGAATTCTGAAACCTGGCTATAATATTCCTAGGAGTTTTCTTTTTGGGATCTTTTTCAGGAGGTTATCTGTGGATTCTTTCAACCTTTATTTTGCCCTCTGGATCTAAAACATCAGGGCAATTTTCCTTGAGAATTTCTTGAAGGATGATTTCTAGGTTCTTTCTTTGATCATGGCTTTCAAGTAGTCCAATAATTTTTAAATTATCTCTCCTGGATCTATTTTCCAGGTTAGTGGTTTTTCCCATGAGATATTTCACATTGCCTTCTATTCTTTCATTTGTTTGGATCTGTTTAACAGCATCTTGATTTCTCATAAAGTCATTAGCTTCCATTTGCTCCAGTCTAATTCTGAAGGAATGAATCTCCTCAGTGAGCTTTTGAGATTCTTTTTCCATCTGGCAAATTCTGCTTTTTAAGGCATTCTTCTCCTCATTGCCTTTTTGAGCCTCTTTTGCCACTTCAGTTAGTCTATTTTTAAGGTGTTATTTTCCTCAGTCAGGCTGTTGACTCTCATTTCATACTTTTCCTGCATCCTTCTCATTTCTCTTCCCAGTTTTTCCTCCACTTCTCTTATTTGGTTTTTTAAATCCTTCTTAAGGTCCTCTGTGGCCTGTAGCCAGCTAGTATTTTCATTTGGGGCTTTTGGTGCAGGAGTTCTGACCTCACAGTCCTCCTCCTGTTCCATGCTTTGATACTCTTTGCCCCCAAAATAGGAGTCTAATGTTGAATTTTTCTGCTTATTTTGTTTCCTTTGCCTAGGCATATTACCACTCAATTACTTGACTTTTGGGCTTGTTGCCACAGTAGGACACTGTCACCAGACCAGGGAGCTTCTGTCCCAAACGCTGGGATTTTCTCAACTGCTGGAGGTATTAGTTGGGTGGCCTCTGTGAAGCCCCCACACACTCTGGCAAGCTGGTCACACACCCCAAGACCTCCACCCCAGACTGCAATCCAGATCCAAGGAGGTTAAAGCAAGAGCGATTACCACCACCCCCCCAGACTGATTGCCGGATCCCCCTACAGTTAGCAGGCCAGGAGCGGAAGCTGCAACTGAAGCTGCAAAATGGCAGCTGTGCTGCAGCTCCTCAGTGGCTTCTCGCCCCCAGGGGAAGAAGCTGATGCGCTCCCAAATACTGGACCCAAATTCCATAGGGCACTAACCTCTCACTTTGTCCTAGGCATCTATGTGTTGGTAGTTCTGGAAAAGCCACAGCAGCTGGTGTTCTGGGCTCCCTCCAGCTGGCTGCTGGTCTGGCTGCCCTGGGCTAAAACCTCTGACTCATGTTGTCCTGGACTCAGCTCCCAGAGAGCTGTGCTGGCTGCTCCCTGCCAGGCTGTCCTCAGTGGGAGGTTAGCTTCTCTGTGTTGTTCTATGGGTTCTGGAGCTCCAGAGGTTGTTCAGAGTCCCATTTTACATGGTTTTGAAGAGGTGTGGGCTGGAACACAGTGGAAGTGCTGTTTCTGCTCCTCCATCTTGGCTCTGCACCCCTCCAGTTCAGCTTTTTTTAAGGCATTCTCCTCATTGGATTTTTATGCCTCTTTTACCATTTGGCCTGTTCTGATTTTTTTTAAGTGTTATTTTCTTCTGTAATTTTTGTGCCTCCTTTACCAAGCCATTGACTCTTTTTTCATGACTTTCTTGCATCACTCTCATTTCTCTTCCCAATTTTTCTTCTACATCACTTATTTGATTTTTACAATCCTTTTTGAGCTCTTCTATAACCTGAGGCAAGTTCATTTTTATTTCTTTGAATGCAGCAGTTTTGACTTTATTGGTTTCTTCTGGATGTGTGTTTTGAATCTTCCTTGTCACCATACTAAGTCTCTATGCAGTTATCCTTTCCACATCACCACTTTCCCCATTGTAGTTTCAATATATCATAGGTCACCATAAGAAATTAAATAGAATTTTGAGGGAGTTTTGCAAAAGCTACAGATGACACATGAAAGCCAGCAGATGATACAGAGCCTATGACCAAATACTTAGCCCAAATTTTACAATAAGGTACTATAAATACCCCACAAAAGAAAACATTCATGTTTCTCTGGTATGAAGGGAAGGCAAAAAAAAAATTATATAGATTTTCCAGATCATAAGGGTGTAATCCCTGGGATATGGAAGGGATATCTGTAGTTAGAATTTTTTTTCTGTTTTTTCCTAATTTTTTCCAGCCTATTTCTTGACTTTTAACTCTATGCTAAAGTAAGACAGCTTCCAGGATGGAGGGCATACTTTCACAAGCTTCAGGGTTTTTGTGTAGCAATTTTCAGAGCTAGTTCTGAGGGTCTGCAAGTTTCTGTTCTTCCAAAGTGGTATGATTAAAGAGAAGTATGTTTACTACTCTGCTAGCCTGTGCTCTGGTCTATGAGTAACCACAGTCACACCTTTCTGCCTTGGAAATATGACCATGGTCCCCATTCCCCTGCAGCCACAAGTTCTGGTGTGCTAGTGTTCCTCCTCACCCCCAGGACTGCCACCCAAGACTGTAACCAGGATCCAAGTATGGGTAATGCAAGAAAGTCATGTCCACCCCCCCGCCAATGCTAGCAGATGGACCTTTGTAGTTTTCTGACCAGTTGTCCAACCCCTTAGTACCTGTGGGCTGAGAGCTCTAGAAGCAGCTGCTGGTTCAGTTTCTCCCAAGGCCTCCTCCTGGTTTGCTGGGGCCTGATCTGTGGTGGTGCATCCTGCCCCAAACTCTGTTCTACTCTCAGCTAGGTACAAAAGACCTTTCCTACCAACCTTCCAAATTGTCTTGGGCTGGAAAATTGTTTCATTCTGTCCTTTCGTGGGTTCTGCTGCTCCAGAATTTGTTTAGAGGCATTTGTTTAGAGGTATTGGGAGGGAAATTAGAGGGAGCTTCGGACTTTCTCTGCTATCTTGGCTTCACTCCATTTCTCCCTATTCCTAAAAAACCCTGATCCCCCTCTCATAGGCATCCCATCCTGGGTCTTTTCCTTTCTGGTAAGGGTTTTGCCATTGTTACTGGTTTTTAAAGATAAGCCTCAAAAATACAAGTCTCATCTTCAAATTTTGTTATTATCTTCACCATTTTCTCCCTCCCTTACAACTTTTTGAGTTAGAAGAGAAACAAGAAGTGTTGTTCATGATGATAGAAAGAGGTGAATTTTCAAAGGTGGATTTTATTTACTATTAGAGGTCTGGTCTGATTTATCCAAGAAGGCAGGAATGGAATTTGTGACCCTAGAAGGAAGTCTTTGCAGAGTTCATAGGGATCTGTGGACCAAGGAGGGAAAACTGTTCTCATAGTATGCTGAAACATCATGTTTATAAGGCCATAACTTCAAGAGATATATTGTAAGCTTTGCTACATCCCAGCTAAAGTGTCTCAAATTAAGGATAGTATCAGTAAGGGACAATGTAAAGTAATTCATTAAGTAACTCAAACGTTTTTAGTGGGTAAAGTTATTACTAGGCTTTTACAACTTTAAATTATTATATCCTAAATGTGAAATACTTCTAAAGATCTATATACATTATCCTTCATATGTTCTGTGTCACTATTGGTGTTAATTATCCTCTGTTCCACAGATTCCTGACCACAAACCATTCTATACTTTACTTTCAAAGACTATTCTTTAGGATTATTGTGGTCATTATATGTATTTGTATCCTGATAAATTCAACAGCTTACTAGGCTGTTGTTTAAAAATTAGTGTTTTCATTACAATGTATTCCTTTTTCAAAACCTTCTTTTAAAATGTGCACAGTAATGAGTTTTAGAGTTTTGCAAAGATGGCTTTTAGATAGTTTTTGCTTTGATGATAAATCATATCTATTATAATCCGAATGAGAAAAATTGAGGCAACAATCCAAAATAAATAACCCCAGCCCAAGTAAATACAAGTGTGATCAACTGGGAAAAAATGTTTCAGTTCATGCTCAATTTAGCACCAACTGTTCAAAACATTTTGTACTGCAGTAAGGATTGAAATATATTCAATTTACTGTTGATCATGAAAAGAGGAAATATAGAATTTTTTAATGCCCTTTCTGACTGGCCCAATACCTGCAAAGTAAGCATGGATATATTCTTCACCTTCATTGTACCAGTTCCTGGAATGAAAAAGATGCAGGCTCATTTACTGTAAGGACAAAAATAAACCAATATGAATATGCAATTGATTTAAAAGTTAGTGTATTTAAAAGAGACCATGAAAAGCAACATAAAATGCATTATGGATATTCAATGACTTATACTATTACCACTGTAGAGTATTACCACTGCCCAGCCCTAACTATTCTCAGGCTTCAGTATTAAGTTCATATATTCAATTGCTGAATGTAGAATTTTAGGATGAAATAATTTAAGGAAAATAGTGGAATTAGATCATCTCCATGGTCATTCTAATAAACAAAAAGTTTGCTTGGAGATCTTATGTCTATAAAAGAGAAAGATACTTCATGAACCATGTTTTTGATGATGATTCACATTATTCAGTTTCTGAATTAAACTCCAAAATTGTCAGACACTGAGTAACCCTGCAAGTGTACCATTGATGAAGTATGATGAATGACACAGGCTTACAGACTTAAAGAACTTCCTGTAGCTCTACTGGCAGAGAAAGCAGAAACATAGCAATAGCCAAACACACAGAGATGGGAAGAGCTGCAATGCAGTTAACAGTAGTGATTGAAGGGCATGTGGGCAATAGGGTGCTTCCCCTTGAAGGGCAGAACTGTGGCATCCAGGGGGTGTGCATGGAATCAGCAACCTTGACCCCATTCATAAAACCCAGTTCCACTGGAGAAAATACCAGAGTATATATACTGTAGGTCCCATCACAGCTCCTATGTCAATTATACTATTTCTTTAGAAACCCCACTTAATAAGTGAAAGGCATGTGAACATAAGGGCAGCTAGGTGGTACAGGAGATAGAGTGCCACTCCTGAAGTCAGGAAGACTCATCTTCCTGAGTTCAAATGTGGCCTCAAACACTTACCAGCTTGTGTGACCATAGGCAAGTCACTTAACCATTTGCCTCAGTTTCTTCATCCATAAAATGAGCTAGAGAAAGAGATGGCAAACCACTCCAGTATCTTTGCCAAGAAAACTCTACAAGGAGTCATCAACAATTGGTCAAGTGAAACGACTGAACAACATGAACATAGGAGGAAGCTTTTAAGATTCTAAAGATCGAGAATCTTTTAAAATCATAATTTTAATTGATACTGTCGCAGCTAGAATACCAAAGCCAGAACGTTTTTAACCAGTAAAAAAATACTGTCAACTAAGAGATACCTAAGGGAAGGTAGAAACAAATTCTCGTTTTTATCTTGAGCCACATGTATTTAGAAAACATTCCCTCTACTTTACCCAGCGCTCTGACACACAAATCATGAGCAGCTGCTATTCCTCTGGCTATTTTATAGAAATTAAATGCTACTCTCTGGAAAATGGTATTGAATAAGTCAATATTTACACAAATTCTGATTAATTAAAATGGAACTTTTAATACTAAAAATGGACTGACACCTGAAAAAGAATTCACCACTAAAAGCACTATATGTGCCCCATAAATGAGGATTGCCCTGAACAAATTGTGATATGTTCATGTAATAGAATATTACATGAATAGAAGCAATAAATACGAAGACTTCAGAGGTATACAAAGACTTAAATAAGTGGTGCATAATGAAGAAAGTAAGCCAAAAGTACAGTATCAACATTGACTAAACAATGAAGTAAATGAAGAGGACAAGAAAAGGCAAGATAACTCCCGTCAAACAGAATGGATAATGAAAGTATGAAATTGTTAAAAAAAAAAATACATATCCTTCCTTTTAACACACTAAAATACAAAAGAAGAAAGTGATTGCAATTAAGTAATTTTGTTTAATTATTTTGGGGAAAATGTGTTTTTCCAGGAAGGAGGTGTTAGATGTTTGTTGGAATGTGTCTGTATATGCACATGTAGTATACACACAAACATGTATATATACAGACACACATTGTGTTTTGACAAAACCAGGAAGGGATATGTTTGAGATATGTGTATGTATACATATACATATACATATGTGTACACAGGTATATTTTGTTTTGACACAGCACACGCATCTCCAGTTTTGTCAAAACAATGACTATACACGCGTATACAAATGTGTGTGTGTGTGTGTGTGTGTGTAGACAGACACACGTTTTGTTTTGACACAGCTACAGACATATCCCAACAAATATGTAAATACCTCCTTCCTAAGAAAGAAGATATAGAGATATAATATATACATTGTTTTTATGCAGCATATATACATATGTGTATATAATTTTAAGCCACTACTAAAGGATCCCTATTCTGATACAATATGATCAAGGCATGGAGGTGCTGACTCAGTCTTCTCAAAGGCTGTGTAATTGAGCTCAAATTCTATTTGGTCCTGTGAAGCTAATAAGATTTCAAATACAAACCAGGAAATGAAAAAGCCTATTGTTTGAACACCCAGAGTAGCTAAATTCCTAGAGGTACACTCCCAAATGGAGACAGGTTGAGGAGTTTTTCAGCCCCAGCAATAATCAAAGACCATCAACTGCTAAGTTGTGTAAAAGTTGTTACCTGTGTGGGTGAAAAGACAACCCCTGTCAATGAAACTGAAGCACCAAAATATTCAAGTTAATAAAGTATAAATTATATTAATATAAACCAAAATCTGGCTTCTATAATATCTGACTATAGCCTACAATTACTTATATTACTTCAATGATGGTAGGGAAATAGCATACCATAGGACTTGGGAATGGAGAGGGAAAACTGAAACCAAAATAATGAAGTTTAAAGAGGCCAGTGAAGGTGTTTTGTTTTGTTTTTAATGGACTTGAAATCATTAACTGAGGTCGTAATTTCCACGGAACCATTTTGTATAACCGTCTTTTAATGTTATCTACATTTTTCCTTTTAACAGTGGTTGTGCATCCTCTAAGATTTGGGGACAACCTCTATTTGGAACACAGAATACAACACAGTGAACTGTTTAGTCCTGGTGATTGACCTTGAGATGTCCATTTATATTGTTGATACTTCATACTCTTCTTCTTTGCCTTTCATGGCCCTAGAGGGCAGAATGAGTATTACTGAAAATTGCCAGAAGCAGATGTTAGCTTCCTAACTACTAGAAAGATTCCATTACCATTAGAGCTCTTCAAAAGTAGAGTGGACTAATTGAATAGGCAATAGGTTCCCACTCACTGGAGGTCTTCTACGAGGTGCTTTGCAAGGAGAACGTAGAAAGAATTCCTTTTGAGGTGTAGGTTGTACTATATGAACTTCACAGTTCTCTTCCATCTCTGAAATTCTTTCATTTTCTTTGGCTCCTTTTTATATTCCTCGCTCCAGCTAAGCCTCTTACTAGGTTTCAGAACAGCTGATGAGAAACTAAGATTCAGAATAAACTGATGAAAAAAAGGGGGGGCATTTAAGGCTCTAAATGGTTACTTGTTAAATTGCCTGATTCAACTGATTGATTGGTTGACAAACCAATGTAAATCTCTTTTAATTAATGCTAGCAAATATGACCTACAGATTTGGGGAAAAGTCAAATGCCTGTTATTTTCAAAATTTTCATTTTTCTTTTCTAGGTATTCAATTCAACAAATACCTATTCTTGTTGTTGTTTGTGCAAAGCTAAGCACTGAGATACAAAGATGCCAAATGATAGTATCTACCCTCAAGAAACTTACATTCTACATGAAAAACACAGTGTAAACACACATAAACTGCAGACTCACCAAATCTCAGAATTGGAAGGAACTTCAAAGACCTAAACTTGGACTAGATTATTACTAACTTTTTTGGTTTTAAATCCTATGACAGTGTCATGGGGCAATGGAAAGGTCTAGATCCAGTGGTAGGGATACTTCAAGTTTGGATTCAAAGGGTAAAACTTGAGGACCTACAGGGCCACATGTGGCCTCAAGGCTACAGGTTCTCCACCCCTCCGACTAGGAGAAGCTGAGAAAGGAAAAAAAAACTTCCAGCTGGGGGATAAGAGGAAGAGAGATAAGAGAAGGCCTTCAAGGAAGAGATGGCACCTGAACTGAGGTTTTAAGGAAAAGGATTCATTCAGACTTAGAACCCAACTCTTGTCTTTTCTCTTTTGGTCAATTAGTAAACTCCTCTTTTCCCTCAGCTATCAAATAGGACAAGATCTACTTTCATGGGTGATACTTGTAACTACTGAGTGAAGATTTCAAATTTAGGCTTTCAGATTTCAAATTAGTTGAAAAGACTGACTTCTTTGCTCTTATTATACAAAACAATGTCTAGGATCAGGCATAATGTGTATTCAACTTATAAAATTTGTGCTGTTACTTTCCTCAGAGGTCTTGATTCTATTCTACTAGATTAATTCAAGACCTATGGTATCAAGGTAAGGGTATGAGGGGTCCTGTACAATGAATTCTGCTTTGTCTTGGTTGTGAAAAGAGACGTTTACTATTTGTGCCATGCTTTTTATCACTACCGCTGACATAGCTGTCCTTAAACTAAATGGTGAGAATTCATTTTTTTAAGCATTTGAGAATTGTCTTTGTTTAAAGCACTGTGCTGGCAGAGCTATGGTATGAACAAAGATGGAGGAGAGCCATGATTCCTACTTTTGTGAGCTTACAGCCTGGGAGTAATCACTATGACATAAAGTAGAATATGAAAATGTATTAACAGTTACAAAATGCTATGAAAATGGATCTTATTTACTATCTTAATCAAGAACAAGTACCTCTTAGGTGGCTAGGTGGTGCAGTGAATAGAGCACTGGCCCTGGAGTCAGGAGCACCAGAGTTCAAATCCGACCTCAGACACTTAACACACACACACACACACACACACACACACACACACACACACACACAAAACCTAGCCACGTGACCTTGGGCAAGTCACTTAACCCCAACTGCCCTATATTCCCCCCTCCAAAAAAAAAGCAAAAAAAAAAAAAGAGCAAGTACCTCTATTTTTAATATGCTGCATTATTTACTTTAGTCTACATTAAGCCTATATGACATAATTGGATATTCAAAGCTATGGAAAAGAGACAAAAAAATAATTTTCCCAACATTTTCATGCCTCTCTTAGGCAAAATAATTGTCTTTTAATCATAAGGTTCAAGCATGTATATGTTTGAGGAAGACAGTCATCAGATAGAAATAGGAGTCTGTAATTATTTTCATTTTTATCTCAGAATAAGCTTATTAGAATAATTATGTCCTACCTCATCTTTTCTATCTGGTGCTTTAAATATGTGATCCATGCATTCTGACCCAGGTATGACCATCTAAAATTGTTCCAATAGTCAATTAACCTGAAATGAAAATATTATTTTAAGTTAGCATATAGTTGTAAAAATAGGCATAGTAAAAAAAAAACTTTTTGCAGCTTTTATGGAGTTAATGATTTCTTGGGTTAATGAAGTTAAGCATAGGCAGTAGGGGGCAGTCCATGAGTTGGAATAAAACTATTTTGTCTCAAAAATTTCTCTTATCTATTGAACAGAAGGAAGAAATTATTCAGTACAAGTATCATCCACAAGGACAGGGACAACCTTGACTAAACTTTCTATCCTTCCTACACACAGTAGTTTTCTTCCTAAATGTTTAAATATATAATTTTTTTCAATCTATAAAAAATATATAGCCAACACGAAGAGAAAATTCAATAAAATGATACATTTGTTTAAAGGGGGGGTTCTCCCAGAGATCAAATCCTAACATTCAAAATCTATGAGGAATTGGTGTTGATTTATAAGAGAAACATCCTGTCTACAATGGACGTGAACAGTTTATAGAAGAGGGGATACAAGTTGTAAATAACAACACAAAAATATTCAGTCACACAAATAGGAAAATGTAAATTAAAACAACCTGGCAATATCACTTCCTAGCCATTATATTGGCAGAAGTAATTAAAAGTTCACAAAAAAAACCCTAAAGGGCCAAAGGGAAACATACATTTGTACTGCCATGAGAATTGAAAATTGGTATAGTTTTTTTGGATAGTAAATTTACAGTACAGAATGAGAATTACTATATAAAATTGACCAGACCTTTTGACCTAGTTGTCCATTACTAGGAAATGTACACCAGTTTTAATTACCTATACTATACAAAGCATTTTCAACCATGTTATTATCTATGTAGAAAACTGGAAGCATATGTTCAACAGCTGAAGAATGGCTGAACAAATTTATGTAACAGAAAAATATGTTATTGAAATGAGGAATAAGGAAAGACAAAATCCTAAAGAGTAAAGAGAGCAGAAGTAAGAGAACAGTATACACAAAAAAAAGTGTAACTATAGAAATGTGAGTGGACTGACATTGGAAGGAGACATTCAACTGAACAAAAAATCTGTGTGCATAGTAGAAATACAAAATTTAGGTAAGATATATCTAGTAGCAGCATAAGACAAAAACACAAAGAAAAACTGATACGCTTTTCAAATTACTTATGAGTTAAAGCATGTTTTTACTATAATTTTGAATACATTCATAATGAGGTTTTGCTATGTTATTAATAAAATTAGTTTTCTTAATAAGCAGAGGGGCAGCTAGGTGGCACAGTAAATAGAGCACCAGCCCTGGAGTCAGGAGGACCTTAATTCAAATACAGCCTCGGACACTTAACACTTACTAGCCCTGTGACCTTGGGCAAGTCACTTAACCGCAATTGCCCCTCCAAAAAAAAACTTAAGCAGAGCTAAAACATAGGGAAATATATCAACATATGCAGGTATATATAAAACCTGTGCAGGTAGATACCTTCAAGGAACAGTCACACAAGTAGGAAAATGTAAATTAAAACAACTTGGCAATATCACTTCCTAGCCATTATATTGGCAAAAGTAATTAAAAGTGACAAAACAATGCTAGAGGAAGAAAGGAACACTGTGAAGCTGAGACTTTCAGACATACTATTAAATTGAAACCTATTGCTACAATAGTCTGAAAAGATATGGTGGACTACAGGTTTCTTGGAAATAAGTTAGACAAGGCAAGTGTTAAATACATGCTACATTTGCAAATGTTTTTAATAACATACAGAAATGATACATGCACAACAGGATTTAGTCAGGACAGCAGCCATGGTATCTGAAAAGTTAAATACTGCTGCATGTTTGCCATAAATTTGAATGCAATATTAGGTTCTCTTAATAAAATATGATTTTTAGAGAAAAAAAATCTAAGTTATATGCATATAACTTTCATCTCCAAAGAGAAAAGGCAGGGGTCATTTGAACAATCTGAATTATGGCACAACTCCAATGTGTTCAAATGTATAAGAGGGAATACAGCTTATGCAGACTATTCATTCTACCCACCAAACTGTGCCCTGTCCTACCCAAGTAATATCTTAGTTACTTATGGATATTTGTTTCATCAGAAAATTAAAATTTTTGTCCTTTTTAAAAGATTTTCTGCATTCCTCTGAGTTTTTTTTTTTGAAGGGGGGAGGGCAGGGCTTTTGGGTTTAAGTGACTTGCCCAAGGTCACATAGGTAGTGAGCATTAAGTGTCTGAGGACAGATTTGAACTTAGGTCCTCCTGACTCCAGGGCTGGTGCTCTATTTACTGCACCACCCAGCTGCCCTTCTGAGTTATTTCTTGGAAACAACTTTTTTTCTATAACTTTTATTATTATACTAATAGGAAAAGAGGACCCGTTATAGTTACATATAATTGTAAATTAGAATTACAACTTAAAAGATGACTTTTCTGAATGATTTTCCAAATCATTTCTTAAGTAAAACACCTGTCTACTGGGCCAATAACACCTCTGAAATTTAGTGTTTGCTGCTTTTTGTGTGGGGCAAAACAATTACATAAATTCCATCTGCACCATTCCTGTCTTCCAACAGTCAGAAGAATTTAAAAGTCTTGTGTATCTGTATTTGACTTTGAAATGTGTTTTTATAGTTAGATTGCAACACAATTATATGAAGTTCTGGAATATGGCCATGATGTTTCAAAAAAAAATAAATTCATACTTTGAAGATCAAGCTCAACACTGCCTAGAAAATGGCAAGGTTTCCTTTATCCTCCCCTCCCTGCCCAAGTATACTCGGTTCATAATTCCATGATGAGCATTTCTGTTGTTTCTTAAATTGATATTAAGCATTGGTGACTTTTATGAAAAGAGATAGTAATATCCAACAAGGAGGAGTAGTCTTCATAAGTCCTCTGGAATCATGGTTGACCATTGTGTTCATTAGATTTCTTAAGTCTTTCAAAATTGTTTTTACAAAGATGATGTTGTATTAGAAATTGTTTTCCTGATTCTGCTCACTTCACTCTGAATCAATTCACATGTCTTCCCAATTTTCTCTGAAATAATTTCATATCATTTCTTATGGCACAATAGCATCCTATTACATTCATATTTCATAATTTAGTTCAGAGTGTGACCTATGAAAAGTCCAAGAAAATTTCTGGGTAATTAACAATAATTTTTATTAATTATGACTAGCAAATAATTAATAAAATGTAGTCAGCAGCATTTTCAGAAACCAAAGACAAATCATGGAGTCTCTACTCAATGCTTATATATCTTTGGAGGGTGGGTGTTTCTGACAGACATAAATCAACTCTATTTAACAATTAATGAGAAAATGAATATTATAATGGGAGGTAGGCTTATTCTAATGAGGGGCTAGGGCATATGACCCTGATTTTATCACTCTTGGACAAAGAAACTATCTCTATACCCAGACTACCTTACTACAGCACTCCAAACAAAATCTACCTAGTCTTTCCAGAGTAGAGGCTTTGGGCAATCTCATCTATTAGTAATGCACTTCATAAGGACTGAGATTTGAATGAGGAAATAGGGAAAAAACGCTGGATCTACCCAATGTTAATTGGTTATTAATATAAGAGAAAAATAATCATTTTTCTCATTGTTGATAACCTAATTAGTTACCTTAGTTTTCTAGGTTTTTGCTATAGCAAAAAGGCCTGCTATAATAATTTTGTACATGTAGAAGGTTATCTTCCTTTGATTTCTTTTTTTTTTTTTTTTTTGCTTTTTGGAGGGCAATTGGGGTTAAGCAACTTGCCCAAGGTCACATGGCTAGGTTTTTTTTGTTTGTGTGTTAAGTGTCTGAGGCTGGATCTGAACTCAGGTCCTTCTGACTCCAGGGCCAGCGCTCTACTTACTGTGCCACCCTTCCTTTGATTTCTTTGGGGTATAGGCATAGCAATGGTATCTCTGGGTCAAAGAACAATATCCTAAACTCTCCCCAGTGTTACTCTGATTTTTCTTAAAAGATATTAAGATTTTCTTCAAAATTTGGTTAGCTCAGAACACCAAAGGTTCAAACTGTTGATATCACTTCGCCATTACCTGAGTATAAAGTAATCATCAAAAACTCCAGAGACACTCCAAAGTTTGGCTGGTGGATCACAATGGGTAATTTAGGGCAAGGGAGCTTTGCTAAGCTGAATGAACTTGATATGTCCTCAGTTCCTATCCTTATTGAGTATCCTACTATGGCTAAATAAATCTCTTTTAATTAACTGTTTAATGATATATGAATGTTTCATTTTGTTTCAATATTGAAGCTAAATTACCCTCAGTCCACCCATGCTTAGAACAGGTATGTACAATAAAACTATTACACTAACTATGCTTTGTTGTGGACTATTTCTGGATGATTCAAAAGGCAGACTATATATAATTTGTATTTTTTTAATTACAGAAAGGTTTTGTGACCATCTGAATACCATTTTAAGTCTATGTTAAATATAGTATGATACTCCAAAGTAAATGTATGTTTGGGGGTTTTTTTGCCTTTTTTTTTTTTGGAGGGCAATTGGGGTTAAGTGACTTGCCCAAGGTCACATGACTAGTTTTTGTGTTAAGTGTCTGAGGCTGGATTTGAACTCGGGTCCTCCTGACTCCAGGGCTGGTACTCTATTCACTGCTCCATCTAGCCTCCCCCACCAAAGTAAATGTAATACTAAAAGTTAATTACATTCCTGGAATATACAAACTGTGTCTTATTTTCCCTTTCAGAAAGATATAGTTCTCCTTTGGTAAGATAGTTAAGTTTTCTTTTGGGATATCTTGGGGTACTTTTGTACTATACTGTGGGCTATACTGTGTGGCATACATTGGAAGGTATACACATTCATTTTCAAAGTTAGTATTTTACTGGAGAAATAAATGCAAGTTTGCTATCAAGAAGAAATAATGGCAGCCTATAAATATTTGTCAAGTAAATTGCAAGATAACCTTTTTTAAAACTGATTTGAGAGTTGGCTACAAATAACATGTACAGAAAATTGGTGGGTATTTTTCTAAGTATTAAAAAAAAAGAAAGCCTAGTGACAAAAAGATAATAAAGAATACCACCTTTCTGTTACTTGAAGGCTTTGCGTAGAATCAGTTCTATACCACTGAGAAAGTAAATATTGAGCTGGAAATGCAGCTACAAGAACACAGAGTTGTATAATCATAATAGCATTGATGGTAGGCATCTCCACAGTGACACTTCCTCCAAGTTGCTCTTCTTAGCCAGCCTGACAAAGAAAAAGATGAAAAATTGTTTACCAGTCCATACTGTCCAACTCCCAACCCATTAGTATTCATAACTAAAATATTCAACATTTTCCAGTCACTAGCTACACCTAAACACTCATATTCCCTTAATCAAAACTAAATTCAAAGCATATAATGGTTTTCTCTATATTAGCATCTGAAAAATGTCTAATTAGAAAAAAGTACCCCTCCCCAGATCATTAGTGAGATTGAGGGAGTCTTACCCTTCCTCACCCCATCCATAGCTCCTTTTAAAAACTTTCATATGGTTTATGGCTGTAAAACCTACCTTGGCTCAAATGAAATCATATACCTCAGATTTATACATATGATATATGAGTTATATGCACACACCCTGAAATATTCATGATGGCTGGTATAGGGTATACTGGAGAGAACTCTGGAATTATGGTCGGAAGACCAGGACTGAAATTCAGGCTCTGTGGTTTACTTTCTATTTGACCTGGGGACAAGTCACTTGACTTCTTTGGGTATAAGGATAGATGATTTCTTAAGATCCCATTCAATTTTAATTTCTATGATCCTATTAATAAAAAGTCATTTATACTTTAAGAAAAGATGTTTTAGTAGCAAAAGTCTAAGTCCCTTTTACAGAGAAGAGGTACAGAGTACACCTGAAACTACCACAAGATGAGAAAGGTAACTTCTTAAAGTTCTTAGTCTTTTCCACGCCATGTAATCCCCTAAGTCTATGAATGATGTTGAATATTACCTTAAATATATAATGGAATCCTAGAATTTCAGAACTAAAAAAGAACTCTAGTCCAGTTACACCTGAACAAGAATCCCCTTTATAGCACCTTCAACATGTTGTCAGCTAGAATCTACAGAAAAGGCATTGGTGGGGGGGGGAGTCAAAATGGCGGAGTTGAAACAGCACTTCCACTGAGCTCCAACCCACACAACTTCAAAATTATATAAAAGGGGGACTCTGAACAACCTCTGGAGCTCCAGAACCCACAAAATGACACAGAGAAGCTAACCTCCTGCTGAGGGCAGCCTGGCAGGAAGAGGCCAGCACAGCGCTCTGGGAGCTGACAGCACAGGCCCACCTGAGTTGCGGTTTTAGCCTGAGGGCAGCCAGACCAGCAGCCGGCTGGAGGGACCCCAGAACACCAGGAGCTGTGGCATTTCCAGAATTATCAACACATAGATGCCTAGGACAAAGTGAGAGGTTAGTGCCCTATGGACTTTGGGACTGGTTGGGAGAATGCCTCAGCTTCTTCTCCTGGGAGTGAGAAGCCACTGAGGAGCTGGCGCAGTTTGTGCCACTTTGACAAATTGCAGCTTCAGCTCTTGGCCTGAGGACTGTAGGGGGATCCAGCAATCAGTCTGGGGGGTAAGCACTCTTGGTTTCCCCTTCTTGGATCTGGATTGCAGTCTGGCATGGAGGTCTTGGGGTTTGTGACCAGCTTGCCAGAGTGTGTGGGGGCTTCACAGAGGCCACCCAACTAATACCTCCGGCAATTGAGAAGACCGCAATGTTTGGGATGGAAGCTCCCCTGTCTGGTGGCAGAGTCCTACTGTGGCAACAAGCCCAAAAGTCAAGTAATTAGGTGGCAACATGCCTAGGCAAAGGAAACAAAATAAACAGAAAAATTCAACATTAGACTCCTATTTTGGGGGCAAAGAGGATCAAAGCATGAAACAGGAGGAGGACTGTGAGGTCAGAACTCCTGCACCAAAAGCTCCAAGTGAAAATACGAGCTGGCTACAGGCCACAGAGGACCTTAAGAAGCAGATAAGAGAAGGGTGGGGGGGGGGATTGGGGAGAGAAATGAGAAAGATGCAAGAAAAGTATGAAATGACAACAAACAGCCTGACTGAGGAAAATAACACCTTAAAAATAGACTAACTCAAATGGCTAAAGAGGCTCAAAAAGGCAATGAGGAGAAGAATGCCTTAAAAAACCGAATTTGTCAGATGGAAAAAGGAATATCAAAAGCTCACTGAGGAGATTCATTCCTTCAGAATCAGACTGGAGCAAATGGAAGCTAGTGACTTTATGAGAAATCAAGATGGTATTAAGCAGATCCAAACAAATGAAAGAATAGAAGGCAATGTGAAATACTCATGGGAAAAACCACTGACCTGGAAAATAGATCCAGAAGAGACAATCTAAAAATTATTGGACTGCCTTAAAGCCATGATCAAAGAAAGAATCTAGAAATCATCCTTCAAGAAATTCTCAAGGAAAATTGCCTGGATGTTTTAGACCCAGAGGGCAAAATAGGGGTTGAAAGAATCCACAGATCACCTCCTGAAATAGATCCCAAAAAGAAAACTCCTAGGAATATTGTAGCCAGGTACCAGAATTCACAGATCAAGGAGAGAATATTTCAAGCAGCCAGGAAGAAACAATTTCAATATTGTGGAAACACAATCAGAATAGCACAGGACCTGGCAGTTTCTACACTGAGGGACCCAAGGGCTTAGAATATGATGTTCTGCAGGGCAAAGGACCTGGAATTAAAACCAAGAATCACCTACCCAGCAAAACTGAGTATTTTGTTTCAGGGGAAAATTTGGTCATTCAGTGGAATAGAGGACTTTCAAGCATTCCTGAGGAAAAAACCAGAGTTGAATAGAAAATTTGACATTCAGATGCAAGAAGCAAGAGAAGCATGAGAAGGTAAACAGGGAAAAGAAATCACTATGAACTTATTAAAGTTGAACTATTTACATTCCTACAGGGAAAAACAATAACTGTTACTGATGAAACTTTTCTCAGTATGAAAATAATTGAAGAAGGGTATATGGGCATATGAATACATATGTGAATGTGTGTATATATGTTTTCAGATATACATAGATAGAGGGCACAGGTCGAATTTAATAGGAAGAGATGATACCTAAAAGGTGAGGTTAAGAGGTGAGAGAGTAATGTGGTGAGGGGTAATAGGGAGAGACAATGGGGTGAACTGTCTTGTGTAGAGGAGGCAGGGGAAGGTGGTTGCAGGGGAGGGGAAGAACAGGAAGGCAAAAAGGCAGAACCTTATTCTCATTGAATTTGGACCAGGAGAGAAGGACCTGAATACTAAATAGGGTGCCCCACCCTACAGGAGTGTAGGGGGAGGGGGATGAGGGAAGGTGGTGAAGGGGAGGGCGGGCTGGTGGGAGAGGGATGTTGGAAGCATCCACTTTTGAAAAGGGACAGGATCAAGGTGGGGAGTGGACCAGGTGGAAGGTGGGATGGGAAGGAGGGAAATATAGTCAGTCTTTTGCAATATATCTACTATGGTAATGTTTTGCATGGCTATACATGTACAGCATATATTGAGTTGCTTATCTTCCTTTTAAAATCAATTTTAAAAATATATAAATACTATGATTAATACTATTTTGCATATAATTGGGAGATAAGATGTGCAGGCAATAGGGTGAGGGTATTCACCTTGCCCTATTGGAAAAGTCGAAGGGGGTATAGGAGAAGGGGGTATGGGAGAAGAGATGGGAGAGAGCAGATTGGATGAGGGAATATCCTGTATGACTGTTATTCTTGGGTGGTGGGTAGGGGAAAAATGGGGAAAAAATTGTAACTCAAAATCTGACGGAAATGAATGATGTAAACCAGAAGTTAATAAAGCATTTGGGGGGAAAAAAGGCACTGGGAAAGGCCTCTTGGGGAAGATAGGATTTGAGCTTAAAGGAAACCAGTAAATAAACAGTGCAGATGAGGAAAGAGAACATTCCAGTCATAGGGGACTTCACACAGGAACATAGTAAAAGATTAATAAATGTTGTTCACTGACTGGCCAATGAGATCAGCAGTTCAGCCTTGTGTGTGTCTGTCTCCTTGTGTGTATCCCTCCCTACCTCCATGAATAATTTATGTAGCTCAAAGGATTGAGTATTGGTTTTGTCTCTACAACTATACTCCCAGTAGAAAGTTACAGCTAAGTACAAAGTACAACTTTGAACTGAGTGAAGACCTGGATGGGTTCAGCTAGAGTCAGTCATTCACCAGACACATGACTCTATTCAATGTCCTAATGTCTGAATGAGACCCTGTCTCCATTTGTAAAATCAGAATTTTAATACTCATTACTTATCTCAGTTGTGAGGAAGTTACTTTGTAAACCTTAAGCTGCTCTGTAAGGTCTTTGAAAGCAGGAGCTGGTTGTTCATTTTGGGGGTTTTTGTTTTTGTCATTAAATCCCCGATGACCTTGTACTACTAGGGTCTTCCTCTTAAAAGGATTAGAAATGTAAATTATTATTACAGTCATATCACCTGCAAATAAGTTCAAATGTAGGATGACTCCTACTTCCAACAAGGAACTACTTTTGATGCTGCTCTCTACCCTACCTCTGGTCTTCATCTAGTCTAGTTATCTCAATATGAAAGAAATCTTAATTTTTAGAAAAATATTTTCATCTTATTTTACCCATAAATTAATACAGGTTAATCCATCTAGATGCTGGGAAAGTACCAACAGCTCAGAAAATCTAACCACCCCTAATTAGTCACAAGGGGGGGCGGGGAACAACTGCTTGGGGGAATCAAAAAATACCCAGCTGTAACTGCTTCGTAGTCTTTCACTACCCATTATGAATTCCAAACATCTCTTCTGTATAAGGTAAGCACAGGTTTTTCTTGTCTTGTCTTTTTAAAATTATATTGATCCTCCAAGTGCATTTGGAAGCTGCCCTGGAAACCACCTGAAGGTCTAGGAGGAAATCTGGTGGGATCAACAATTCCAAGAAATCCCAGAGGGCACTGCTTGGGCCCAGGGAGCTTGGTGTAACAGATGGAACTCGAGATTTTGAGTCAGTGGTTCAAAACAGGCCTTCAATGCTACTGAAGTAGGCAAATTGCTTCCCTTGCTTGGGCCTCAGTTTCTATCTGTAAAACTTTTCAGGGTTGAACTAGATGATCTGATTTTTTTTTCCCAGTCCTACATCTACAGGCTTATAACGTGTAGATTCACTCCACCCCATCCTCCCCGAGCCTTCTCCCTGGATTTACTGACAACCATATTTCCCTATCCCTTCCCCATATCACCCCACTCCCACCCCCTTTATCCGTAGCTTTCCTGACAGTAGGTACGATTTGCAGAGCCCATTCAGAAGAAGCCCTGGTCTCCAAGCGCAGATAGGAAGAGAGGAGCCAAGGGTAGGGGTTGACCTGGAGGTGCCACATACGCCTCTTATCTGGGCAATCTGCTTCTAGAGAGCTTGAGAATGAGGTTCGGGATGGTGGGGATGATGGTTCTAGGGGCTTAACTGCCCTCCCTCTCCATCTCCACTTCTACTCCTCACGACTTCTTTCTGCCCAGAAGCAGAGGAGCAAGTGTGGCCCCAGAGCAGAAGTCAAAGCTCGAGTTCCCAATACTTAGGGCAATGGAATTCCCTATGTTACAAATAAAGCTAACAAGGAAAGCGCTTTGAAAACCTTAAAGCACTATAGAGATGCTAGCTGTAATTATTTTTACTGCTAATTAGAAAATCAAAAAAATTGAAGCTGAAAGGGAACACACACACGAACACACACACACACACGAACACACACACACACACACACACACACACACACACACACACACACACACACACACACACACACACACACACACACACACACACACACACACACCCCTTATTTCATTGATGAGGAAACATTCCTAGGGAAGATATTTGCCCAAGATCTCACAACTACTCAAGTGACAAAATTCAGACTTACGTCTTTTGGGGCCCAAGCCCTCACTCTTTCCTCAGAACCTCAGGTGCATCCACTTAGGACTGCTTCTTTCCTCCTGGGGCTCTGGGACTTGGGCCCTGAAACACCTCAGCCTGGTTTTGATCTTCTAGAAAATCCAGGTGAAGTTCCCTGGGAGTTCCCGGGGGCTGGATTTGCAAATGGAAAAGCCCTGCAGTTTACTTCAGCTCTCTAAAATCGAAAAGCAAATCTGTCTATAGGGTAAATAAGCAAATAAGCGGGGGTGGGGGTTGAGGGCTGCTGTAATTAGAACCTTTAGATTCTCGTCTTGGTAACAGTTCCTCCAAACATCGAGGATCCAGCTGCACCTGTAGTCACAGAGAAAAGCGGAAGGGTTCACTTGTGTGTTTTCAGTTGCAGAGTTGTGGTAGAAATATACAAATCATACCAACTTGTTTCTTCATTTTCTGCAGCTGGCATTTAAGACCCTGCTATTTGAAAGACAAGAACTACTTCATTCTTCTCACTGAACTTGGAAATTTGACCCAAGGAAGCCTTCTGGAAAGCCTCGGCTTCAAGTGCTGCTTCTGACATACACTGGCCTCTTGAATCCTGTTCAATAAACTTCGAAGGGTCCCAGGCCACCCTATTAATACAATAAGTTGTGGAGGAGTAGCTGATATGACTCTGTGGCTGGACAGATGTCCCACACCAGGAGTTCCCTACCCAACTGAAATCAAAGGTCTAGGTTCTCTCCATCCCAGCCCCTCTTAACAAGGTATTGCCTGGTATTCTATAGAGCAGTTTCCCTTGTCCTACCAATTGTGGGGTTACCTAGGAGAAGAGATGTATGTCTCCTCCCCTCCCATAAGAGCAATGTACCAAAATGTTTAAGAGCATATATATTTAGAGTTCAAAGGGGCCATAGAGGTTAAGTGCCAATTTTTTGCCTCTGATAAGGAGATGAATTCCTAAATACATAGTTTTCTTTGCTACAGAGTCCACAAAACCAGGAATAAGGAAGGGTGGTCCAAAAATTGTTCCTCAGTCCCTTCAAGTTTATATAAGTAGCATTCCTATGTGTCAGTTCCTCAAGAAAGTTGAAAACTTTCCATTATGATTCATTCTGTAACTGAACTGGACTACTCTTTTCTGAGGAAATTCCTTTACTTTGACTATTCTTTTTTTTGGAGGGCAATTGGGGTAAAGTAACTTGCCCAAGGTCACATGGCTAGGTTTTTGTTTGTGTGTGCCTTAAGTGTCTGAGGCCGGATCGGAACTCAGGTCCTTCTGACTCCAAGGTCAACACTCTACTCACTGCGCCACCTAGCCACCCTACTTTGACTATTCTTTATCCCTGTATTTTAACAATAGCTTTTCTTGGGGGCGGCTAGGTGGCGCAGTGAACAGAGCGCCAGCCCTGGAATCAGAAGGACCTGACTTCGGAGCCGGCCTCTGACACCTAATCCGCACAAACAAAAACCTAGCCGTGTAACCTTGGGCAAGTTACTTAACCCCAATTGCCCTAAAGGGGCGGCTAGGTGGCGCAGTGAGTAAGAGCGCCGGCCTCGGAGTTTGGATGACCCGAGATCAGATCCGGCCTCAGAAAATGAGCACCCATGCATAAATCAAATGACTAGCCGTGTAACCTTGAGCAAGTTACTTAACCCCAATTGCTTTAAAAAAACAAACAAAAAAAAAAAACAATAGCCTTTCTTCCAACAGGTTACTTGTCACAAGGCATTGGCCTACCTGCCCCCTTAATAGGCCTGCCTCCTAGATCACCGTCCTCCAACTCAGTGTTCCAAACAAACATCTTTCTAGACTTGAATCTGCCTGGAAGATTCCTTCCATCAGCTCTGGACTTTCATATTTCTAAGTTAACATGCATTTATTTTTTAAGTCCTTACTATATGCCCTGCACTGGGAATACAAAGAAAGGCAAAAAATGGTCTCTACTCTGAAAGAGGGCACATTCTAATGGGGGAAACATGTAAAAAGCTAGATACACAAAAATTATATGCAATGTAAATGGAAAGTAATCTCAGAAGAAAGGGAAAAGCAGTAGGGGAGCCTGAATAAGGCCTCTGTAGAAGGTAGAATTTGAGCTGAATCTTTCAGGGTGTCAAGAGAAAGAACCTTCCAAGAACAGAAGACAGCCATTGCAAAGGCATGGAGAAGAGAGGTGGAAAGTACTGTTCAAGGAATTGTAAGCAAGCCAGTATGACTGGATCATATAGTGTAGGGAGAGAAATAAAATGTAATAAAACCAGAAAGGGGTGTTGGGGTGGCTATGAAGGGCTTTAAATACCAATGAGAGTTTATATTTGATATTGAAGATAATAGGAACCTACTACAGATTATTGAGCAGGGAGCGGGTATGGACAGACTTATAATTTAGAAATTTTACTGTGGCAGGTTAATGGAAGATGGCTTGGATTGAAGAAGACACATGAAATAGAGTATGAGAAAGGGGCATATATAAGAGATGTTGTAAAGGTAGAAATGAAAAAAAATTGGCAACAGATTGGATATGTGGGGTCAGTGGGAATGAGGAGTCAAGAATGACACCAAGTTTTCTGGCCTGTGTGACTGGTAGCATAATGGTGCTCCTCTGTGTAATAGTAAAGTTTGGAAGAGAGGAGGATTGGGGAGGGGGAGGAGTGAGAGGGATGATGAGTTCTGTTTTAGACATCATCATTCTAATTAGACCATTTCTCTTCAGTATTTGTATCTGCAATGCCTGACATATGGTAGGTACTTAAATTATTATTGATTGATTATAGGCTAAATTACGGAAGTTCTAAAAAAAAAAAAAAACTGTGACCCACTTCCTACCCCCAGTCCTATAAGTTGCAAATTCTTGTCTCCTATTTCCCTGATCCCTAGGATTTAGATTCAGTGCCTGCTTTAGCAAAACCCCTTTCCTTGCTACTTCTTGAATTTTCGGCATTTTCTTCAGACCCATCCCTTCCAAGTTCCTATCTTCCTCTGCCCACCCTGGCTATATTACCTGATCCCTTCATCCTAGATCTCTCTGTCACAGTACTTTGATATTCTGGTTCTCCCTGATATCTAACCTTCTTCTGAAAATACCAACATCACTTGTTATCATCTAGAATGCAGGGTGCCCCTTCTCTCTGCTTCCCTTCCCCTTTTAAATACCCTAACCTCCCAGGTCAGCCGACTCAGTTCCAATAAAGTACATCTTCATTCTACCTCTCCCAACTGTAACACCATGCACAAGCAGCTTTCCAGAAGAATGCTCCTGTGAACAGCTTTTAAGGTTCTAATTACACAGTATAGCGAACACTCTATTCCATAACAAATCAAAGCAAAACATTCACAGAAAATCAAGGTACAGCATTCACAATATTACAATTTATCACAGAAAATCACAATATAGTATTCACAACAGCTTATCATTAAAATGGCCACATAGTTTTCACCAAAGTGGTCACAATATTTAGAACAAAGAACAATCATCTCAAAGTCTCAAGTTAACTCAGTCACTTATTCAACAATAAATTAAGTATCACTAATCACTAAATACAATAGAAGATACAGACCCTCCACCCCTAGGTTACTAGTAAACTACAATTTCATCATTACTCAGCACCAAGGGTGATATCTTTTCATCTTGACTTGGACCGGGTTCTCAGATTCCCTGGATCCCCTTCCATGGTCCCAGATTCTACCTGAATTCACCCGACTGTCACCTGGGTTCAATGGCAGACAGCTCCCAGTTCCTTGTCCAGCTCTCCGAGTAGGTCCTGCTCCACACTGAAGTTCACGGGGTCTAGTACATGTCAGATCTTTCACAATTTCTGCTCCATGGAATTCAAGGCTCAACCAAGCCACAAAGTCTCAGCATCCCAGTCATGCTTTCTCAGTCACCTGGGCTCTGGGTTCCAGGCTCTAGGCTCCTGGGCTCCTATTTAGAAGCTCCACCACCAAGAGTTCTCGGGAAAGTTTGGCTCAGTTCTTCATTCTCTCTTCTGTAGCTGCTCTGCCAACAGATGCTGGTCCCAAGAAATTCTGGCTGTGTCTCTCTGGGGCTTTTCTTATATACACAACGTTAGCTACTTCCTGGTTCAGCCAACCCCTTCCTGTTACATTAGCAACAGGAGACAGGAGTTCATACCTTCTGTTTCCCCAACAGAGGCTTGATACTAAGTGATACCTGCTACCTTTGCCAATACAAAGGGAATGACATTACCATTACACCAACCCACAGGAGTAGTCTTTGGATCTCATCACCATTTAATCAATTCAACCTGTCACTCAGAGCTCAGGGGACCCTTTCCCACAAAAGCTTTGATTTTACAGTGAGTGGGCTCAATCCCAAGAGAGCCTGATCTCTAAAGAGACAAGACCAAACTTTGTGTTCTATGGCTCATTAAACACCACCCCAGAGTAGAACTCAAGGGAAAATCTCTAAGACAAAATAGGTTTGGCTCTTGTCAATGGTCTCTCCAAAAAGAAATATTAGAATATCTTCTAGAAAAGTTAACCAATGTGAAAAGTAGCAAATGTCAGGTAAAAGACATTTTTTTATTGTTTGGGGGGAGGGGCAGTTAGGTTTAAGTGATTTGCCCAGGGTCACACAGCTAGTGTCTGAAGTCAGATTTGAACTCTGATCCTCTCGACTCCAGGGCCAATGCTCTATCCATCACACCACCTCGCTGCCCCAGACAACTTTTTATTGTTTAAGAAATGCTTAAACTGCCAAAGATCCATGTGTGCATTGATAAATAGTGAGGTGTTTGACCTCAAGTCCATCTTTCACTCAGTTTTCAAAGTAATCTTTCAGAATCACAAGTCTAAGCACATCACACACACACACCTCCTTGATTCAGGATATAAAATATTGTTTTTGCATTTTAGAGTCCTTCATAAACTGGCCCCTTTCTACCTTTCCAGTCTTTTTAGATCCTTATTTGCCTCCTCATTTAATACAGTGACACTGACCTCTTTGTTGTTCCTTCCCATATTGCACTATATCTCCTAATGTCATGCATTCACAATGGGTGTCCCATTATACACAGAACGTTCTTCTTTCTTGTCTCAACCTCTTGGCTTTGTCTGTTTCCATCAAGTCTCAGTTAAAATCCTGCCTTCTGCAAGTTTCCTTATCCCCACTTAGTGCTAGAGCCTTCCCTCTGAACTTTTCTCCAATTTTTTCTATATATCATTTCTTCGTACACATTTGCCCAGTCTCCCTCTTGTGAATTCCTTGAGGTCAGGGATAATTTTGCCTTTCTTTATATCCCCAGTATCACCGTGGCTGGAACCTAGTAGGTGCTTAATAGGGGGTTATTGTGTTTAACAAAGGTTGCCTTGACTTGTCTCCCTTTTAGATTTGGGCATTTTTGCTCATTGAGGGGGCAAAGGTCCTTTATGCAAATTATGTCTTCTATAGGAAAAAATACCAAAAAAAGAGTCTGCAGAAACACATTTATTCAGGGCAACAAGTGGCCAAGTTCCATATTTTCCAACTGTTCATTTGAATATTATTAACAAGAAAACTTTAGAGTTAATGACTGGGAAAACATAAACCCCCAAACTGTTTTATGATTGATACTGGGTACTGTTTAGTCAATAAAAACAAAGATTTGGCAAGTTATTGGTTGTTGTAAGTCAGAGCGAGGTCTCTAAGAGATCACATCCCTGAACCAGGAAGTTTGGTTTAGGAAGGACCACAGAATCTAGTGAAAGAGTCTAGTTTTTTGGACTGCTTACTAAAAGAATGAGTTGTTGGAACCTCTCTTCCTTGCTATTTGTTGCCTGGGATGTGAAAACCTCTAAAAGCACAGCCAAGTTCTGCAAATCCTAGGCTAAGGGTATCTTGCCCTTTCTGAAAGAGCACAGCTCTACCCTAGGAGGGAAGATACCAGCTCAGAAGCAGAGCTGCAGCTCAGTCCACGTTAGCATTAAGGCAAACAGTTCCAGAGTTGTGGATTACCTTGGCTGCTGGTGTTCCCTCACTGTCTTGGTACTTTCATTTTAAGCCTACTTGACCCCATGGATACTGGCTGCAATAGTAGGAGAATGCATCGTAGGTTTATAGGGAAATGTTATGTAATGTAATTACTCTTCCTGCTTTGCCTTTTGAGTAAATTACTTTGTTAAGAGTTAATTGAATCAGCTGGTTGATTTGTTAGTGAGGTACACCGGTGGAAGGTCAAGAGCTACAGCATTAAGAAATATCTACTCATACTATTCAAATCTTAAGAGTAGTTGTAGCAGCTGCCCCTCAGAGGATCCAACTTCCAAGCATAAGTGCATGGTTTGGAGGAACAACCCACAATAGAGAGAGAAGAAAAAGAGGAATAAGGTACCACCCACTACACCTAAAACATGAAACAATATTTCTTTACTTGAAAATTCCTACCAGATAAAGGCTACCAAGGGACTTTGTGGGACTGCTCAATGGGCATTTTACTTCCACCTCAGATGTGTACCCATGATCCATATCTTCTGACCATCCAGGAATACACAAATCAAATTCTTCTTGTGGTCATTGGTCATATTTTGCTCTGAGAAGGCACACAGCTGCAGGAAGCACCCTCTGCAGTGAGATGGAAAGGTGAGTTTCTACTTATTGGAGAATGTTCCCGGAGATGAATAACCTTAGTAATCTTGCTTCTGGATGAAGGCAGTATTCCCAAGCCAGTCCAAAGTTTCAGTATTTGTGTAATTATTGAATGAATGGGGGAAAAAACCATTACATGCTTAGTATGTGCCTAGCATTGGAGATACAAAGAATCCCTGCCCTCAATGAAATTATATCATAATAAGGAGAGACAATATTTAACTCAAGACCTTGAATTGGAAAGGGGACAAGGGTACACCCTTATTGGCATGGTTTGGAAATGGCCATGAAGTGGCATAGAAGCCTGGTTCTGAGCAAAATCAGGTGAAATTTTACCCATTAGGGCCCAGGATCCCCGGAGTGGGAGTCCAATAGTTCCACTAGTGGAAAGAGGGAGATGCAAGAGTGCAGCAGCATGGTTTAGAAATGGCATGGTGGCTCAGTTTTAAACAAGATAAGATGAAAACTCACTTATCATAGCCCGGGGTCCCATGTATTATATGTAACAAGAATCCAATATTCCCCTTCTAATGCAAGATAGAAAGGGAACTAATTCATTAGCATTTGATGGTGAAATGATTTATCTCTCTCCCATTGTGTTAAAGAAATAAGAGGGTTGTTGTTCTGTCATTTTCCAGTCATGTTGGACTCTTGGTGATCCCATTTTTTCTTGATAAAGATGCTGGAGTGGTTTGTGATGTTCTTCTCTGGCTCATTTTATGGATGAGGAAACTGAGGCAAACAGGGTTAAGTGACTTGCCCAGGGCTACATTGCTACTAAGTGTCTGAGGCTAGATCTGAACTCAGAAAGATGTGTCTTCCTGATTACAGACCTGGCACTCTATCCAGCATGCCACCTCGCTGCCCTCATCAGTGGGTTAGTTGGTAGCTAGGGGTAGCAGTACCTGATGAAGTAGGAAAGAGAAGAGGTGGCATTAATTAAATGCCTTTTGCCATGAACTCATATGTAACCTGGGTTAGCCTGTTAAAAGAAATTATGTCAATTGAGGCTTAGAATTTGGTTCTGTATAGACAATTACCCCTAACAGAACTTAATCTTGAGTGTTGCTGAGAAAGGAGCCCATTGATCGGTCCCCAGGCTGCACACTGTACCTGAATGACTTTGAATAAGTAAATTATCCTCTCTGATTCTCAGCTTCCTCATATAAAGGAAGGAGGATTGGAGTAGATGGTCTTTTCGGATTCATACAGTTCTTACAGGTGATGATTCACTACCATGGAGTCATAAAGTTGTTATTTTGTCTCATTGCTTACACTGAAACTCAGACTTATGCATCAGTCCCCACACTTCTGATTATCTCCATGACTGATAACTCAACTTAAAACATTTATTAAGGACTTATTGCAACCAAGACACTGTATTAAGTACTACAGTAATGATATCTTCATTCTTCTGGGAAGAATTGTACACAGATAAAACAAACATTTAAGCTTGGAGAGAGACCTCTCATACCTTGGTAGGGGGAGGGGAGGAGGGTTAGAGAAGAAGGTGTCACCTGAGTTGTTTGTTGAATGAAAATAGGGATTCCAAGGGGTACTGGTAAAGCTAGAGGGAAGGGAAAGGAGATGGGATGTCAGAAGGTGGGGAGATATGAAGGACTGTGTGAGGAAGGGCATGGAGGTAGGAAATGGATGCTGTTTGGGGAACAGCTAGCAGGCCACTTTTGCCTAGGACACAATACACAAAAAGAAGTAATATGAAATAAGTATGGAAAGGTATATTGGAGCCAGAATGTGGAGGGTACTAAATGTCCAACTCAGGAGTTGGCATTTTATCTTAGAGACTATAGAAAGCTAGTGAAGATTTTCAAAAGGTCATTGGATTTAGCAGTTTGAAGATTGTTGTTAACCTTAGAGCAGATTCAGGTGAATAGAATAAGAGTCAGAAGCCAGTTTTTAAGAAGTTGAGAAATTAATGGAATGGGAAAACATAGAGACAAGGAGGGTAGATGACTTATTCTAGGAGTTCATCTTTGACATGTAAAAGAAATATATACGTGTGTGTGTGTGTGTGTGTGTGTGTGTGTGTGTGTGTGTATCATGATGACTTGAGGGTATGCCTTAAGAAGGAAGGTTCTTAACTGGCCACATATTTAGGCAGGGATGGACTCAGTCAAGCAATATTGAAAATGAGAGAGTGAGGGAAAGTGATCAAAAGAATGGAACTTAGAGGAGAGGAGAGAATCAAGTTCACAAATGAAGGTCTCTCCTGCTCAGAGATTGGAGCAAAGGCAGAAAGGAAAATGATATAGAGAGGCATTGAAGTGTGCAAGAGGGAAGAAGAGAGAGCTCATGATAGATGATGACTATTTTTCTCATTCTGCCTCATTCTGGGTAGCTTTGATATTCTGAACCTCCTGCTGAATATTCGTTTCTCTTTTGGCTTTCCTGACACTTACTACTTGTCTAATGGTTCCTCCATTTCCTTAGCTATATCCACCTCCAGTCCACTAAGCGTGGATGCTCCCCAGTTCTGGATCTCTATTGTCTCCTCTTTTTTTTTTTAAATCTCTTTTGCTTTTTAGAGGGGGAAAGGCAGGGCAACTGGGGTTAAGTGACTTTCCCAAGCTCACATGGCTAGTAAGCATCAAGTGTCTGAGGTCAAATTTGAACTCAGGTCCTCCTGACTCCAGGGCTGGTGCTATACTCACCTGGCCATCTAGTCACGAGCTCCCCTTGTCTCCTCTTGTTAGACACTCTTTCCAATGGTGAGCTCACCCATGAATCCAATTATCTCAAAGTAGATGAATATCTCTCCTGAGTTCCTGTCCCAAATCACCAAATGCTGACTAGATATCTCCAACTGGATGTCCCATAGGAACCTCAGAGGCAATATACATAAAGCATAACTCATATATTCCCCTAAATCCATACCTTTTTTAAGCTTCCCTAATATCTTGAAGGTCCTCAAGTGCAGCCCTTTGACCTAATCCAAACTTCACAGAACAAATCCCCTTAATAAAAGAATTTGTTCTGTAAAACTTAGACTTGGTCAAAAGGCTGCACCCAAGGACCTAGAAGGTCTTGTGGCTTCAGGTTCCCCACTGCTGGTCTAGCTAGATTCTAGACTCTGATATGAAGGTAAATGGACTTGTAAAGCTCATCCATCAGTATATGAGAGATCTTCCAAAACTCTTAATCCAATTTTAAATAATGAAAATTTAAAGCTTTGTATGATAAAACTATTTATATACATTTGTAGAAACACCATAAGTTTATAATGAGCTTGGTCCAGACCAGAATGGGAAGAAGACAACAGGTTGAATTGCCTTTGGAAAATTGCAATTTTTTTAAAAAGAGATTTTTATTGATACATTTTATTTATATACCATGTAGATTTCCCCCTGTATCCCTCCCTTTCCCAAAGAGTCATTCTTTATAACAAACAAAAAAATTTTAAAGAAAAAGAGAAAATACTATTGATTTTTTGGGTTTATTTTGTAGGTTGCAACTTTCCTGAAACTATTAATTGCTCTTAGTATATTTCCTTTTTCTTTAGGGAATCCAGAAGTTCTATTACCTCATCAAGTGCTAATTCCGGTTTGTTTGTTTTTTTCATTTACAATATTTATTCGAAGATGTTTGGATTCATTTAGATAATCTGGAGATTATTTTACCTTCTGTTATCAATATCTTCCCTGCTAACTTACTTGCCTGTGCTCAAAGTTTTTAACTGAGCTCTCTTCACCTTAAAAGCTTTTGAAATTTTACTTAAAAAAAAGACTTTTTTTTATATTTCTTTATTACTCACTATCTGACTCTTCTTCCTTTGATGTCATATCCTCCAGAGCCCTCAAAGTTCTCAGCCTCCACCTATCCTGAGGAATTTACTTTTCATTAACCTCAGTCTCTGGCCCAAGTGACTTGTTGTTGGGCAGAATCCCACAGACCAGTGTATCTCCTTCCCCCACCCACACATGCTGGTACCCTGCTCCTGTCCCTTCTGTTCTTTAGTTCTCTAGCTGAGTCAGCATGCTGCCAACCCCAGCAGAGCATACCTCTACTTTCCTGAACCTATACCTTCTTTGCAAAAGGGGCAGGGAGAAGAATAGTTTGAGGTCTCTTGCCTGTGGCCACACATTGAAGGGAGGGGAGGGCAGGTTCAGAGAGTTCTGAAAAGACTTCCAGAGCACCAAAGAAATTGCCTAGTAGACATTTCTCCATTCTGCCAGAGCATGGAGACTGGTGGAGGAGAGAGTACGGAGTAAGCTCCTAAGGAATTAGACTTCTTCGTTATTAATTCATCAGGTTGTTATCTCATTAGATTTCTTGATATTTTGGCCTGTGGAGAAAGTCACAAGTCCTTTATCTGTGGTACATAATTATTACACTGAGAAATTTTGAAAGTTTGTGAGAATTGGATAAAATGTCTAATCCTCCATTTTGTTACATTATCCTCATCCCCTTACATTCTCAGTATATTTTTAATTCATGCAAGGCTCTCCTTCCAAGGAACTCATGATTCATGTACTTCATATATATCATTTCTCAAAATTCTCATCAAGAAAGGGAGTAAGGGGGTTGAAGGGGGCTAAAACAGACAGTTCCAGGTTCTGTTTGACAGTGTCCACCGTCACTAAGTGAGATTCTATAAGGTTAGGTTCTGTACAGCAGAGCAGGGTTATCTTCTTACTCAAAAGCTTGTCCATGATGCTGATTTCAATATCTTGCTTCATAGTATTCTCATTGGGAGTCCAAGAAAAGTCATATGTGCAGTTTGAAGACATTGGGGAAATGATGTAGACAGCTTAGCCCAATACCTCCATTCCTTTGCTAAAATGATGGAACCTACTTCTGATCATTCTTCTCTTTACAGAAGTAGTCAATATCCCCAAGGTTTTTTTTCCCCATATTATAAGTTGCTTGATGCAATTCAGTTTCTCAGTGAGCCTTCTTCATCCCCTTTCTAGCTTGTGTTCACAAATGCCAAGTTTGTTCAGCTGTCGCCATTAGTTTATGGGTAGCATTTACTCTGATTGAGTCCATCAGCCTTTTGCACCTGTTGATCAAATACCATTGGTTGCTGGGATTGCATGTAATAGGTGTGATAGGGGCTCAAGAAGATCAGGCTGGAAGAACTTGGGCCCCTCTACATGGGTGAAGGGTGGGGCTGGCCTCTTTTTCCTGCCGTTTCCCAACTCTCCTTATGTTATGTTCCACAATCAGTTGCCATGACCCAGACAAGCCCTAAACGTTTGCTCTAACAGTCTCTTTCATGTAGTTATTAATAGTTTCAATTCTTTTTTTTAGAGAACTGTTTGTTCATATTCTTTGAATACTTGTCTAATGGACAGTGACTTTTAGTCATATGTATTTCTATTGGTTGTTTATATATCTTGGATATCAAATCCTTATCAGAAATATTTAAAACAAAGGTTTTTCTCACATGAAACCACAGCCTCTCTCCTTATCCTAGGTTCATTCATTTTGTTTGTGTAAAGCTTTCATTTAATCAAAATTATCAACTAATCTTTTATAATTGCTCTGTCCTTTATTTGGTGAAGATGTCATCTCCTACTCATATTATTTAGGTTGCATATATCTATTTTTAATTTATTATGGAACATGGTATAAAATATTGGTCTATCTAATTTCTTTAAGAATGTTTTCCAGTTTTCTCAGTTCTTTTTCTTTATTAGTTTTTATTGAAAGCTTCTGTTTCATACATCATCATAGTTATCCCAAATATCCTTCCCCCAACTCCTCCCAAAGAACCATCTTGTATAACAAATACTATTTTTAGAAAGGAAAAAAAGTCAACACAACTAATCAATACATTGAAAAAGATAGCATGGGTCTAGGGAGGCGGAGCCAAGATGGCAAAGTAGAAACAGCACTTCCAAGGTGCTCTCCTCCCAGATCACCTCCAAACCATGTAAAAGGGGACACTGTACAACTTTTGGAGCCCCAGCACCCACAGAATGAAACAGAGAAACTAACCTCCTGCTGAGGACAGCCCAACAGCCCTGCAGGGAGCGGCCTGTGCAGCGTTCTGGGAGCCAACAGCACAGTGCTCTGGGAGCCAAGCCCAGGCCCGCCTGAGCCTCGATTTTAGCCCTAGGGCGGCCTGGGCCAGCAGCCGGCTGGAGGGACCCCAGAACACCAGCAGCTGTGGAGATTCCAGAATTATCAATACAGACATGCCAAGGACAAAGTGAGAGGTTAGTGCCCTATGGACTTTGGGACCAATATTTGGGGAACACGTCGGTTTCCTCCCCTGGGGGCTAGAAGCAGCTCAGGAGACACACCATTTTGCAGTTTCAGTGGCAGCTCCAGGACCTTGCCTGCAAACTGTAGGGAGATCCAGCGATCAGTCTTGGGGGTTAATTGCCAAAACTGGAAGTTGTGAAGACGTCTGGTGGCAGAGTCCTACTGTGGCAAAAAGCCCAAAAGTCAAGTAATTAAGTGGCAACATGCCTAGGCAAAGGAAACAAAATCAACAGAAAAATGCAACATTAGATTCCTATTTGGGGGGCAAAAAGGATGGAAGCATGGAACAGGAGGAGGACTGTGAGGTCAGAAATCCTGCTCCAAAAGCCCCAAAGGAAAATATGAGTGGGTTACAGGCCAGAGAGGACCTTAAGAAGGACTTTAAAATTCAAATAAGAGAAGTGGAGGAAAAATTGGAAAGAGAAATGAGAAGGATGCAGGAAAAGTATGAAATGAGGCTCAACAGCCTGTCTGAGGAAAATAACACCTTAAAAATAGACTGGCAAAGGAGGCCCAAAAGGGCAATGAGGAGAAGAATGCCTTAAAAAGCCAAATTTGCCAGATGGAAAAAGAATCTCAAAAGCTCACTGAGGAGATTCATTCCTTCAGAGTTAGACTGGAGCAAATGGAAGCTAATGACTTTATGAGAAATCAAGATGCTGTTAAACAGATGCAAACAAATGAAAGAATAGAAGGCAATGTGAAATATCTCATGGGAAAAACCACTGACCTGGAAAATAGATCCAGGAGAGACAATTTAAAAATTATTGGACTACCTGAAAGCCATGATCAAAGAAAGAACCTAGAAATCACCCTTCAAGAAATTCTCAAGGAAAATTGCCCTGATGTTTTAGACCCAGAGGGCAAAATAGAGGTTGAAAGAATCCACAGATTACCTCCTGAAAAAGATCCCAAAAAGAAAACTCCCAGGAATATTATAGCCAGGTTCCAGAATTCCCAGAGCAAGGAAAAAATATTTCAAGCAGCCAGGAAGAAACAATTTCAATATTGTGGAAACACAATCAGAATAGCACAGGACCTGGCAGCTTCTACATTGAGGGATTGAAGGGCATGGAATATGATATTCCAGAGGGCAAAAGAGCTGGGATTGAAGCCAAGGATCACCTACCCAGCAAAACTGAGTATTTTGTTTCAGGGGAAAATATGGTCATTCAGTGGAATAGAGGACTTTCAAGCATTCTTGAGGAAAAAACCAGAATTGAATAGAAAATTTGACATTCAGACACAAGAAGCAAGAGATGCCTGAGAAGGTAATCAGGGAAAAGAAATCAAAAGGAACTTATCAAAGTTGACCTATTTACATTCCTACATGGAAAAACAATAACAGTGACTGATGAAATTTTTCTCAGTATGAAGATAATGGAAGAAGGGTATATGGGTATATGAATACATATGTGAATATGTGTATATGTGTTTACAGGTATACATGGATAGAGGGCATAAGTTGAATTTGTTAGGAAGATGATACTTAAGGGGTGATATTATGAGGTGAGAGAGGAAAGTGGCAAGAGGAGATGGGGAGAGACAGGGTAGGGTAAACTATCTCATGTAGAAGAAGCAAGGGGAAGTGGCTGCAGGGGAGGGGTAGAACAGGAAGGCAAAAAGGCAAAACCATATTCTCATTGAATTTGGCTCAGGGAGAGAATGACATACATACTAAATGGGATATCTCACCCTGCAGAAGAGTAGGGGGAAGGGGAATGAAAGGAGGGATGATGGAGGGGAGGGCATTCTGGGGGGAGGGGAAGTTGGAAGTACCCACTATAGAAGAGGGACAGGATCAAAGTAGGGAATGGACCAGGTGGAGGGTGGGATGGGTGGGAGGGAATTATAAGCAGCCTTTTACAACATATCTACTATGGTAATGTTTTGCATAGCTATACATGTACAACACATACTGAATTACTTATCTTCCTATAGGGAATGGGTGACAAGGGAGGAAGGGAATGGGTCTGAAATTTGAGGTTTTAAAATTAAATGTTTCAAATATATATAAATACTATTATTAATACTCCTTTGCTTGTAATTGGGAGATAAGATGTGCAGGCATTGGGGCACAGAGACTCACCTTGCTCTAAAGGAAAAGTCGAAGGGGGTATGGGAGAAGATATGGGAGAGAGCAGATTGGAGGAGGGAATATATGGTGGGACTGCTATTTTGGGGTGATGGGTAGGGGAAAAACGGGGGGAAAATTGTAACACAAAATCTGGTGGAAATGAATGATGTAAACCAGAAGTTAATAAAGCATTTATTTAAAAAAAAGAAAGGAAAAAGATAGCATGTGAAATATGTAACCCCTGTGAACTTCTCACTTTCATGAAGGTATGACTTGGGAATGTCGTCTCTTGTCTCTTCATTTGAGTTTTGCTGGGTTCTTTTAACTTGGTTACATTTACTGTTGACTCTGATGTTGTAGTTTTTCCATTTACACTGCCGTGTTTACTGAGTATATTATTTTCTTGGTTCTGCTTACTTCACTTGGTATCAGATCATCTCGATCTTTCCATTCTCCTTTGTAATCCTCAACACACATCACTTGTTGCAGCACAGTAAAATTCCATTACATTTATGTACCACAGTTTGGCCAATTGATGGGCAACTACTTTGGATCCAATTCTGGAAATATTACACAAAGTTCTTCTATAAATATTTTAGAATATAAGGGGACTTTCTTCTTATCAATCACTTTCTTGGGATTATAAGCCCAGTAAGGGAGTCTCTGGTTCAAAGGGTATGAACATTTTAGTAATTTTATTTGCATAGTTCCAAATTGCTTTCCAAAATGGTTATACCACTTCAAAGCCACCAACAATGTATTAGTGTGCCTATTATTCCACAATCACTCCAGTGTTAACTTTTGCAGTTTTTGTCAGGTTTGCCAATTGGCAGGGTAGAAGGTGAAACTTGAGGGTTGTTTTGATTTGCATTTCTCTTATAGTGTTTTAGAGCATTCTTTTATGAGTTTGTGAAAACAACTCTTTTTGAGAATTGCTTATTGATATCCTTTGGCCACTTATCTATTAGCAAATGGCAATTAGCTTTAGATAGATATACACAAAACCATATGTATATGTGTACATATACATATATGTGTGTGTGTGTGTGTGTGTGTGTGTGTGTGTGTGTGTGTGTGTGTATTCTCCTGTAAAGCCATCAGGACTGGGAGGTTTTTTTCTTTAGTAGTTCTTTAATGCCTAGGTCTGAGATTGGATTATTTAAGATTATTTAAGCTATCTGGTCTTCTGATAGTTTGGGTATTTTATGTTTTTAAAGATAGTCTCTATTACTTTTGTGCTCTCAGTTTTTATAGCATATAAATGTACACATTCTGATTATTCTTTATATTTCATCTGATTTTGTTGTAATTTCACTCTGTCATTTACTACCTCATTTTATTGATTTGCTTTTCTGCTTTCTTCTCTTAAATTGATTTAGCTAAGAATTTATCAATTTTATTAGTCCTTTTTAAAAAAAAAATCCAACAGCTTTTAGGGGTGGCTACGTATCGCAGTGAATAGCATCGGCCCTGGAGTTGGGAGGACCTGAGCTCTAATCTGGCCTCATATTTGAGTAATTAGCAATTCCTAGCCCTGTGACCTTGGGCAAGTCACTTAACCCCAATTGCCCTGCCTTCTCCCTCCAAAAAACAAAAACAAAAAATCTCCAGCTTTTAGTTTTACTTATCATTTCCGTGGGGTTTTGTTTCTAGCTTATCTATTTCTTTTTTAATATTTCTATGCTAATTTTAGGTGTGCTTATTTGTTGGATTTCTAATTTTTTGTATGTTTAGTTCATTACTCCTTTTTTTCTAATTTGCTAATATGTTTATCAAAATATTATTTTCCCATAAGGATTCCTTTAGCTATATCCCAGAAATTTTGATAAATTGTTTCATCATTATGATTTCCTTTTACATAGTTATTATTTCTATGATTTGTTCTTTGATCCACTCATTATTTAAGATTTCATTGTTAAGTCTCCATTTGGGTCTGTATTTTTTGTTTGTAGTCCTTGAACCAATTGCTATGTTAATTGTTTTGTGGTCTGTAAAGGATGTATTAACTATTTGTGCACTTTTACGTTTATCTGCAACATCTCTGTGCCCTAGTATATGGTCAGTTTTTGTAAAAATTCCACGTGATAATGAGAAGTGTGTATGTTCTCTTGCTGTGCCATTTAGAAGATGCTTTAAGTCTTTTAGCATCATCAAAGTCTCTTTCTCTAGCAATTTTTTCTACATTTTCCCTTTTGTTTATCTTTCTGCTAGACTTATCCAAAACTGAGAGATGGACATTGATGTTTACTGTCATTGTTATGTTACTGTCTATATCTTCTTGTAGCTCAGATGTTTGCTTTGTGAAATTGAATTAAGACCTTTGGAGCACATAAGTTTATTACTGATATTGGTTTGTTGTCTATGGTTTCTTTCAACTTTATATGGTTTTTAGTTCATCATTCTTTTTAATTTTTTAAGTGTTTGTTTTTTCTTTGTCAGATAGCATGACTAAAACCTTTGTTTTTTTGGATTCACTTGAAGAATAGTGAATTTTTTCCCATCCCCTAGTTTTACTTTATGTATAGCTTTCGTTTTTTAAACATGTTTCTTGTAAGCAACAGATTGTGGGGTTGTGTTTCCAATCTGTCCCTTATTTTCATTTTAGTGGATCATTTAATCCATTCATATTTAAAGTTATGAAAGTTAAGTTTATATTTTCTTCCATCTGTATCTAATATTATATTTTTAAAGTTATGATAATTTTTCTCTTCTGCTATAAACACGGTACTATGTTCCTTCAGTTGTCTTATCTTAATTGCTTTTAAAATAGCCTTTTTCCCACTGGATCTTGTCCTCTCACTACCAATATCCTCCTTTCCTTTGTTACCCCTTTCCCTTTGAGGTTTCACTATTAGTTCCTTTTTCTTTTTTGCTTTTATTTGGTTATATAATTCTACACACACACACACACACACACACACACACACACACACACACACATTTTTTTTCATTCACCTCTCAGTCAGGTAGATTCCCTCTTCCTCTCCTCTTTTTCAGCTGGTCCTATTAGTTTTTGAAATGTCATTTTTTTCCACCTCTTTCAAAAAAAAACTTTCTCTTTCTCTCTTCATTATCCATCCTGTTTCTGTCTACGCTAGACCCTCATTCTTTGACTCATGATCTCTAAAATTACCTGGACTCTCTCTTTTCTCTATATTCTTTATGCAAATAAAGATTTCCAAGGTATCCATCATACACTTTTCCCATAGGTGTTTTCTACTACTTCCTTGCAGACCTTGATCCATGGATTTCTCTTTTTCATTGTACCTCAATCCTAGAAAAGCATCAATTACTGCAGTTGTCAGAGAAAACACTGCTACATTATAGGACCCCATTTTACATCCACCAACATCCCTGATTATATACCACACCACTGATCTATATTCTCACCTGGTTACCTTTCTATCTAATTTGCCTCAAAAAATCTCAACCCTGAGTTCATGTTCTCGCACTCTCCCAGGTGTCAGTTGTCCCTAGGAGTTCCCACTATTCCCATCCCCCAGGTAGGATAAGTAGACTTTTAAAACACCGAATCTCTCACATCACAGCCAGAACAAGATTCATGTTTCTCTTCAAAGACTCTGCCATTATGCATAGGAGCATTCAGCAGTGGAATCTCCTCCCACCACAGAAATGAGAGCTCTTTCCCCCCCACCCCTCTCCTTTTTAATCCTTTTCCTGTCCTCACCCAATCTCCCATAGACTCAGAAATTCCATTTCCTCATATATTTTCTGGTGGGTACAAAATAGTCTTGTGTTCTTTGAATTTCTCTTCCTTTGTATTTGAAGGTCTTTCTCTTGCTTGCTTGTAGAACTTGTTTCTAAAAATAACAAACAAACAAACAAAAAAACACCCAAACCTTGTTTCTCAATTGAATTGTTAAATTTAACCACTGAGTTTCTTGGAGTTTGCACTGTTGGTTTTTTTTTTTTTTTCTGGAGGCGAGCTGTGGATACTTTCAATTGACATTTTATTTTCTATGTTCAAAAGATCTAGGCAGTTCTCTTTTATTTTCTGGTCTGTCATGTTCTTTTCAGAGATCTTTGATCCTTAGGTGTTCTCTATATATACTATTTTAGAGACCATTGTGTTTTATCTGCATAGTGAGCATATTTTCTCTTAATGTCATCATTTTTTCTCTTCTTCTAGATTGTCTTTTACCTCTGTAAATTTGCATTTTTAATCCATCATTCTCTCTTTTATTTCTTAGGTGAGACTTGTCATTGCAGATTCCAGTTTTTCTAATTCTGCCCATTATATTTGCTAAACAGACTATAAATTCTACTCTCATAGATCTCATTTTTCTTTTGAACTGCTCAGGAACATGTTGTGGTTCCATGTTCTTCTTATATTCCACAGGATCCCCTGTCTCATTAAGTGTTATATGTTTTTCCTTTATTTTGCAGTATTTATTTTTTTTCCCAAATGCTTTATTAACTTCTGGTTTACATCATTCCTTTCCACCAGATTTTGTGTTACAGTTTTCCACCCGTTTTTCCCCTACCCACCACCCCAAAATAGCAGTCCCACCAGATATCCCCTCTTCCAATCTGCTCTCTCCCATATCTTCTCCCATACCCCCTTCGACTTTTCCAGTAGGGCATGGTGGATCTCTATGCCCCAATGCCTGTATACCTTATTTCCCAATTAAATGTAAAACAGCATTAATAATAGTATTTATATATTTTTAAACATTTGGATTTAAAACTTTGAATTCCAGATTCATTTCCTTCTTCCCTTGTCACCCACCCTTACTGGGGAGATAAGCAATTCAGTATATGCTGTACATGTGTAGCTATGAAAAGCATTACCATAGTAGATATATTGTAAAAGACTGACTATATTTCCCTCCCTCCTATCCCACCTCCCACTCATTCCACTCTCTACTTTGATCCTGTCGCCTTTCAAAAGTGGTTACCTCCAACTTCCCTCCCCCCCCCCCAGCCTGCCCTCCCTTTGATCATTCCCCCTCTCATCCCCTTCCCCTCTACTCTCCTGTAGGGTGAGATATTCTATTTAGTATGTATGTCATTCTTTCCCTGAGCCAGATTCAATGAGGATAAGGTTTTGCCTTTTTGCCTTCCTGTTCTTCCCCTCCATTGCAACCATTTTCCCATGCCTCTTCTATATAAGATGGTTTACCCCATTCTGTCTCTCCCCATCTCCTCCCACCATATTCCTCTCTCGACTCTCAATTTCACCCTTTAAGCATCATCCTTTCCTATCAAAATGCTCCTGTGCCCTCTATCTATGTATACCTGTAAACATATGTACACACATTCACATATGTATTCATATGCCCATATACCCTTCTTCAACTATTTTCATACTGAGAAAAGTTTCATCAGTTACACGTATCATTTTTCCATGTAGGAATGTAAATAGTTCAACTTTGATATGTTCCTTATGATTTCTTTTCCCTGTTTACCTTCTCAAGCATCTCTTGCTTCTTGTATCTGAATGTCAAATTTTCTATTTAACTCTGGTTTTTTAATCAAGAATGCTTGAAAGTCCTCTATTCCACTGAATGACCAAATTTTCCCCTGAAACATGATGCTCAGTTTTTCTGGGTAGGTGATTCTTGGTTTTAATCCCAGCTCCTTTGACCTCTGGAATATTATGTTCCAAGCCCTTGGGTCCCTCAGTGTAGAAACTGCCAGATCCTGTGTTATCCTGATTGTGTTTCCATAATATTAAAATTGTTTTTTCCTGGCTGCTTGTAATATTCTCTCCTTGATTTGGGAATTCCAGAACCTGGCTATAATATTCCTAGGAGTTTTCTTTTTGGGATCTTTTTCAGCAGGTGATTGGTGGATTCTTTCAACCTCTATTTTGCCCTCTGGTTCTAAAACATTAGGGCAGTTTTCCTTGAGAATTTCTTGAAGGATGATTTCTACATTCTTTCTTTGATCATGGCTTTAAGGTAGTCCAATAATTTTTAAATTATCCCTCCTGGATCTATTTTCCAGGTCAGTGGTTTTTCCCATGAGATATTTCACATTGCCTTCTATTCTTTCATTTGTTTGGATCTGTTTAACAGCATCTTGATTTCTCATAAAGTCACTAGCTTCCATTTGCTCCAATCTAAGTCTGAAGGAATGATTCTCCTCAGTGAGCTTTTGAGATTCTTTTTCCATCTGGCAAATTCGGGTTTTTAAGGCATTCTTCTCTTCATTGCCTTTTTGATCCTCTTTTGCCATTTGAGTTAGTCTATTGTTTAAGGTGTTATTTTCCTCAGTCAGGCTGTTGACTCTCATTTCATAATTTTCTTGCATCGTTCTCATTTCTCTCCCCAATTTTTACTCCACTTCTTTTATTTGCTTCTTAAGGTCTTCTATGGCCTGTAACCAGCTCGTATTTTCATTTGAAGCTTTTGTTGCAGGAGTTCTGACTTCACAGTCCTCCTCCTATTCCATGCTTTGATCCTCTTTGCCCCCGGAATAGGAGTCTAATGTTGTATTTTTCTGTTTATTTTATTTCCTTTGCCTAGGCATGTTGCCACTCAATTATTTGACTTTTGGGCTTGTTGCCACAGTGGGACACTGTCACCAGACAGGGGAGCTTCTGTCCCAAACGCTGGGATTTTCTCAACTGCTGGAGGTATTTAGTTGTGTGCTCTCTCTGAAGCCTCCACATGCCCTGGCAAGCTGGTCACACACCCCAGGACATCCACCCTTTCACTTTGTCCTTGGCATCTATGTGTTGATAATTCTGGAAATGCTACAGCTGCTGGTATTCTAGAGTCCCTCTAGCTGGCTGATGGTCAGGCCTGCCCTGGGGCTAAAACCTCTGGCTCATGTGGGGCTGGGGTCAGCTCCCAGAGTGCTGTGCTGGCCGCTCCCTGCCAGGCTGCTGGGCTGTCCTCAGTGAGACGTTAGCTTCTCTGTGTCATTTTGTGGGTTCTGTAGATCAAAAGTTTGTTCAGAGTCCCCTTTTATGTAAATTGGAAGTGGTGGAAGCCGGAGCTGCAAGGAAGTCCTGGTTCTACTCTGCCATTTTGGCTCCGCCCCCTGCAGTATTTATTAATAGATGCCTGAACTCATTCAGTAGATCAGAAGGTCATACTTCCTTCTGTTGTTAATGTTTCCCCTGTTGATTTATCTGCTTCTGTTCAGTGTCTTTAAGTTTTCTTTTCCCTAAAATCTTTTCTAATTTGAGTTATAAGGAAGAATGGTAATCAAAAGGAGTGGGCTCTACTTGTGACAAAGTGTATCATTGTGTGTCTAGAAGGAAGGCAAAATAGACACTCTAAACTCTTCTCTCTACTTCCTTCTCCAAGAGAGACTTTAATTTCTGCCAGGAGGGGAGCCAGAAGGCTGGGATCAGAGGGAGGCCATTGGGCTAATTGTATATCTATCTTCTCTCTTAGATATTGTTTATCTAGGAGATAGAATCTTTGATCACTTTGTCATTTTGGGGAGAAAGGGGAACCCCAAGCTCTCTATACAAGGTTTGACCCCTTTCCCACATAATACCAAGTCCACAATGAGAACACATAGAAAATAGTAAAGAAACCCATTTATCTAAATCATAGTAAAACAGAAATCAGAGAAGGTATGGCTAGAAGAATGTATACCAGACAATATAGTCTCCCATTCAAAGCAAGGTAACTCAATTTGACCAAGAGGTCCTGGATTTTACCCAAGGGGAAAGTTCCTGAAGTCTCTAGACAGGAATAGGAACATCATGGCTGTTCTGAAA
The DNA here is from genome assembly GCA_011680675.1 of Gymnobelideus leadbeateri. Lineage (NCBI taxonomy): Eukaryota > Metazoa > Chordata > Mammalia > Diprotodontia > Petauridae > Gymnobelideus > Gymnobelideus leadbeateri. The sequence goes on along the minus strand of WOXC01003755.1, from coordinate 1,363,147 downwards.
GTATCATATCCTGAAAGTCTGAGAGTTCATTAAATATCAATTTTTTTTTCATTAAGGATTATGTTTAGCTTTATTTGGTATGATATTTTTGGCTAGAACCCTAGTTCTTTTGCCCTTTGATATATAGTGTTCCAAGACCTGTGGTCTTTTAGTGTTGCCACTAATAGGTCTTGTGTAATTCTAATTATGGCACCACCATATTTAAATTTTTTTCTTGTTGCTCGTATTTTATCCTTGAGCTGGGGTTTTTAGAATCTGACTATAATATTCCTGTGGGTTTTCCTCATAGGATCTCTTTCAGGTGGTGGTCAGTGGATTTTTTCTATTTCTACTTTCCTCTCATTTTAATGTTTCAGGTCAGTTTTCTTTATTCCTTGTATTATTTGTATCAAGATTTCTTATTTTGATCATAGCTTTCAGGTAGTTTGATTATTCTTATGTTTTCTCTTTTTGATCTTTTCTCTACATAAGTTGTTGTTCTTATGAGATGTTTCAAATTCTTTCCTATTTTTCATTCTTTATATTTTGTTTTATTATTTCTTGATTTCTTATTACTTTGCTGGCTTCCCCTTTCCCAATTCTAATTTTTATTGGTTCATAGAGTCATTTTCTTCCTTAAGATTCTGGATTTCCTTTTCTAATTGGTTGACTTTTTTTTCATGATCTTCATGTTTTTCTTAGATTATCCTTTTTTTTTTTAAAGTTTTTCCTCAATGTCTCTCATTTGATTTTTAAAGTCTTTCAAAAGTCATATGAATTCTTTTGGAGGAGGTGATCATTTGAAATTATTCTTTGGGAGTAAAAGAGGGTTTCTTTGCTTCAGTATCCTCCTGTAAAGATGAACACTGGTCTTTTCTATTCCCATAGTAACTCTCTATGGTTGGATTCTCCTTTGCCTATGCATTTTTTTTATTTGTAGAGGCTTAAATTTTATAATCATCTTTAGTCCTGGGATATTTGGGGGTACCTCTGTCCTCAGACCCTCCTTCAGTTCTCCCCTTTAACCTGGAAGTGGAACCAAGGCCTGCAGCCTCCTGTAAGTGCCCACAGCCAGTAGTTTCCCTGCCCCACTGCTTCTGCACTCACCAGGTATGTTCTGGTTCTTTCTCACCCCCACTGTATCATCTCTACAGAACAGCTGAGTCTGGGATTCCTTATTAGCAGAGGTTCTCTCCATTTCCCTGCTTCAGATACCTAAAACCTCTTACTGTCTTGGGTAAAAGTTCCTGTGGCTGGGGCTGATTCAGTTTCCCAATCCAGTCAATCCTAGGATTTGCCACTTGTTGTTTAAATGGACCCAGCCGGGAGATGATTACTTTTCACAGGGACCAAACCTCACCTGGGACTTTTCTTCAGATCTCCATTTGTCCCAGGAGAACCCCTGTTCTGCCCCTACTCTTATTTATTTTTACTTCTCTATAATCACCATGAAGCACTATTTCATCTCTTTTTGTAGGAGAAAATCTTCAGAGCTTGGGTTTATCTGATCTACTATTCTATCTTCCCCAAATCCTCCCCTTCACCATACTTTTTAATGCTGTTTGTTTTTTCTTTTGTTTTTGTAAAGATTTTTTTATTCTGAATGTAACAAATACCAAATAACAGTTCTGTAGCAATAGTAGGACAAAGAAGACCATCCATGAACCTGCATGGCTTGCTTTTCTTTTAAGTATATACTAAGTTTAATTAGTAGCTTATAAAACTGTTATCATTCATTCTTTCTGGTCTTCTGTCATCATCATCTTCTTTGTCTTCTCTCTGCCTCAAAGGCTATCTTTGCTTTCTTTTTTTTTGGGGGGGGGAGCTACTTTATTCCTTTCTCCCTTTTTTCTTTCACCTCATCTATTGTGGGGGGAGAGGGGGAAGTCCTTATAATAAATCTCAGAGTCAATTTGAATTGGCCATTTCCAAAAATGTGTGTTATTTTGCTTCTTGAAATCATATCACCTCTATCAAGAGGTGAAGCAAGGTTGAAGCAGCCTTCTACATCAGTTCTCTAGAATCATAGTTGGTCATCAGTTTGATCAAAAGTTTTAAGGTTGTTTTTCTTTATAATGTTATTATACACAGTCTTCTAGTTCTGTTCATTTAAAACTATTTTGGTTCATAGAGGTCTTCCCAGTTTTTTTTTCACTTTAGCCAAGGCAAGATATATTTTCCTCCAGCCTTTTATCTTTACCCTGTGTGTATCCCTCTGTTTCAGATGTGTTTCTTGTAAACAGCATATTGTAGGATTATGGTTTTTAATCCATTCTGCTATCTGCCTCCATTTTATGGGAGAGTTCATTCCATTCATGTTCACAGTTATGATTACTATCTGTTTCTTTCCTTCCATCCTATTCCCTCCCCTGTTTATGCTTATATTTTTATCCCCTTCTCCCTTCCCTTCCTTAATAGTTTTTTCTTTTGACCACTGACTCCCTAAGTATTCCCTTATCAGCCCCCCTCCCTTTTCCTCCCCTTCCCCCTTACTTCTTCTCTCCCTTCTAGCCATCCCTCCTTTCAGAGCCCTTTCCTCTTCCAACTGCCTGTAGGATATTTTTATACTTAATGTAGTATGTTATTTCTTCTTCACACCAAGAGTGACAGGAACAAACCTCATACAAAGCTACTCTCCCTCTCCTCTTTCCCTCTCTTATGATACATTTTGTGTCTCTTCTCCATAGAGTACTATGCTTAACTGGTTGTGTTATTCCCTCCTTGTACCAGCACCAATGAGGGAAAAGCTCACATAATATGGCTGTCCCTCCCTTCTTTCCCTCTGCTATATTGTTTTTATGCCTCTTTGTGTAGCATAATTTACCCTTTTCCACTTCACTCCTCTTCTTCCATTGCAGTCCCTTTGTAGCCCTTAATAAAGTTTTCTCTTTTACCTGGAAGTTCTGGAGTTTGGCTACAACATTTCGAGGACTTTTCAGTTTGGGATCTCTTTCAGGAGGTAACTGGTGGATTCTCTCGATTTCTATTTTATCCTCAAGTTCTAGTATCTCAGGGCAGTTTTCCTTGATGAGCTCTTGGAGGATGTTGTCCAGGCTCATTTTTTTCATCATGATTTTCCGGTAGGCCTATGATTCTCAGATTGTCTCTCCTGGATCTCTTTTCCAGGTCAGTTATTTTTCTATTGAGATATTTTTACCTCTTTTTCTAATTTTTCATTCTTTTTTTAATTAAACAAATGGTTTATTAACTTCTGTTTCACATCATTCATTTCTGCCAGATTTTGAGTTACAATTATTTCCCCCCCTGTTTTCCCCTACCCATCCTCCAGAATAGCAGTCCCACAAGATATCGCTTCCTCCAATCTGCTCTCTCCCCTATCTTCTCCCATACCCCCTTCGACTTTTCCATTAGAGGAAGGTAAATCTTTGTGTCCCAATGCCTGCACATATCTCCCAATTACAAGCAAAAGAGTATTAATAATAGTATTTATATATATATTTGAAACATTTAGTCTTAAAATCTCGAATTTCAGATCCATTTCCTTCCTCTCTTGTCACCCATTCCCTCTGGGGAGATAAGTAATTCAGTATAAGTTGTACATGTCTAGCTATGCAAAACATTATCATAGTAGATATATTGTACAATGCGGCTTATAATTCCCTCCCACTCATCCCACCCCTCACCTGGTCCATTCCCTACTTGGTCCTGTCCCTCTTCTATAGTGGGTACTTCCAACCTCCCCTCCCCCCAAGGATGCTCTCCCATCCATCATCCCTCCTCTCATCCTCCTTCCCCCTATTCTGCTACAGGTTGAGATATCCCATTTAGTATGTATGTCATTCTCTCCCAGGACCAAATTCAATGAGAATGTGGTTTTGCCTTTTTGCCTTCCTATTCTTCCCCTCCCTTGCAACCACTTCCCCTTGCTTCTTCTACATGAGATAGTTTACCCTACCCTGTCTCTCCCCATCTCCTCTTGCCACTTTCCTCTCTCACCTCATAATTTTACCCCTTAAGTATCCTCCCTTCCCAACAAATTCAACCTGTGCCCTCTATCCATGTATAACTGTAAACATGTATACACACATTCACATATGTATTCATATGCCCATATACCCTTCTTCCATTATTTTTATACTGAGAAAGATTTCATCAGTCACTGTTATTGTTTTTCCATATAGGAATGTAAATAGTTCAACTTTGATAAGTTCCTTTTGATTTCTTTTCCCTGATTACCTTCTCAGGCATCTCTTGCTTCTTGTGTCTGGATGTCAAATTTTCTATTCAATTCTGGTTTTTTCCTCAAGAATGCTTGAAAGTCCTCTATTCCACTGAATGACCATATTTTCCCCTGAAACAAAATACTCAGTTTTGCTGGGTAGGTGATCCTTGGCTTCATTCCCAGCTCTTTTGCCCTCTGGAATATCATATTCCATGCCCTTCGATCCCTCAGTGTAGAAGCTGCCAGGTCCTGTACTATTCTGATTGTGTTTCCACAATATTGAAATTGTTTCTTCCTGGCTGCTTGTAGTATTTTCTCCTTGATCTGGGGATTCTGGAACCTGGCTATAATATTCCTGGGAGTTTTCTTTTTGGGATCTTTTTCAGGAGGTGATCTGTGGATTCTTTCAACCTCTATTTTGCCCTTTGGATCTAAAACATCAGGGCAGTTTTCCTTGAGAATTTCTTGAAGGGTGATTTCTAGGTTCTTTCTTTGGTCATGGCTTTCAGGTAGTCCAATAATTCTTAAATTGTCTCTCCTGGATCTATTTTCCAGGTCAGTGGTTTTTTCCATGAGATATTTCACATTGCCTTCTAATCTTTCATTTGTTTGGATCTGCTTAACAGCATCTTGATTTCTCATAAAGTCATTAGCTTCCATTTGCCCCAGTCTCACTGTGAAGGAATGAATCTTCTCAGTGAACTTTTGAGATTCTTTTTCCATCTGGCAAATTCGACTTTTTAAGGCATTCTTCTCCTCATTGCTCTTTCAGGCCTCCTTTGCCATTTGAATTAGTCTATTTTTAAGGTGTTGTTTTCCTCAACCAGGCTGTTGACCCTCATTTCATACTTTTTCTGCATCCTTCTCATTTCTCTTTCCAATTTTTCCTCCACTTCTCTTATTTGATTTTTAAAGTCCTTCTTAAGGTCCTCTATGGCCTGCAACCTGCTCATGTTTTCCCCTGGGGCTTTTGGAGCAGGACTTCTGACCTCACAGTCCTCCTCTCGCTCTATGCTTCAATCATTTTTGCCCTCAAAGTAGGAGTCTAAGGTTGCCTTTTTCTGTTTAATTTGTTTCCTTTGCCTTGGCATGTTGCCACTTAATTACTTGACTTTTGGGCTTGTTGCCACAGTATGGCCTGGTGCCAGACAGGAACTTTTGCCCCAAAAGTGTGTGTGGGGGGGCAACTTCCGTTTCTGGCAAGCTGGGAAACCCATCCATGACCTCCACCCCAGATCACAATCCAGATCCAGGGAGGTTAAAGCAAGAGCGATTACCCCCCAAGACTGATCGCTGGATCTCCCTACAGTTCAGAGGCCAGGAGCTGGAGCTGCCTGTGAAAACTGCAAAATGGAGTGTCTCCTCAGTGGCTTCTAGCCCCCAGGGAAGGAAGCTGACAAGTTCCCCAAATACTGGTCCCAAAGTCCATAGGGCACTAACCTCTCAGTTTGTCCTAGGCATGTCTATGTTGATAATTCTGGAGTTGCCACAGCTTCTGGTGTTCTGGGGTCCCTCCAGCCGGCTGCTGGCCTTGCCACCATGGGGCTGAAACCGAGACTTAGGTGCTCCCCGCTCTCTGCACACTGCGCTGCAGGCGCTGCGCTGGTCCTTCCTTCAGGGTTGCTGGGCTGTCCTCAGTGGGATGTTAGCTTCTCTGTGTTGTTCTGTGGGTGCTGGGGGCTCCAGAAGTTGTTCAGAGTCCCTTTTACATAGTTTGGAGGTGATCTGGGGGAAGAGTGGCTTGGACTTGCTGTTTCTACTCCACCATCTTGGCTCTAATTTTTCATTCTTGATGTTTTGTTTGACTAATTCTTGGTTCCTCATAGAGTTATTTGCTTCAATTTGGTTGATTCTGATCTTTACCAAATTATTTTCCTTGGTTAGTTTTTGGAGCTCCTTTTCTGTATCACACATTTTTCTTTTTAAGGGGCTGTTTTCTTCATTGTAATATTTTTTTTTCTAATTTTGCAATTTTGATTTTTAAAAGAATTATTAATTTTGTCTTCTATCTCTCTCATTTGGTTTTCAAAGTTTCTTTTGAGCTCATCTAGGAAAGCTTTCTGTGCTTGAGACCAGTTCCCTGTGGAGGCTTCAGCTGTGGGTATGGAGTTAACACTGTTTCCCTCTGAATTTGGTTCCTCCTTCTGCAGATAGTAGGACTTGAGAGTCTTGTCTTTGCAGTCTGCTTTCTACCCATTTTGAGGTAGGGCCCTAGCCACACCCTTCCTCTAGGGTTCCCCAGCCTTTACTATTTAAGGTTTTGCCCTGGGGCAATAGTTACTATGTTTTCAAGGTCAGAGGAGGGTTGGGGCAGCCAGGGTTCACTCTGCCATCCTGGTCCCTGGAGGTCCAGATGGAGGCTTTTTAAATTTCTGGGCTGTGGGTTGATAGTCCCAAGAGTAGCTGCTGCCCCTGGCAGGGGCCCTGCATTTGATTCTTAACTTGCTCCGACCAGTCCCAGACCTTCATTGATAGGCTTGGTAATGGCCCTTGTGGTTGGTGGGAAACCTTGCAGCTACTGTTGATCAGGCCTTGTCCCCACCTGCCTCTGTGGGCCTTGGGGTCCTGGCCTGCCTCTCTCTGCTCAAGGCAGGGTTGGCTGCTTCCCAGCTTTTTGTGAAACTGTCCGTTTCATCATTTCTTATGGTCCAATAATATTTCATTACATTCAAATACTACAATTTGTATGTCTTCAGTAGATAGGCAACCTTTCCCCTTACCTTCCAGTTATTAGCCTCTGAATAAAGAGCTGCTATGTATATTTTTTTCTTTTGCTTTTTGGAGGGCAATAGGGGTTAAGTGACTTGCCCAAAGTCACACAGCTAGTAAGTGTGTCAAGTGTCTGAGGTTGGATTTGAACTCAGGTCCTCCTGATTCCAGGGCCAGTGCTCTATTCACTGCACCACCTAGCTTCCCTTACTATGTATATTTTTATACATTTAGGGAAAATCCTTAAGCTTAGAGAGGTCCAAGTATAGGGAAAAGGCTGTGTTATGGCTCAAAGGGAGGCAGAATAAGACATTTCTAGCCTTTTTTCCAGCCATCCTTTTCCAAGTGAAATATTCATTCCTTCCAGGAGAGGAAGTATGAAGTTAGGGCCAAAGGCTACTCTGCTTTCCTCAGAGAGCAGAGATACCAGACTAGGATTATATCTGTCTTCTCCCTTAAATATTTATAACCTAGGGAATATGATCTAGGGGTTCAATCTAACTTTTAATCACTTTGTTTTATTATTATTAGGGGAAAAGGGAACCCCAAGCTTTATATCTAAGGCTTGACCCTTTCTCCACTTAATACCAATTCCATAACGAACACAATATAGCAAAGAAACCCATTTATCCCAATTATAGCAAAAAAAAAAAATAAATCAGAGAAGGTATACATAGGAGATTATATACTGCATAATACAAAATAAAGGAGCTCTCCCACCATGAGTGAGATAACTCAGCCAAGACAGGGTGTCCTGGATCTTACCTAAGAGTAAAACTCCTTAAAGTCTCTACCATAGCAAGCCAGGGACAGGGACAGACATGCTAGGGACTGCCAGCTTCCCAGAGTCTTTTCCATTACCAGCCTGAAGTGAGTTTGGCCCCCTCTGAACAACTCTCTAAAAGCTGGAAGCTAGAAGTATCTGAAGTTACTTTATGCTTAAAGACTACCTGAAGCTTGAGGAGTCCTGAAAAGGATTCAAAGCTTGAAGAGTCTGGAAGAGGATTGGTGAGGGATGGAACTCCCTTATCTCTCACCAGCTCTGCCCTGCCCCTCATGCAAGGCAGGGTCTTCATCTCTACCGATAAGGAGAGAGTCCTAAACCAATAAACTTTGGGCCTGGGATAACATACATATAGTCCTTTTTCTTTTTTAAGGTATCAGCCTATTAAGAGTAATAACAAGTTCAAGTGGTACACACATTTTAATGACTTCTGGGGCATACTTCTGCACCGCTTCCCAAAATGGCTAAACTAATTCACAACTTCACCCAAAATGAATGAGTGTGCTTGTTTTCTCATGCCTCCTGAGGCAGATAGATGGAACAATGGATAGAGTGCTGGGCCTAGAGTCAGGAAAATGGGTTCAAATCCAGCTTCAGACACTTACTAGCTGTGTGACTCGGAGCAAATCTCTTAATTTGTTTCAATTTCCTCAACTATAAGATGGGGATAATAAAAAGTATATATATATATATATATATATATATATATATATATATATATATATAAAGAGATATCTCAGGGTTGTTGTAAGAATTGAATTTAAAGTACTTAGCATAATACTTGGCATATTAGGTTCCATATAAATGCTTTCCCCACCCTGTTCCTTCCCCTCCAAAAATGTCACATTCCTTTTTTCATCATTTTTGTGAATCTGATGGCAGGGACTCCGAGTTGATTTTATATAACTTTCTCTAATAACTAGTGACTTAGAGCATTTTAGAAAATGTCTATTGATATTTGAGATTCCTTTCTTTGAAATCTGCCTGCTCATACCCTATGATCATTTATCCAGTGGGACATGAATTCTTATTAATTTGAATCCATTTCCTATGCATCTTGGAAATTAGATTTTATCAGAAAAAAAACTTACTATTAGTTTTATTTCCCCAATTACCTTTGTTTGTCTTTGAGTTGTAATTGCATTGATTTTGTACAAAAGCTTTTAAGTTTATATAATTAAAATTGTCCATTTTATCTCCATTAGCTTCTGTTTCATTTAAGATGTCAACCCCTAAGTCAGTCTGATTTCTAGTTCTCCCCCAAAGTTTTTGTTGAGTCTTTACTGCATTAACTTTGGGTTTGCTAAACACAATTCTACTATGTCTGTCTGCTTCTATATGCTGTGTACCTAAACTGTTCTACTGATTGACCTCTGTACTTTTTAACCAGGACCAAATAATTTTGATAATTACTGCTTTGCACCCTTTTAAAAATTATTTCTCTGGAGATGCTTGACCAGTTGTTCTACCAGATGAGTTTGTTATTTATATATTTGATATGACACTGAATAAAAAAACCCAGGCAGTACTTCATTATGTTGGCATAGCCTACCCATGAATACTTACTATTTTCTGGTTATTTAGGTCCATCTCATCTTTATTTCTGTAAAGAATGTTTTTGTAGTTGTATTTAACTATTTCCCCTATATGTCTTGGTAAATAAGATCCCCAAATCTTTTATATAGATTGTATTTATCTTGAATAGAAATTCTCTATCATTTTCTGCTTGATATTGCTTATAATATGAAGAAATGCTGATAATTTTTATGGATTTATTTAATATAGTGCAAAGTTATTAAAGTTTCTGTTTCATTTAATTTTTTAGCTAAAACTTTAGAGATCTCTAAATAGATCATCATATCTGGAAAACATGGTAGTTTTGTTTCCTCTTTTCCTATATTCTCAATTTATCTTTCCTGTTATATTGCTAGCAGTTCTAGAGTTATATTGAATAGTAGTGGTGATAATGGATACCCTTGCTTTATCCCTATTCTCCTTAGGAAAATATTCAAATTTTCTCCATCACATGAAATATTCATTCTGGGTTTAAGGTAGATACTATTTACCATTTTAAAGAAAAGCCATTTATTCCTATGTTCTCTAAAGTTTTTAATAGCAACACATTTTGGATTTTGTCAAAAGCCTTTTCAACATGTGATATAATCATGTACTTTTTATTATTTTTGTTAGCAAGATAGCCTATTTTTATATTTTTCTTTATATTAAACCAAACCCTACATCCCCAGTATATATCCAACCTGGTTACAGTGTATTATCTTTTTTTATGTCGCTATTTTTTTGTGGTCTTAGAAGAGTGAAATGGGGGGGTGGAGCCAAGATGGTGGAAAGGAAGCAGTAACTTTTCTAAGCTCCTCCGTGAATCCCATAATGAACCTTAAAAAGCGAATCTGAATGGATTCTGGAGTGACAGAATCCAATTGGAGATGGAGCATGGCAGAATCCATCCCAGGAAAGTGCCCAGTGGGTCCGGACAGGGGGAGTACAGAGCATGTGGGGTCTGTACAGTTCAGTTGAGAGCAGACAAGCAGACTATACCAGAGAGAGAAGCCCCAGCCTGCAGACTTACCAAGGACAAATCCCAGTCATCTCACTGTCATCTCACAAGGGGAAAGGAGGAATCATTGGATCCAGGTAAGAGAGAACTCAGGGCCCCCAGCAGAGACAGCAGCTTCTCCTGGGACTATCAGGCCACAGCCTGGAAGTTTAGAAATTGCCTGCCTGTATATGCAGGGGCTAGAATGGCAAAGTAAATTCTATTTGATCTGATCCCTCCTTCATGAAATAGAAAACCCAAAGATAAGTCTCCCACCCAGACTGAAATCCTAAATTAGTGGAAATAACCTCAGGCTTGGGAGTCTTCAAGAAGGGGTGTAACTGAGACAGCCAGGAGTCTGAAGAGAAGAGAGGATGGGGTCCCAACAAGCCCCACCTCACCTGACCAACAAAAGCCTACTTATAGCCCAGGGGTATAGAGGCAGAAATCTGAAGTGGTCAGATCACCCCACCTCCACAGACTGCTCTGTGCACATCTACATACCTCTTTGAGACTCTGCCTTAGCCACAAACTAGACACCCAGAGGCTACAGCATTCAAAGTCAATGACCAGGCCCTTAGCTCACAGCCTGAGAAATTAAGAAATAGGAAATCACAATGGGAAGGAAGGAAGCTGAGGAGACAGGGAAGGCAAGAAAATTGATCCAAGCTTATTGTGTAGATCAAGAACAACCAACTACAAGGACAACTTGGACTCTTTACCCACACCTGAGACAGAAGGAAATATGAACTGGTCTCAATCCCAAATAGCATTCTTGGAGGAGCTTAAGAAAGATTTTAAAGACCAAATCAGGGAGGTAGTGACCAACTTGGGAAAAAAAGTTACACTGAAGAAAACAAATCCTTAAAAAGTAAAATCAGTGAAGTAATTGGAGAAAATACCTCCCTAAAAAGGACTTTCGAAAACTAACTGAAGACTATAATTTGCTAAAAATTAGAATCAATCAAATTGAAACTCAGAACTCTATGATGCACCAAGAGTCAAACAAAACATGACGATTGAAAAATTGGAAGAAAATGTAAAATATCTTACTAGAAAAACAACTGACCTAGAGAACAGATCCAGAAGAAGTAACTTAAGAATTATTGGTCTACCAGAAAGCCATGATGAAAAAAGCAGCCTAGACAACATCCTCCAAGAGATTGTCAAAGAAAACTGTCCTGAAGTCCTGGAATCAGAAGATAAAATAGTTATCAAAAGAATTCACCAGACTCCTCCTGAAAGAGATCCCAAATTGAAAACTCCAAGAAATATAGTAGCCAAATTCCAGAATTACAAGATTAAGGAAAAAATTCTGCAAGCAGCCAAAAAGACACAATTCAAATATTGCAGAACTACAGTCAGGATCACACAGGACCTAGCAGCTTCTACATTAAAAGAGCAGAGGGACTGGAATTCAATATTTCATAGGGCAAGAGAGCTAGGAATACAACCAAGGATTAACTACCTGGTAAAACTGAGCATAATCTTTCAGGCAAGGAGATGGTCATTTAATGAAATAAGGGACTTCCAGACTTTCCTGATGAAAAAGCCAGAGCTCAATGGAAAATTTGATCTCCAATTACAAGACTCAAGAAAGACATAAAAAAGTAAAGAAGGAAAACACAGACTCACACATGCATAAGTGCACACACCCACACTCATACACATATGCTCATTACTTGGGATGCCACAAGAGCAAAATGTTCACATCCCTATATGAGGAGCTGATAACTGTCAATATTGAAATTTTTATGATTATCATGACCTTCAAAAGGGTTATACTTAGAGGGTGTGGGTATAAATGCACTAACCTGAAGACTTAAAAAAGAAACTTATTAAGGGGATCAAAGGGATTGTAATGGGATAAAAGGAAAGGATGAGATAGGAAAAGGTAAAATATGCCATTTGAAGAGGCATGAAAACACACAACAGTAGAGGGGAAAGAAAGAGGGAGAGGAACATCATTTAAACGCTATCTCACTGGTTCTGGTTCAAAGAGGGATCAACTTACTCAGTGAAGTTTAAGATTCTAATGTGAATAGACACGTAAATTCATTAAATAGAGGAAAAGAAGGGAGGGAGAGGAGCACTGTTTGAAATTTACTCTCATTGGTTTGAAATCAAATGGGGAGTAATTTACTCTGATAAGTATAAAAATTTATTGTGTCCTATAGATAGTGGGAGGGTAAGAGGGGGTGTTAAAAAAAGAGGAGACTAAATGGGGGGGATTACAGGGGAGGGAAATCGTAGTAAGGGGAGAGGGAAGGTTAAGAAGGGGGGGTCACCATGTGGGAACACTAAGGGAGGGGGTGGTCAAAAGGGAAAACTTCAAGGAGGGGAAGGGAGTAGGGAGAAACAAAAACATAAACAGGGGAGGGAATAGGATGGAGGGGAAGAGACAGACAGTCATCATTACTGTGAATGGGATGAACTCTCCCATAAAATAGAGGCAGACAAGAAAATGGATTAAAAACCATAATCCTACAATATGCTGTCTACAAGAAACACGTTTGAAACAAAGGGATACCCACAGGGTAAAGGTAAAAGGTTGGAGTAAAATTTATTATGCCTCAGCTAAAGTAAAAAAAGCAGGGCTAGCAATACTTATCTCGGATAAAGCAAAAGCAAAAATAGATCTAATTAAAAGAGATAAGGAAGGAAACTATATCCTACTAAAAGGCACCATCGAGAATGAAGCAATATCACTACTTAAAATATATGCACCAAGTGGTATAGCAGCCAAATTCCTAGAGGAGAAGTTAAAGGAATTAGAGGAAGAAATAGACACCAAAACTATACTAGTGGGGGACCTTAATCTCCCCCTCTCTGAACTCGATAAAGCTAACCTTAAAATAAACAAGAAAGAAGTTAAGGAGGTGAATAGAATCTTAGAGAGACTAGATATGATGGATCTCTGGAGAAAACTGAATGGGGATAAAAAGGAACTTTCTTCTCAGCAGTGCATGGTACATACTCAAAAATAGACCATGTACTAGGGCATAAAAACCTCACAATTCAGTGCAAAAAGGCAGAAATATTAAGTGCATCATTCTTAGATCATGATGCAATAAAATTATATGCAATAAAGGGTCATGGAAAGGTAGACTAAAAACTAATTGGAAATTAAACAATTTAATCCTAAAGAATTAGTGGGTCAAACAAGAAATTATAGAAACAATCAATAATTTCATCCAAGAGAATGATAATAATGAGACAACATACCAAAATTTGTGGGATGTGTTAAAGGGAGTTCTTAGGGGAAGTTTTATATCCCTGAGTGCATACTTGAATAAAGCAGAGAGAAGGGACGTCAATGAATTGGACATGCAATTGAAAAAGCTAGAAAAAGAACAAATTGAAAATCCCCAATTTAGAACTAAATTAGAAATATTGAAAACCAAAGGAGAGATTAATAAAATTGAAATTAAGAAAACTATTGAATGAATAAATAAAACCAAGAGCTGGTTTTATGAAAAAACCAATAAAATTGATAGACCCTTAGTCAATATGATAAAAAGAAAGAAAGAAGAAAACCAAATTATGAGTATCAAAAATGAAAAGGGTGAATCTACCTCTAATGAAGAGAAAATCAAAAAAATAATGAGGAATTGTTTTTCCCAATTGTATGCACATAAATATGACAATCTTAGGGAAATGGATGAATATTTACAAAATCACAAGTTGCCTAGATTAACTGAAGATGAAGTGAATTACCTAAATAACCCCATCTCAGAAAAAAAAAATCAAACAAGCCATCAATGAACTTCCTAGGAAAAATCTCCAGGGCCAGATGGGTTTACTAGTGAATTCTATCAAACATTTAAAGAACAATTGATTCCAGTACTTTACAAACTATTTGGGAAAATTAGTGAAGAAGGAGTCCTACCAAATTGTTTCTATGACACAATTATGGTACTGATTCCTAAATCAGGAAGAGATAAAACAGAAAAAATTATAGACCAATTTCCCTCATGAATTTAGATGCACAAATTTTAAATAAAATATTAGCCCAAAAGACTGCAACAACTTATCACAAAAATAATACACTCTGATCAGGTAGGATTTATTCCAGGAATACAAGGATGGTTTAATATTAGGAAAATCATCAGTATAATTGATCATATCAACAATAAAACTAGCAGAAACCACATGATTATTTCAATAGATGCAGAAAAGGCTTTTGACAAAGTACCAACATCCATTCCTATTAAAAACACTAGAGGGGCGGCTAGGTGGCGCAGTGAATAGAGCGCTGGCCCTGGAATCAGAAGGACCTGAGTTCGGAGCCGGCCTCTGACACTTAATCCATACAAACAAAAACCTAGCCATGTAACCTTGGGCAAGTTACTTAACCCCAATTGCCCTAAAGGGGCGGCTAGGTGGCCCAGTGAGTAAGAGTGCCGGCCTCGGAGTTTGGATGACCCGAGATCAGATCCGGCCTCAGAAAATGAGCACCCACGCATAAATAATGACTAGCCGTGTAACCTTGAGCAAGTTACTTAACCCCAATTGCTTTAAAACAAAACAAAACAAAACAAAAAAAAAACACTAGAAAGTATACGAATACATGGAGCCTTCCTTAAAATAGTTGATATCATCTATTTAAAACCATCAGCAAGTATTATATGCAATGGGGATAACTAGAAGCATTTCCAATAAGATCAGGAGTGAAACAAGGGTGTCCACTATCACCCCTCTTGTTCAATCTGGTACTAGAAACCTTAGCAGTAGCAATTAGAGAAGAAAAAGAAATCAAAGGAATCAAATTAGGCAAAAAAGAGACCAAGCTATCACTCTTTGCAGATGATATGATGATATACTTAGAGAATCCTAGAGAATCAAGTAAAAAACTACTTGATATGATCAATAAATTTGGCAAAGCTGAAGGATATAAAATAAACCCACATAAATCCTCCGCATTCTTGTATATCTCTAATGAAATTCAACAGCAAGAGATAGAAAGAGAAATACCATTTAAAGTCACTGTAGACATCATAAAATATTTGGGAATCTACCTGCCAAAACAAACCCAGCACCTATAATGATCACAATTACAAAACACTTCTCACATAAATAAAACCCGATCTAACTAATTGGAAAAATATCAATTGCTCATGGCTGGGTCAAGCTAATATAATAAAAATGACAATTTTACCCAAACTAAACTATATATTTAGTGCCATACCAATCAACTTACCAAAAAACTACTTTTTAGAGTTAGACAAAATAGTAACAAAATTTATTTGGAAAAACAAATGGTCTAGAATATCAAGGGAATTAATGAAAAGAAATGCTAGGGAACGTGGACTAGCTATGCCAGATTTTAATCTGTATTATACAGCAGCAGTCATCAAAACTGCTTGGTACTGGCAGAGGAGTAGAATAGTGGATCAGTGGAGTAGATTGGGTGCAGGAGACCCAGCAGTTAATGAATATAGCAATCTATTGTTTGGTAAACCCAAAGACCCCAGTTTTGGGGATAAGAATGCACTATTTGACAAAAACTGCTGGGAAAACTGGAATATATGTGGCAGAAACTGGGCATAGACCATTAATTAACACCATATACCAAAATCAAGTCTAAATGGGTGCATGATCTAGGTATAAAGGATGATACTGTGAGCAATCTGGGAAAGCAAGGAATAGTTTACCTGTCAGATCTGTGGAGAGGGGAAGATTTTAGGACCAAACAAGAATTAGAGAGCATTATAAAATGCAAAATGGATAATTTTGGTTACATTAAATTGAAAAGCTTCTGTACAAACAAAGCCAATGTAACCAAGATCAAGAGGGAGGTAGGAAATTGGGAAATAATTTTTACAACCTATGTCTCTGATAAAGGACTCATTTCTAAAATATACAGAGAATTGAGTCAAATCTATAAGAATACAAGTCATTCCCCAATTGATAAATGGTCAAAGGATATGAACTAGCAGTTTTCAGAGAAATTAAAGATATATATAAGCATATGAAGAAATATTCTAAATCACTGTTGATTAGAGAAATGCAAATCAAAACAACTCTGAGGTACCACATCTCTCTAGTCAGATTGGCTAAGATGACAAAACAGGAAAATGACAAATGCTGGAGAGGATGTTGGCAAATTGGAACACTAATGCACTGCAGGTGGAGTTGTGAACTTATCCAACCATTCTGGAGAGCAGTCTGGAATTATGCCCAAAGGGCTATAAATAATTTCATACCCTTTGACCCAGCAATACCGCTTCTAGGGTTATATCCCAAAGCGATCATAGAAGAGGGAGGAAGACCCATATGTACAAAAATATTTATAGCAGCCCTTTTCGTGATTGCAAAGAATTGGAAATTAAAGGGGTGCCCATCAATTGGGGAATGGCTAAATAAGTTGTGGTATATTAATGCAATGGAATATTATTGTGCTATAAGAAACGAGGAGGAGACAGTTTTCATATTTACCTGGAGAGGCTTATACAAACTGATGTTGTGTGAGAAGAGTAGAATCAGAAGAAATTTGTATACAATCACAGACACAACATATGTGTGATGACCAACTATGACAGCCTGGACTCTTTTTTCAGCAATGCAGTGATATAAGTCAATCCCGAAAGACTCCTGAAGGAGAGAAATGCGACATCCAGAGAAATAACTAGAAATAACTGAGCTTGAATCCTGATGGAAGCAAATTAATTGATCTTTATCTTTTCATTGTTTGATTTCTTCTTTACCATTTTTCATCCCACCTAGTACAATACACCTTTGTAATTGGACTAATATCTAATATGAACGTATTTGCAGATCCTATACTGGACTATATGCTGTCGTGGGGTGTGGGGGGAGGGAGGGGAAGGAAATTTGAAAATCAAGAAACTATGGAATTGAATCTTTTAAACTAAAACTAAACTAATAAATTAATAAAAAAAAAAGAGTGAAATGGGGTTAGACTGAGGAGACAAAGAAGAGGAGGGGGGAGAACTCATTGTCTCACATAAGGAGGTGGATGCATGAGTTAAAGAATATGCAAACAAGAAAGAGCTGGGCAGATGTAGCTTTCCATGAATTTCACTTTCATCTAAACTGGACAAAAGAAGGCTGAATACATTTTCTTTGTGTCTCTGACTCTCTCACATTCACTGTAGTGTAGAACTACATTAAGCAGAAGAGGGAAATAGTTTGAGACAAAGAAGAAAAAAAGAGGTGGTGTTAATACACAAAGTAAACCCCAAGATTAGGGGGAAGTATGAGAGGAATGAATTAAAGAAAAAGGAAGTAAAAATCTGTGATTGGGGTTGAGACAAGAGGAAGAGAATAATGGGAATATTATTTGTGGAATGTGTTAGGTAAACTTATTTCATCGCCTTCTTTGCAAAGAGAGTGGGACAAAAAAGAAAAAGAGGTCAGGATGGAGGGAAATACACAGTTAAAAATCGTAAACTGTGAATGGAACAAACTCAACCATAACACAGAATAGGATAGTAGATGGATTAGAAAGCAGAATGAAATAAGCTGACTGCAGGAAATAACACTTGAAATGTGAAGCAGAATTAAAATGAGTTGAAGCATAACCTATTATGCTTAAATTGAACTAAAAAAGTTTCTTGTTGACTCTAGGGTTAAGTACACCATCATATGATCTGAAAAAAATAATTTTGCCTTTTCTTTACCTGATTCCCTTGTTTTACTTTTCTTGTTCAACTAATTTGGGCAGCATTACTAGTAAGTAGTAGTATGTCAAACCCAAGTGTGACAATGGACATCCTTGTTTCACCCATAATTTTATTGGAAAACATTCTGGTTTTCATTACATATGATGGCAACTGAGGATTTAGATATTTGCTATTAATCATTTTAAGGAAAGGACCATTACTCATTATCTAGGTTGCTTTTCTTTTTTTTAAAGAGACAAATGTTGTGTCTTATTAAGAAAAAAAACTTTCTACATCTATTGGAAAACTCATGATTTTAAAAATTAATATGGTTTAGTTTTCCCAATATTAAAGGAGCCCTGCATAACTGGTACAAATCTAACCTGGACATAGTATAGAGCCTTCAGTGTTATTTTACCTTTTACTAATATTGCATCAATGTTCATTAGTCTTATTTCCCTTTTCTGTCCTTTATCTCCCTGGTTTATGTAACAAGACCATATCTCTTATAGGATGAATTTGGTAGGATCCTTTCTCTCATTATTGGAATTAATTAGCAATATGAACACGAATCTATCTGGTCCTGGAATTTCCTTTGCAAGTTCATTTATGGTTCATTTAATTTTTTCCTCTGAAATTAGGGTGTTTAAATTCAGTATTTTTTCTGTTGGTGTGTATCTTTGTAAATTTTCATTTATTTAAGTTGCTGGTTTTATTGGCATCTAGTGGGGCAAAATTGTTGTAATAATATTCTTTATTTCTTCTTCATGTGTTGTGAATTTTAAAAATTTTGATGCTGATAATTAGGCAACAGCAAAAAAAGCAGTTAAATAGAGTTAGAGGAAAAGTATATTTTTCTTAAAGATAAAAATGAACTGATTTCAATACTTAATATATATGCATTGAAAGGAAAATCTAAATTAATTACAAAGACATAAAACTAATAAA
Source organism: Gymnobelideus leadbeateri (assembly GCA_011680675.1). Taxonomy (NCBI): domain Eukaryota; kingdom Metazoa; phylum Chordata; class Mammalia; order Diprotodontia; family Petauridae; genus Gymnobelideus; species Gymnobelideus leadbeateri. The sequence continues at coordinate 1,344,365 of WOXC01003755.1, read as the reverse complement.
ATAGATCCCCACTACACCCCTATCAGCTTTAGATAAATCTAACAAAAAAAAGGACCCAAATAAAATTTTAGAAAAATTAAATATGTGGGGCAGTTAGGTGGCACAGTGGATAGAGGGCCAGCCCTGGAGTCAGGGGGACCTAAGTTCAAATGTGACCTCAGACACTTGACACACACAAAAAACTAGCTGTGTGACCTTGGGCAAGTTATTTAACCCCAATTGCCCTACCTCCCCCCCAAAAAAAGAGGAAAATTAAATATGCTAGACCTCTGCCAGTTACAAAGTGGAAATAGAAAGGAGTATACATATTTCTCTACTTGATCATGTTTGGGGGACATAAAAACCTAAAAAAAACAAATGTAGAAAAGCAGAAATATTAGACATATCGTTTACTAACCACAATGCAACAAAAATTATATTACATAAAGGGCCACTGAAAACCAAATAAATGGAGACTAAATGAATATTTAAAGAGCTAATGGGTCAAAGAATAAATAAAAAAGTGATAATTTCATTAAAGACAACGACAACAGTGAAACAGCATACCTGCAAAGCAGTCCTTAGTAAAATTTTTATCTTCAAACTTTTTTTTTTTAAACAAAAGGGGGAAAGAATAGATCAATGAATTGAGAATGCAAACAAAATAACTAGGGAAAGAAAACTTAAAACCTGATTAAACATTAATTTAGAAATCCTGAAAATAAAAGATTTGCAAAATTATAAATATAACAAAAACATTGAATTAATAAATGACTAGGAGCTCTTCAAAAAAATAGAAAAACCATTAGCTGATTTGATTATGCTGTAAGTTCATGTACTTATATAAGAGTTAAATGATTTTAAAAAATGTAAATACCAGGAATAAATAACACTTAGTCTATACACATCAAAACACTTAAAGTATCTAGAACTGACCACATTCTAGGATGTGCAACTATAGAGAAAAGATATATAGAAAAGCCATTACTGGGGTGGGGGTGGGGGTAAATGTGGTATATTAAGAGGGCTGAGCTTGTAGTCAGAAGAGATAAGTTCTTATTTCCTTTAGGCACTTACTAGTTACAGAATGGGCAATACCCTTTACCTCTCTGGGTCCTTATCTGTAAAATGACGGGATTCGACTCTATGGCTTCAAAAATGTCTTCCAGTTCTAAATCTCTGATCATCTCCAAACAACCAGTTTATACAACAGTACAATAGTGCCTTTTCTGTTTTAAGTATTATGTAATCCTGTGATCTCTCTGTAAATGTGTTAGAATTAGAACTCCAAGCTCTTTGCTATATATAAATGACTAAGGGATGCCCCGTTTAGGATGATCCACATCTACTTGCTATAAGTGAAACTTAAGTCGTCTGTATCACATTAGTAATACAGTCAAATAAATAAGAGTAGTCTACACTGCCCAACTCACTATCAACTTTGATATTTTGTGGGCTTGAAAACTGTTAACTAGTAAACTGAAGAACTAAAATATGTCAAATGACAAATATGTCAAACAGTGTATGTTAAAAATGTAGAACACAAAGACTTAAGAAACTTAGTTGTGGTGATGGAAAGAGTTTTGGCTCATCTATCAGCAGCTATTCAGAATGTCCTATCTTTCATCTTTTGAAATCAATGAACCCTTTCTAAAAGAACAGTTAATAGACTGGAAAGTGGTCAATCTGCTTGACTGTTTGACACCCCCACCATATTCTGTTCTTTATGCTTTTTCAAAACAATCTTCCTAATGGATAGCTTTGACCATGTCAAAAAAACTTTTAGGGACTATTGCCCACAGGCTAAAATACAAACTCCAGTGTGCAATAATCTTTTCAGCCTCGTTTCACATAACTTGTGTTGCATTCTAGTTTCAGCCAAATCAAATTATGAACTACAACCTAATTTTGTTTTATAATCTCCATGCATTTGCATAGTCTGCTCCTATTCACAGAACTTGGGCACTCAACATTTTACCCTATTGCAATCTTTAAAAACAAAACAAAACAAACAAACCCAGTCATACCTATTGCCACCTTTGGATGCAGCTTTCACTATTTCTGCCAGCTGAAAAATTTCTTCATTGTTTATACTTCCTTCCCCTACCCCAAGTATTCAATTTATAACTAAGGAGAAGAGAGCCATTTATATTGCAGAAGGAAGCTTTTTACTATAAGTTCCTTATACCAATGAAATCACAGTCTGGCTTGAAAATACATACTAAGAAAAAGCTTCCTGAAGGACAAATTCATTTTTCATCTTTGAAAACCATTTGGCAGTGCCTTACGTGGCAAGTTATAATAACACACACATGAACATTAATGTTCTTGAAGTTTGGATTCAGTCCAAGAGCCACACTTGAGGACCTACAGGGCTCCATGTAGCCTTGAAGTCACAGGTTCCTCACCCCTAGTTTATAGGATTGCAATTTAGGTCTCACTAGACAATTTAATGTACACAGGAAATTCACTTTTTAGTAACTAATAGTGCAGTGAATTGTGGACTTTAAATTCCAATTGCCATAAAAAGCATGACAATTTGTGATCTAACTCTGACCACTAGGTAAATGTCAAATGAAACCTAATGGGGATATCCACATTCTTGGGAATCCTCACATTAAATAGAAATATTTACTGTAATGCTCAATGCAAAGGACTTTTCCCATAGAATTAAAATCAGCCTAAAATGGACTTTTGGATTAAAACATTATGGTATAGGAAAGGTTTATAACAGAAAGGCAGTTTCTAAGTAGAAAGAAGAGGCACTACTAAATAGTTTAGAAAAACAAGTTTTCTATTTATTTAAAAATAGGTTTGTAGTTACTACATTGCAGTGACAGGAATTCTTACACATACATTCTAGTTTGTATAAAAGGATTCAAAGAATTATGCATCAAAACTAACATAGAAAGTGTCCACATAACAGTAAAGAAAGGTCCAATCAGTATGTACAAAAAGAAAGGGCACTGTTATCCTGTTGTGATACTGCAGGTTATAACAACATGATGTTCCAGGTTTCTGGAAGAAAAAAACTGGATAAAGCTAAAGAATTATCTTGTTTTGAAACTGTATGGTATTTATTACATACAACAGATTTAACATTGTATTCTGTACAAAATAAGTGTATTTTAAATCTGAAAATGTGTCAGTTTTCAAAATTAACCCTCTAGGTCACTTTCTTAAAATTGAGCTACATTCTACACATGTCTAAATATCTTAAGTGACAGGATTTATATTTTTCTAAAAGATCTTTAATAAGATCCCTGTCTTGGTTTGCAGTTTTAATATGGTCCAAAAATGTAACTTTGTCTCATACTCTACAGCATACCATACTGGTAAATCAACATGCACAACCTTACATAGAACATAGCATGTATGTGCACGTGCCTTATATGCATGTATACAAGGTGGACATTGATATACCATTCAAAACCTAACCTCTTAGTTCTTTAAATGTAGAAATTCATTGTACAATATCACCACCCACCATCATGTATTTGGTTTGTGCCATATAAGGTTAATTTCCTGATGTATTTATCTGCATCAAAAATAATTACGAAGTAGAGCTATCAGCTATCAAAATCAAACCCCAAAACTATATAGCTCAGACCATTTTTAACTCGTGTATTTTTATTGCAGTGTGTACAAGTTTATCTCTGGAGCTGCAAAACTGGTACTTATAGCTTTCAGACATTATTTTACCTTTTCTTATGATAATAGCCAAAATCAACTTTCTTCACTGGGAGTGCTTAAGAGTATTTAGTATAGTTAGTAGTTAACAATTCTTCTTATAGCAAACGAAAAGATTATAGAATTTAAATGACCTGAAAATGAAACCAAAACAAAAACCCCCAAATTTTGAATGTTTATTTAAAAAAACAAAACAGTTCAAATAAGGAAATAAAAATACTTATATGCAACCTTGGTAGAAATAATGTTCTGATTTGGGGCCATTCCTAGAGTGCAAAGTCCTTTCCTTGCTACAATGTGCATAAATGTTAGAATATGTAGAGAAACTAGAAAATGCATAGCCCTTTAAAATCAACTGAGTATCTCAGTCCCCCCAACTAATTATAAAAAAGTTGCAAGATAATATGAAAAATATAAAATATAAATTAAAAATTACTTAAACATTAAATTTCAATAGGTAGTAAACAGAAAATAAGACTGTTTCCAGCTGAAGTTTGAATGGGTATGAATAAAGTATATGTCATGGAATGTTTGTTAGAACTGAAGCAACTGCAAAGCTTGGATGTACTAATTTAGTCTACATATGACAATCTTTGAAAAACTGCTGACATCCAACAGGCTAAAATTGGTACTTGGATACATTTGTACAGTTAACAGCGTACTGACTGGTCTACTGCACCATACAGACAAATGACAGTTCTAGAACTTAACATACATGTAGCATGAGGGTTCTTTTGTCAGTCAATAATATATCTTACATAATTCATTTCCTAGTAATACTAAATTCAGTCAATCCCATCTTTTAAAGTATGCCAAAACCCAATCCCAAATTGTACAAATGAAAATGTATACAAATATTTCATACAGTCATTCAAATCACATTTAAAGAGGAAGACAATTTATAAAGATATAACTACTTGTCATAATATAATGACAATCATTCTTTTCAGTTGCAGTAAAACTGGATCCTTAAATCAGCAGAAATAATCCTAATAACTCTGGCCTCAGTTCATACTTACAGACAGAAAATAGTCTAAAACCATAATATCAGAGCTGAATGGATTTAGATTAATGAAGCTACAAATTTACTGTGCCAGGGTTATGAGGTCATAATTGGATTTAATGTTTAAACTGCTATTTGAAACATTTATGTGTTTTGTTAAAAAAAAAAAAACTTTGGGACAAATTTTTGCAAGTTGCATTTTAGGTAACTGAAAATACAGATGGCTTTTATACATTACATGCATGTAGCAAGTCATAGTATATGAAAATTATTCCAACAAATGAGGTTGTTTTATTGCTCATGTAGAACAACTTGGGGTGCGTGTGTGCGTGCGTGCGTGCGTGTGTGTGTGTGACCACACAAGGAGTTGGTATCAGTGTCTCTGGACATTTTCCCAAACAGAAAATACACAAAAGAAGGTAAGGACTTAAAGCTTTTAAACTAAATCTTTGCAACACAGTGAAGCTAAATTATAAAAATATAAAATTTAAATATATCTTATTTTACTAATAAAAGTTTAAAAGTGTTTCAATTAAAAAGAACCTGACCCAAATAATTCATGATTCATTAAGAAACCAGTGTCTATTAGTTACTAGTAAAACTGTAAGCTTATGGTCATAAATATACAGTGTTTGCAGAACAGAAATATGTGCTGCAGATAAGACCTTAAATACTCATTTCTTTGCTCAAGAGTTAGAATCATCCCACGCACTGTACTAGAAAAAGTGTTATTATACTCTCCAAGATGGTATATGGGTCCTTCTCATGAATTCATAGCTTTATACTGTACACACCATAAAAATATATATGTATATCTGTATATATTTTTACAGAAGATGAATTTTTAGATGAAGTTACTGGTTTTTTTTTTTAACACAATGCAGATAACATCAGGAAATTACATATCTGATATTGATTGCCTGCAAAAGCAATGAGATCTTTTAAATTAATCATTGTTAAAGGTCGAACACACACTTCATTATTTTTTAATGGTATAACTGAAAGACTGCATTTTACTGTACAACCAAGCAAGCCTTCCACCTTCTGCATTATGAATGGTTTATCCACTGAACTGTAAATGAATAGTTAAATAACCATTAGAAAAAATAAATATACAAAGAAACCTGCAAAGTTTTCAAATTCATTTTTCCCCAAAATGTAAAATCATAGCAACCCAGTCAAAATTTGGAAAATGGTTTACTTAATTTTACATGAGGATCTTTGCACAAATCTAAGCATAAACTTAACCTAAAAAGTCCAAATGTTATCAACTATTATTTTTCTTTAGAACAATTAAATGATAGCTAATATTAACATTACCAGAATGTATAAAGATTACTATGCAATTTAATTTGGCAACATTCAATTTAAAGACCTTTACTCTTCTACAGCTGGGTTATGATAATACATTGTTTTCTAATCCCATTTCAAAAATGTAGTATCTGAAAATTTTGGTTACATTTTTGTACCATACCAGTCCTCAGAAAATACTACATCCTTTAAATTTTTCTTGTAATGGACAACATTTTTTGAACAGAAATTATATTTTAAGTTGGTTTTTAAGGTATAAAATAACTAAATGTACCATAAACAAATAAATAACTGCTTTCCTTTTCCATAGCAGTACATATAGCAATACATTCCCCTAAGTCATATAGTTATCATTTACAATAGACAACTTAATTTTACTAAAGATGCAAAAAAAAAAAAATAGAATACAAGGCACAATCATTAAATGGAATTTTTCTTTAGGGTGTATATTGACTTTTATCAGCGTGATAAGGATACCGTAAAAAGTGCAGAAAAAACACAATGTGCAATGAGACCACTGTATAAAACATGATTGCATAAAAAGTGATTTGGCCTATTTTAACCTTTATAATTGAAAATAACCAATCTTCCTCTTAAAATTAAACTATAAAGTATGACATTTTGAAATTATTTTTATTCTAGTGCTATTTAAAAAGTCCTGAAAAGAATTTTACCTGGGTAATATTGTATACGCATGTGTTTGTATATATATTTTTATATATCCATCTATCAATATATACACATACACACACAGACACATCTCTTTGTAAGTCATTTTAGCCTAGTAAATGTCTAAAGTTGTAGAAATATTAATCCAGATCAAGTAAACAGCAAATCCCATACCTTTCCTGTAATTTCCTTGAATCCTTTAACCACTTATTTTGTCTAAAACATCATCTCTGTCAAAGGACTCCCACCAGTGCACTATTTTTAAGTACCAAAAGGATAAATCTTAGCACAATTTTAAGTAACTTGATAATTAGAATAATGTACAGCCTTTTTCATTGTTGAAAACTGTATGCTGTATGGAGAGTCAAAAATAGGCTTCCCACTGCACTGATGCTCAGTCTTTGGCACAATAAACAGAGATTTAGTGATTGATACAAGAATCAAGGTCTGAAAAATTAGACACCAGTCAAACTTTTTCCAATGTGGATATATTTTTTTAACAAGAACATTTTTTTTCTAGGTTTGGCAGAAATGGGATAAAACAAAAAGACTGTTCTAAGCTTCTTTAGATGAATTTTCCATTATTACCTTAAATTAAAGATTAGTAAAGTTTGGTAATTTCATATGTATCTTTACTGGAAACACAATTCTTAATTTACTGCCACTCTTTGCAACATTCTGTCTTCCTAGGAGACAAGACTTCTATAATCAATAGAAATGTACCTTGCTTGGTCAAAAAATAAACATACATTGTAGCATGAAAAGTTCTGTCACTAGGAATATGACGCATTTCCACAGCGCAAGCAGATCTTTCTCTTTCATAAATAAACCAGGAATTGCTCCCCTCTCCCCTCTGAATTGTGAATAAAATGACTGTTGAAATGTATAACCTATTTGAGGGCAATAAATAGCAAACATTTAAAATATATATTTCTTTAAAGAAGTGTTCTTTAAGATTATTTTTTTTCTTTTTCTTTTTTTCTTTTTTTTTCTTTTTTGCTAATTCTTTCAGATTATAACATTCTCTAATCCATAATAGCAGCAAGGAAGAAGCCTTGGTTCTACTTATTCCTTAACTGTACCTGCTTTATATCATTTAAAGTAAAATGTTTTGGTACACGTTACCAACCAATTAAATTAGCTTTTGCTTTTTCAGTCAACTTTCGGACTCGTCCTCTGCTAGATGTTCCAAAAGTCAAAGAGGTGTCTTCAAATAATAGCTGCCTTTGTTCTTCTTCAGAGTCATCCTCATTGTAAAACGCTGTCCTTCGACCCTGGTTTCTAGTTCTCATGTGGGGCTCAGAGCCCTTAAGTTCCTCAGACCCTTCATCCTCATCCATAGGTTCATCGGTCTTTTTTCTACTACTTCTTCTTAGCATCTTAACACTTGAAGGAACCATGAGGTCTGAATCTGGCTTTTGTGCCTTTGTCTTTCTTTTGGGCTTTCTGCCCCCACGGCCCTTTTTTTGTAACAAATCTTCTTTTACAACATTAGTTTCAGAAAGAAAATTGCATGCTGAAGAAGCTGCAGTTACGTCATCATTAATCACATCTCTGATGGTTTGTACTATGTTTTGTTCTGAATTTTCCTGTTTCACACACTGTAGTTTTTTGGGCTTTCTGCCTCTTTTCTTGTGCACAATTTCATTGCTGCTTATATTCGCCTCTACCTTAGGTTTCCTTCCAGGGCCTCTCTTTACAACAAGTTTGGATGGCTGACCTCCATGTCCATTTACTTGTATGCTTCCTGATGCCAAAGCATTATTCTTGCAATCTGTTAAGAGAGAAAAATAAGAGTATTATTACAGGATACAGAGGAGATGAATTTGCATTTTGTTAGCTCTCATAATGCACAATAAACTCATTTTACTTCTTTCAAATAATAAAAACATAACTCTCCCAAAGACCCATTTATTATTACAAATGTTACAGAAAAAAAATTCAAGTCACTGGATGTTAATATGACTTGTCTAAAACCACAAATCAAGTCAGCAACAGAGACAAAAGTAAGGAGTAAGATTTCATGATAGTCCCCCCTCCCCCCTTTTTAATATCACTATACTGGATTTTATTCACTTCTATACACTGGCTGCCATTACTCTTATCAAAAATAAGTATCAAGTGGAAGTTTGGGATAAGATCATCTATAATATTGTGTCAATGTTCTCTTATAATCCTCCATAAATTACCATATACTGACAATGGACTTTCTCTCTACCCCCTTTATGAAGGAGTTATACAAACACTACCGCTAGACTAGTAAAATAATTCAGTTAACACTTCTATAAGAATATGACAGTAGTTTTAATACTCCTAATATAATAACAGAAATAGAGTAGAATGCAAGAACTTTATGTAGGATGATAACAATAAAATTAAATGATGATTTTGCAGAGCACAGAGAAGTTCCTGTCTGTTACATAAAACCCTATATAGTTCTTTTTCCTATCTTAGCTCTTAACATCCCTGGATAGAATTCTGAACATATTTCCCTATAAAGCACTGTTATGCATAAGGGTAATACTAGAACTATAATAATATATTATAGGTTAAACTGGCTTTTTCTGTGGGATGACCTGGGAATCAAGCCACAATACATAACTATATCTGGCGGAAGATATAGTCAGAGTTCCAAACTACCAACTATAGAACATTTAGAATACAACCCATTTTAAGTTGGAAGCAGCCTATAACATCAATGTTAAAGAACTAATTATTCACTATGCTTCAGACAACTGGCCAACTTTATTGTGGTGGTGGTTTGATTGCACCATTTCCAAATTGAAAATTAAATGTGCTAGGTTACAGAGTTAGTTATATTGCATTGTTATATTAGTGCTACAGACAATAATATTTAAATATGCAGATATCATTACAGAGTTTAGATATTTGGAAATGAGAAGCAACTGAGAAGAAACACAGGTCAAACAAAGGATTTAACTATTAAGAAGGTGAGGATAGGAGAGGTTAGGTGGTGCAGTGAATAGAGGACTGACCCTGTAGTCAGGAGAACCTGAGTTCAAATCTGACCTCAGACACTTAACACTTACTAGCCGTGTGACCTTGGGCAAGTCACTTAATTCCAACTGCTTCCTCCCCCTCCCAAAAAAAGTGAGGATAGTACAGACAAGGAATGAAAGAAGAAAGCAGGTAGAGGATCCATGAATAACTCAAGAGATATTTGCTGATCTTCTGAAGTCAATTTTAAGAACCAACCCCTTTATTGAATCTCCCTTGCACAAAGTCTGTGCAAAAAAAGCCTGTATCCCAATGAGCTTGGAAATACATCCTTTAACTTTAGAAGAAACCTGCAATTCTTTCAACAGAGCAAGAAAATAAAGTGAGGCATTATTTAACTGAATGAGTTTGTTACTATATAGATCCCTAGATTTGTTTTGGTTCAAATCATATTTTTAGACATGTCAACTCCCCACAGGAAATATCTAAAATAACATGGGCCGTCTAAAAAGTGAGTGTTAGTCCTAACAGCAGAACCAGTATTATTGATAATATGTACACCCTAAAACACACCCGAAGAGTTCACAACATACCTTGCTGAATGGGAGTAGGTGACTTGGAAAGAGTAGGTGATTTCATCTTACGTTTGACTGGCTTTTCCTTCTCCATGTTTTCTCTTGCAGAGTTATTCCTAGTACTGTGACTAAAATTAGATTGACTAGGGTTTGAAAGAGTATTTACATTTTTGGAATGTTTTGCAGAATTCTCCAGTACTAAAAAAGAAAAGAACAAGATCTTATAAGCCAAAATTCACTGAAAATCATCACTGAAGGTACTTTAATGCCCATTCCCTCATCCATTAGGAAAAAGTTTATGACTGCCTCAAATGCATAGCTGGATTAGTAAAGTTTAAAAAATGTGGGTTAACCCGATTTTCAACTTCAAACACTTAATTTTAAAAGACTCAAATATATTGTTTATAGTTACTGCTTCCTTACCTTTATGAGAAGTTCCGTTATTTTTTTTTTATTTTTAATTTTTTGCTTTTTGGAGGGGGGAATAAAGGACAATTGTTGTTAAGTGACTTGCCCAAGGTCACACAGCTAGTAAATGTTAAGTGTCTGAGACTGGATTTGAACTCAGGTCCTCCTGACTCCAGGGCCAGGGCTCTATTCACTGCTCCACCTAGCTGACCCTACACCATATTTTAATTAATCTAAGTTGATAGCCATGGGACACTATTTAGAATAATTTTTTATATATGCTGGTGATAAATTTCCATTAAAGTTATGTTCTAATAGCACATTATGGTGTAGATATGACCCTGTGTTCTCAAAAGAAATACTAGCTATGCAAAATATAGCAGTGCTACAAACTGCTAGGACTTTTGGTGTGTCAATATATCATTTTCTTTCTTTTGTTTTTTTTAAATGCAGTATTTTATTTTTCCCCAGGTACATGTAAAAACAATTTTAACATTCATTTCTAAAACTCTGAGTTCCAAATTTTCTCCCTTCCTCCCTCCCAGACCCCCTTACTGAGAAGGCAAGCAATTCAATATGGGTTACACATGCCGTCAGACAAACACCTCCATGATAGTCACGTTGTGAAAGAATAATTTTACTTCCCTCCACCCTACTCCCCCCACCCCTTTATTCTGTCCTCTCTTCTTTCACCCTGTCCTTCCCAGTGTTCCAAGGCATCTAGGTGGCATAGTGGATAGAGCGCGGGGCCTGGAGTCTGGAAGAACCGATTGCAAATCCAGACTCAGACACTTACTAGCTGTGTGACCTTGGGCAAGTCACTTGAACTCCTTTTTGTCTCATTTTCCTTATCCATAAAATGAAGATAATAATCGCACCCTTCTTGAAGACTTGTTTGTGAGGATCAAATGAGATGATTATAAAGTGCTTAGCAAAGTTCTGGCACACAGTAAGTGCTGTATAAATGACAGCTATCATTATTATTAGCTATCATTTTTGGTCTAAGAACTAGCCGCACTAATTTCAGAGAGGCTCATCAGGCGATCAAAAGACACTTATTAAAATAAGCACTGTCTAATCCCTCACTGCTCTGCAGAGCTGCATGTCTTAAGGGGAGATACAGGGAGGGGGTCCTGTGATGTAGAGCCCTGCATATACTATCAAACTTTAACATGTATCGATTGGGATTGCTGATATTTTTTTCTCTTTTTAAAAATATTTGTAATGAGAGATGGAGTTCTGGAAGGAGGGGCAATATATAAGGAAATTTAGGTAATGTAAAACAAAAGATCTCAATAAATATTTTTTTAAAAGAATAATAAGCAGGGGCAGCTAGGTGGTGCAGTGAATAGAGCACCGGCCCTGGAGTCAGGAGGACCTGAGTTCAAATCCGGCCTCAGACACTTAACACTTACTAGCCATGTGACCTTGGGGGCAAGTCACTTAACCCCAATTGCCCTCCAAAAAGAAAAAACAAAGAATAATAAACACATATGCCAGGGACAGATAATGCTAGGTGCCAGGGATAAAAAGATACAAAGTAAACAATCCCCATCATCAAGGAACTTGTATTGGGTAAAACAACATGTAAACATATTAAGTTAACACAGTTGGAAAGGTTTCATGTAGGAAGTGGCACTTTAAGTTGACTTTTGAAGGAAGCGAGAGTATTCTAAGAGAAATCAGGAGGGAGTAATTCCAAGAATGGATGACATTATGTGAAGGCACAGAGATTTTGGAGATGCAATTTCATGTGTGAGAAATAACAAGTACATCAATTTGGTGAGAGGACAGAATATGTTCAGTCCAGATTCCAAAAGGTAGGAAAACTGACAGATTTGATGAAAGAGGGATGGATTTCAAGTCAAGAAGGCCTGAGTTTAAATTCTTCCTCCAGACCTGTATTATTGTAAGACAGTCACAACCTCTCTAAGCCTCAGTTTCTGCATTTGTCAAACAAGGATAGTAATATTGTTTTATCTGCTTCGTATTTGTGAAATAAAAATCAGATAATGCATATGAAGTACTTCACAAACTTTAAAGGGCTACATACAAATGCCTGCTATTATTAACAAAAATGAATGATAACAATTTTATAGTAATTTATGCAAAAAGGAGATTGAGACAGGTAAACTGGATACATATGAGGCAAAGAGAAAAAGAAAAGTCCAAGGTTACTTTAAACCCTAACTGAATTATAGAATCAAAGTTCAGGTTTGAGACCAATTATAAGGGACCAATAAGGTCAAACTGTCTACTTTTTATGCATAATAAATATTGTCAGTTCTATTATGACTGCTATTTTTATTCGAATCATCTGAAAGAAAGGCTTGGGTTGAGATAAGCATGATGGGATGATTCTAAAAACAGAATAAAACTGTGTAAGGAGAGATAAAAAGGAGTAATTATCTCCTACAAATGAGACAACAAAGAAAAAATTGATACAGAAGAAGCTAGTAGGGGGAAGGTGGGTAGTGCTAAATTTGGGAGTCATCAACATTAAAAAAGCTACCTGAGATTATGAGAAAGGATGTTTTCATCAAGGAAATAGATGTTAAAAGAACAGAAAGTTGAAGGGTAAGTTTTGGGAGATACCTATAGTTAATATGTGAAAAGGGGAGGAATGGAAAGAGGCAAAGTAGGGGATCCAGATATAACCAACAGGGAGAATTTCAAGAATAGCACTTTAACAAGAGGTTTTTCAACATTATCAAATGGTCCTGAGAAGTAAAGGAAGGAGACAACCAATAAAGATCTGAATTCAACTAGCCAACAAACCATTCATAAAAGATTTTTTGCTTTTTTGCCAAAAGGAACACACAAGAAAATATTCCAAAATTTTCACAATATAACAAGTATTTTACTGTCCCAAACATTAATCAACAAATAAAAAAGAACAGACCTTATATTCTAGATGAACTATTAAAAAAAAAAAAAAGCAGAGGATTCTGAGAAGGCAGAGTAGGTCAGAAAACTTTTAGCTCTCCACATTTCCTCCACAGAAAGAGACAGAACATTGCCTCAGAGGGAATGTAGAACAGCAGAGACAAACACGTCAGGGTAAAATAGCTGTTCTCCTAAGACAATCTAAAGGACCCCAGGAAAGACCCAACTTCCAAGGGGAAGAGGTTTGGTCTAAGTGAAGTGCAAACATCTCCAGGTCAACTCTATGGGAGTCAACAAGCAGCAAGCCCTGGCAGCAGTCTAAGCCTTAGAAACTTTTATCTCACAAACTATGTGGAGGGTATGATGGCTGAGGAGAAAACTGAAGGACCTTCCACTGTCAAGGGATGCCAAGCACAGATGTGACTGTGTGGAGAAGGAGCTAGCACATACCTGGTGAGTACAGAAGCAGAGGGGTGGGGACCTGCAGGCCGTGGGCACTTTCAGGAGAGCAGGGAATTTGATTTCAGTTTCAGGGAAAAGAAGACAGTTGCAATTTGCAGCCACCAGAGGGAGTAAGATCACTGTGACCCAGGGCTCTAGCCATGACTTAGAAGTGGAGAGGAGAGCTCAAGGTTGAGCCCTGCTAGAGACCTCAGAAAATAACAGTAAGAAGAACCTGAGGCTTGGGGAATTACTCCCCATTCTTTAGGAATAGAACCTGATCACACTAATAGCTGCAAAAAAGAAGGAAAAAAAAGAAAAATAAATAAATACAAAAACAAAAACAAGCAAGCAAAGAAGAAAGAAACCCAACCATAAATAGCTACTCTGGGGATAAAACATCTGGGTTCACAGAAGATAAGAGAGCTAAAAAAGCCACCCTGTTTTCAGTGATAAATGTTAAATGGTCCCAAGCAGAAAAAAGATTTCTTAAAAGAACTTAAAAAGGACTTTAAATACCAAGTGGAGAGATTGGGGAAAAATTAGAAAAAAAAATAAGAGCAATTCAGGAAAATCAAGAAAATTATGAAAATAACATCAAGTTGAAATGGGAAAACTGTTTACTTCTTATGTATGATAAATATTATCAGTTCCAATAGGACTCATTTTTATTTGGGTAGTCTGAAAGAAAGGCTTGGGATGAGATAACATGTATGATGCGGTGATTCAAAAAACAAAATAAAACTGTAAGGAGAGAGAAAAAAGAAGCAATTCTCATACAAATGAGGCAAGAAAAAAATTGATACAGAATAAGCTAGTGGGGGGAGGGTGGGTGCACACACACGCAGGTACATATGTGTGTTGGTATGTGATATGTGATATATATATATATATAAAATCTAGAGGGTATAAAAGTCTTCCATATTCAGAAAGAAATAAGAGGGCAAAAGGATAGGATTGGGGGATGGGATAAGGGAGGAATTCTTGGGGGGGAGGGGGAGGCAGGTTAAGAAACAGAAGAGTAAGGTTGCAGGTAGAAGTAAAGAAGAGGAATACTAGGAACAAGGTGAGGATAGTGAGGAAAAATAGAAAGGAGGAAAATATACAAGTAACCATAGCTAAGAATGTGAATGGGATGAATTTACCCATAAAATGGAAACTGATAGCAGATTAAAAATTTGAATTCAGGAAATTTGCTTTCAGGAAATGCTATAAAAACACATAAAATAAAGGTCAGGAGTAGAATTTATTATTTAAAAACGCAGGAGTAGTAATCCTGATTTCAGACAAAGTTAAAGCTAAAATAGATTTAATCAAAAGAGAAAAATAGGAAATAAAAAATAGGAAAATAGTATGTCAGGCATATTATTCAATATTGTTTTAGACAACTTTAAAATAACTAGACAGTATAAAATACCTGAAAGTATACCTGCCAAGAGACACAGGAACTATATCAATATAAACATAAAACACTTTTTATACAAATAAAGTTAGATTTAAATGATTGAATATTTATTGTTTATGGATAGGTAAAGCCAATATAGTAAAAAATAGGACAATTATACCTATTCTAATCTAATTATCTGACTGAATTATAAGAAATAACAAAGTCCATTTAGAAGAAGGAAATTCAAAGAAATGAGGGGGAAAAGATGTAAAGCAGGTTCAGTAGTATCAGACCTTAAACCATATTATAAGGTGAGAGCATCAGTGAAGTATAAAATGGATAGTTTTGATTATTAAATTTTTTTCTATAAATAAAACTCATGTAGTCAAGAAAAGAAGGTAGGCAGATAATTGAGGGAAAACTTTCATAGACAATCTCTTAAGACTGAATGGGATTGGGTTGGAGTATTTCTGTAATATAGGAAATGATAAATTGGTTGATTTAGAAAAATGGGCTTAAGAAAGAAGATGCTATCCACCTTTAGAAAAAGAAATAAGTAGAAATAAACACAGTACAGCCTTATATATATATGTATGAGTGTATATGTTAATAGGTACTTTTGTCTGTCTATCTGTATCTCTGCACTTAATTGTAGCCTGGTGGGGTGGGGGTGGGGATAAAGTAAAAAACTGCACAGAAGAGAGCAAAAGAAAACCTACAATGAAGTAAAGAAAAGATGGACAGCTTTGAAAACAAAGTGTAGCATTTCTTATATAGGTTTTCTTGAAATGGAAATATATTGCTTTATTACTGAATCAATTCTTATGTTATGCTGTGTACATGCAATTCCCCCCCCTTCTTATTTTGTACTTAAATTTAAAATAAATTTAAAAACTAAAAAACAATTTTTTTAAGTCAAAGCAGAAAAGGAATGACTTTAGGCTTTACAAAGTAGACTAGTTGTATGAACTTAAACCTAATAGAAAAAAAAGCCTGAAAACTCAAACACAAAATCCTCTAAACAGGCTTACTGAAATCTATGCAAATGTAATATATTTCATTCTACAAGGTATCAAGACTAAAGAAAAGTTTGATAATTTAGACATAAGTTTACAGGTACATCATTTTACCAAGGAATCTTAATGAAGCAATTATGAATGATTCGACTTACTTGTTTTCCCAGGTATCACAGAAACATTAGGTTTTGAAATCAAAGGTTTGCTTCCTGAAGAAGTAGATGGCTGCTCAGTTATAGTCAGGTCTGTAAGTCCTCTGTTGCTTCTAGTTCGTACCACAGAATTGGACTCAAAACTTTTCCCATTCATCTGAGCAGCATTGTGTCTTGGGGCTGTTGTTCGTGAAGGTGTAGAAAATGGAGAGGTAGAGATATCTGCCTTCAGGAGAGGTTTTAATAACCTTTTTTTCCTTTCGGGGCTGTAAATTTAAAAAATGAAGCTTATAACACACATGGTCATTTGCAGTTATGTGAGGATCCATACACAACTTTTACAATACTGTGGGATTCAAAATCATTTGTACTACAATGAAATATTAAATGTGACATTTGTAGTGAATTTTAAGTAGTAGTGAGCTTCAGATAAGTGAATCTTTAGTGAAAGATCACTGCAAATGCTATAGTTATATGATAGAAAAAGCATGATGCCACCACTATCCTAAAAATACTGTTTTATTGTATGTTTAGCAGTTATTTGACTTTAAGAACTTACACTAGTATAACTTTAGTTAAAGTTTAAAAATCCTCCACATCATAGGAACTTGCATGTCAAGTATATCATTCTGCAATATAGGGAATAGTGAAAGAAGCATTAAAAAAAACACACCAAGTTTAACCATTCAGATGTCAAACTTATGGATCATTTCATGCTTTCAAAAAAAAGAAATAGCTATGTACCTTGATGCAGTGCTACTGGAAATAGAGCTGCTTCTGTTTCTTTTCTTCCTCTTTTTGGTTATTGTATTTCTTTTATGGAAACGAAGAGCAGATTTATAATCTGACAAAACTGAACTAATGTGTTCCTCAAAGAAAGCAGACAGACGCAAACTCATACTATAAATCTATAAATAAAAGGAATTTTGTCAGTGTTTTAAAAATTACAATAGTAAATTTTCTTTTCAGTGAAATCATGATACAGAGTTGCAAACATTTTAATAGCAAATTTTTAATTTAAAAAAATTAAACATTTATTTACTCTTAAGATAGTTTTAATTAAATATGAATACTTAAAAGATTTATGCCCTAAATTAAAGGGAGGAAACAAGCATTTATTAACCATCTGCTATGTGTCAGACATTGTGCTAAGTGCTTTACAAATATCTCATTTTATTTTTACAACTTTTCCAGGAGGTAGGTGCTATTATCCCCATTTTACAGCTGAGGAAAATGAGGCAGAGGTCAAATGACTTGTCTAGGGTCATACAACTGGTTAGTGACCTGAGGATGGACTCAAACTAAGGTCTTTAGAACTCCAGGTCCTATATTCTCTAACCACTGCACCACATAACTGTCTCCTGAATGTAAAGTCTTTAGTTAAGATTTTGTTTTTATCTTTTTTTGGGTGCAATACCTGTATAACCTTGAATTCTAGATCTAAGTCTCATTATTCAGAGTATGTGTATTGCATATAATCAATCCATAAGGATCCCCACAGTACCTTTTTCACTGCTGTTCTAATTAGCCATAACTTCACTTAGTACGCAATGGCTTGGTTTCCATGTACTGAGATCCACAGATCTTCTTTCATTTTCATAGATAGTACAAACTAAGGCACGAGAGTTCATATTCAATTTTGTTAATGAATAAATACCTAAATTACTTTTGCAGATTAGGAAACATTTCAATATTGTTTTAAAATTTATATAGTCAGGGGGCTCACTTTGAGAAGCGTTGTGTGACTTTACCAGATGAAACTCTGGGCAGCCAGTGAGAGCCCCCTGGCTTTGAAAAACCCAGATGTTGATGCTTCCCTCTCTGGTAACTGACTAGGTATGGAAGTAATGGTTGGACAGTTGGAGGCCTCTCTGCTTGAAATGTTTCTGTCTTGTAATTTCTGCTTGTAACCTCTGTATACTCTGAAATTCAGGGTGCTGACATTTTTCCCTGAACAAGGTAAAAGATATGTTTGATTGATTAAAGCAAGATTGTTAACCCATTTTGAGTTGCTTTCCTTTAGAAAAGCAGACCTAAGAACCTGTGTTGGCAGCCACACTGGGGATGCTGGGGTGCTTGCTGCTACAAATGGTGTCACGAACAGGATCTGCAGAGTAAAAGGAAAGTATGGGAGCTGGGATAATTGTTTGTTTCCCAGTTGCAGTAGCTGTAACTTTGTGGAGCCATGGAACAGGAGAGAAGAATGGCCTGCATGCGGACTTTGCTGAGCTAAGAGCAGGAATGGCGAACTGCCTGAATCAGGACTGGAGCAGAAGCCAGGAACATTGAATGTGTCTTCTTGCTACATCCCACAGTTTGGGACCCAGGGGGAGGATGGACTTGTGACTATGATAGGTGGAGTGAAGTGCCATGGACCCCCAAGGACTCCACCCTGTTGATTTTGTTGTCCAGTCCCTCAGGACTTGGAAGCAGGGGCTGGAGCAGTGTGGGGGGAAGGATACCTCCCTTCCCCCAAGAAAACTTTATTTGGACATTTTTTGTTTTGGATTGAAGAGACGCACCGGAAAGTACTTTGTGTTTAAGGCCCTGTGGCCACTTTGGTAACAAAATGTGTTGTCTCTATTTTGTGAGGACTATGTTGTACCTAAAGAGATATTAATGCTAATTCACCTATGTTATGGGCATGAAAGATCTTGGGGGAGAAAGTCATAGGAATGGAATGGAAATTTAAGGAACAGAAATTTAAGATCTTCCCTACCCCTAGGCTATTTGATAGGCTTAAGTGCACCTGAAGCCAGTGGCAAAAGGCTTGTTTTTTAGGAGATACTTTGTGATTGGGCAGCGGGGTCAAGAGAGTTGTTATGTTCTCTGAGCCAGGAGAAGGCTATATAAACCCTGATGTGAGACTTTGTTTTGGGGCTCACTTTGAGAAGTGTTGTGTGATTTGAGCAGACAAGACTAAGGGCAGCTGTTGAGAGCCCCCCGCCTTTGAAAAACCCAGATGTTGATGCTTCCCTCTCTGGTAACCTACTAGATGTGATTATAATGGTCGGATAGTTGGAGGGCTCTCTGCTTGAAATGTTTCTCCGTCTTGTAATTTCTGTTTATAACCTCTATACTCTGAAGTTCGGGTTGCTGACTTTTTCCCCTGAACAAGGTAAATAATATGTTTGATTGATTAAAGCAAGATTGTTAACCCCCCCCCCAAATTTATATAGCCAGCTATAAACATTTAGTTGTTTACATTTGAAATAAAGATGGTAATATGAGCAGAAAAGTTACATATTTGAGAAAGAAATTTAATTCCATACCCTTGATCTCTTGCTTGGTGTGTAAGCTTTGGAATTGCTGAAAATAAGTCTTACATCTTTACACAATTCCATTGGTGACTCATAATTCCCAGCTTCCAAAGTTTCCCTAACTGTAGCAAAATCCATTGGTGTATCAATGATGTCTCTGTAATCCTACAGGAGAAAAAAAAATTAAGGCTGTAAATCAATATTCCTCAAAGTTAGAAGGGCCCATGTAAGTTCTAAGATAGCCACAGAGACTAGACCTGATAGTAATCAACCTCCCCAGTTCTCCAATGCCCCAAATGAATATTTTCTTAGGTGGCATCTGCTTTTATATTTACCTCTCCCTATTCTCAGTAAGCAAAATTTAATATGGTGCCTATTTCCAATATTATACATACTACTGCAGGTATTTAGTCTTACTGTATCTCATCTATTACAAAACAAAATAAAAAACACCAACACACATGAAGGTTATTTCCTTTTTAACACTATAATGATCTTAAAGTTAAGAAGAGGGTACTTGGTGAACAAATTTTGGGATCATCATATAAATACTATGGTTATAACAAGCAAAACAATTTATCAAAATAAATGTCATTTGTAATTTGTAAAAGTTTTGAAATACATGATAAAATTATAGTTAAATCATAAAGAAGAGGCAACATGTGAAATTCAGTTGCAACCTTAACTTACTGTTATTACATAGCTCTATACCAAAATGATGAAAATAAAAATAGTGTTGCTTTAGTATGATTAATTTTATTCTTAAAAAATACTTTATGAAGGGGCAGCTAGGTGGCACAGTGAGTAGAGGGCCAGCCCTGGAGTCAAAAGGACCCGAGTTCAGATTCGGCCTCAGACACTTAACACATGCAAACAAAAACCTGTGACCTTGGGCAAGTTACTTAACCCCAATTTGCCCCCCCCCCCCAAAAGCAAAAACAAAACAAAAAAAACTTTACAGGGTGGCTAGGTGGCGCAGTGAATTGAGCACAGGCCCTGGAGTCAGGAGGACCAGAGTTCAAATCCGCCCTCAGACACTTAACCCCAATTGCCCCACTTTCTCTCCTCCCCCCTCAAAAAATTACATATTATGTTAACCTAATTTCAGCCACACAAAAACTCTGAGAAATGGGTATTACTGGCATTATTATCCCCATTTCACAAATGAGTCTACAAGTTCAGAAGTGAAAACCCATGGACCACACAAGAAGTATTAAAATCCAAGTTCAACACTATGCCATGCTGTACCTGAAAAAGGCATCTGATAATTAGGACCAAAAAGAAAAAAAAAAGATACAGAGTGGTGAAACAATTGATAAAATTGTTGTGGAAAGTAATTTTCAAAAATTCAAAAATTTCACTAAGTTGTATATACCTTTTGACTTTTGATAGTCAACAGGCAAACAATCAAAGGAGGCCAATAATAATGGGCAAAGTTCTACTTATACAAAAATACTTATTTCAGCACTTTCTGTAATATCAAAGAACTGGAAAAGTGGGCACCCATTGATTAGAAAACATCTGAGGAAACTGTGGTATATGAATATAATAGAATACTGCACTGAAATAGTGAATATGAAGAATCAGAGAAAGATGCGTAGATTTGTATGAAATAGTGTGGAACAAAGTAAGCAGAACAATTTATACGAAGACCATGGTAGACAACACCAGAAGACCTCAGGAGTGACAGTGAAGTATGTGTTCTGCTTCTTGGCAGAGAGGTGTGGCATGAGGCACACATTTTTAGACATGGCTACTGTTGATTCTTATTTATTATATAAGAGGATTCTAATGATGGTAAAGCTGAATTATTGGGAAATGACAGCAACATTAAAACAAAACCAAAGGATCAATTTTCAAAGGCACTTTGATGCCAGAATACTCATAAATACCATTCTAGGAAAAACTAAGCCGAACTCTACAGCTGCAATCAGAAAACCGTAAAAACCATGACAACAGACACTTTCAACATCAAGTTGAAGGAAGAGAGAAGGATAAGTTTAGCAAAAGGGGGCCATTTAGACAGTCCTTGATAACTAATAGCCAATGTACAGCAAACGGACTCATTACTGTATGATAAAATTCTTTATAATAAAATACTAAGTTACATTTCATAATTTTAAGACAGCAAAGAAAAATGTAACATGAAGTATAATTATAAAGTAATGAGATTAGCTTCTTTTAAACAAATGGCTAGACATAAATTAAAGATTTTGGAAAGCTATATTTTTTTTGAATTTCCTTCAGAGGAAAAGAAAAAAGAAACCACAAAAGAAACCAGTCAACTTTCATAGCTATACTTTTTTTGAACGGAAAGCTCTCAGCTTGATCATTCCCATTATTTATCAGACCTAGTTATAAATGACTTTTAGGGTCATTTCAAAAAATCAAACATCCTCAAAAGATGACAATTTGCTGTAACTGAGAATTTTTTAAAGAATACGCATAATAGAAAATTTTTCTTTGCCACCACCACTTCCCAATGACTCCCTCGTGCCCCCAAAGAACTGTCCATTATAACAAAGCACAGGGCATTTTCAAAATAATAGCTTTACAAATGTTTTAAGTAGCAGTTTTAGAATAAATATATCAATTTAAAGGCAGTAACACTCATTTGAATATATACATTCTGTTAAGTTTGGTAAATTAATTATTTTATGGTTATAACTGTTAAGATTTCAGAATTTTTAACATAAAAAGAAAAAACTTTTAAAAGATGATTTGGCAATAGTTTTTGTTGGTAAAATTAATTTGTATTACTTAAGAAGTGATGGATTGGTGAAGTACTTACTGTTTCATCACTACATTTAATCTGGTGAATTTGTTTAATGCAATAGTTAAATAAAATTCCAACATATCTGCTGATAGCCAATTAAATTTAAGGTGACAGAAACAGAGATTTAAAGCTATCTGTAAGTTTAGAGATCTTCTATTCTAAGCAACCTCTCTACAGAGGAAGAAATTGAGGATCAGAGTTAAATGACTGGCTCAAGGTTACATAAATACTACACACCAGAGCTGGTGAAACCAAAGACCTCTGTCTTCAAGTTTAGTGTTGTCCTTCCCTTTGACATGTATTTGTTAACTTAATCTTATAAAAATCTGCAGGGTTTCAAATATTTCTAAATCTATTCCCCAAATTAATGGCCAATATCAGAAAGCTGATGTACTTGAGAAGAGAGAAGTAAGCAGAACCAAAGGAAAAGTATATAACAATGACAGTAATAGCATAAATAAAAACATCTTAAAAGGCAACTAAACTCTGATTTATCTCAGTCCTAGAGAACAGAAGGTGAAACATCTTTCTCCCTCTTCTACTACAGATAGGGAATATGTAAATTAACCTGAATGTCAGATGCTTGTGTTGTTTTTGCTTAAATGTTTTTAGGCAGAATGTGTGAGAGGGGGAAAGAACATAGGTATAAAAACAAAAACAGTTGATGTATTTGCTGTGTAATCAATATTGAAGTAATAACTTATTATTAATTCTTGCCTCTTCTAACAACTTTATACTTTTAAGCACCTCCAGCAATAAGTTTCAGAGGAAAAGATAATAAGTAAAATTAAAATATATCAATTATATTATTTAACAATACTGGCAAAAATTTTGTTGGGAAGTGGAAAAGGGTAATATTGGATAAAAATTATGTATGTTTTCATATTATCACAAAGAAATAAGTTGAGTATATGCTTACCACTTTATCTATTTGAAAAAAAAAGTGCTGTTATAAGCCTTTCGACAGTTCAATTACCTGTCTGGGAATGATTTAATATAGATTTTTAATTAACAAAAATATTATTTTATAAACTCTACTGCTGTTAAAATGTTCTGTGTTCTCTTATTTCTCATTTTACACTAAATACAGATGAGCACCTAAGACTGTTTGTTTCAACTAAAGGAATGAAATAAACTGCATTAAGCTAAACTTGGCTTATTAAATTATGTTTCTTAGAAGCAAAAAAAGATGTGAAATGTGGGTTTCCTCAACTGTTTCACAATATGTTCTAGAAGTTTATCTAAATTTACAAGGATTTAAATGCTTTATTAAATGGACTTTCAATAGTGAGAGTTTATATTTCATTCTAAAAAAGTCAAAATATCATTTATGAAATGCATTTAAGAATAAAATCCTACCTTCATAAAAACACGGCCTAACTATAGTTCCCTTCATCTTCAACATTTATACTGAAATACAAAACACAGCACTCACTGGATATTCAAGGAGATCCACTGGCTGGCGGAATGGTTCAGAATCTTCACACTGAAATATGAGGTTTAATAATTCTTGGCACTGATTCCTCCAGGCCTGGGTATCATAAGACTGAGCTCTATTGCGTAAACGTCTTCTTGGCTGGTGGTCCTAAAATCACAAATTCAAATACATTCATTCACTACAATTTTATAGTTTTAAAAACTTGTCTAGAATAATCAAATAATACTTAAATGAAGATACAAAATTTTTCTCCTTTAGTTCTGGTCTGCCTATTGGACATTTCAAACTGAATGTTCCATAGGCACCTAAAAACTCAACATATGCAAACTAGAACACAAATTAAAAAAATGTTTCTTGATAATTCTATTTCAATGTAACCAAATTTCCTTATAATCTTACTATTTTAAAAAACACATTTAAACATATTATCCTATGAAGGAGTACTTGGAAAGGGATCATTGTCAGGAAAGGAGCTATTTTGCTTTTCTTTTTTGTCCCCAAAGTTTGGTGCATATTAAGTGCTCAAATAATATTTATTGATAAGATTTTTACCCCAACCCTTTATAAGACATTTTATAATGTAAATCTGACCTTACAGCAAAAATATATAATTTTTTTGAAGATTCATTAATGCTTCTTTTAAAAAAGATTGTTTTTAACATTCTTTATTTCATCTACAAGTATATTCCCTTCTCTGGGTAAAAGACTGATAATAAAAATCAGTGAAGTAAAACAACAAAAAAAATTAATTACCTTCCTTTTACGTGTAGAAGTTCCTGGCACATCAGCATCTTTCTCTTCTTCCTTTGAAGCAAGAATTAATGAGTTTCATAAAACACTGGTAAATGTTTCATATCTTACTCTGTACATTATGTTAAACTATGTAGTCCCACCCCCTACTCCCTTTCTTTGGAATGCCTTGAAAATACCAGCCTATGTGAAAATCTTGAAAGCAAGCTAACTGGATCCACTATGAATTTGTTATATAATATCAGAGGGTTCTCAGTGTAGCAAGGCAAACCCTTTTACTGCTCTCTATTCAATTGTTATCCCACATAATATAGCAGCTTTCCTGCCCTTTTCATCCTCCCTTCAGCCTCTCATAGCTCCTTTGTTCCACCCTCTAAACTGAAGACCTTGTCTCAGACCAAAAAAAAACCCTTGATATTATTCAACAAGAACTTCTTCTCTCCCCCTCATTTCTATCACCACACATCGTCTCTCACTCTTATTCCTTCACCCCTGTTTCACATGAAGAGGTGGATCCTTCTTGATAAGTAAACCCCTCAACATGCACTCTTGATCTTAATTCATTCCCTGCTACCTAGAAACATGCTCAGGCCTCTCCCATTCTTTTTTAAAAAAAATTTTTATAGCAACTGGGATTAAGTAACTTGCTCAAGGTTACACGGCCAGTCATTATTTATGTGTGGGTGCTCATTTTCTGAGGCCGGATCCGATCCCGGGTCATCCCAACTCCGAGGCCTGTGCTCTTACTCACTGAGCCACCTAGCTGCCCCAAGCCTCTCCCATTCTTAAACTTCACTTAATTCATCAAACTTGTGGCTCAACTCTTTGAGATGCTATCTATACTAGGTGATTTCACCCTCTCCTCTTTACTCACTTTTAAACATTCTGAAATACAAGCCCCTCCTTTAACTGAAACTACTTTCTCCAAAGTTACTAAGCTTTACATCACCAAATTTATGGCCTTTTCTCAGGCCCCATTCCTCCTGACATCTCTAAAGCCTAGACACACTATCCTCTTCTCCTGAAGAATCTTTTCTCTAGGTTTTCATGACACTTCTTTCCGCTGGTTCACTGCCTCCCTGACTGCTTATTTTCTTTTTTCTCGTTTTTTGTTCAGAAACCATGAATGTTTCCCAAGACTCTATCCTGGGGCCCTCTTCTCTTTTTTCTGCTATATTATTGTGCTTGTTGATCTCATCAGCTCCCACGGATTCAACTGTTATATCTGTAAATGATACACAGATCTATGTATCCAGCCATTTTCTCTTCTGAGCTCATCTCACAGCATCCAACTGCATTTAGATACTCTAAATTTATAAGTGCTATAGTCATCCAAAACCCATGTCCAAAACAGAATTCATCCAGCCTCTCTTCACTTCTCGATTTCCTATCACTACTGTGGGCACCACCATCCTCTTAGTCATCCAGGCTAGGAACCAAGGTTTTATTCTTAACTTTATTAATTTATCCATCTCCAATCTATTGTCAAATCTTGTCTTTACCTTGACAGTATCCTTGTTCCATGTCCATACCAATCATTTTCATGTATTTCTTCTTGCTTGGACTTTTATTAGCTTGTTAACTGGTCTCCCTTCCTTAAGTCTCTCC
Organism: Gymnobelideus leadbeateri; assembly: GCA_011680675.1. Taxonomy (NCBI): domain Eukaryota; kingdom Metazoa; phylum Chordata; class Mammalia; order Diprotodontia; family Petauridae; genus Gymnobelideus; species Gymnobelideus leadbeateri. The sequence continues at coordinate 1,318,058 of WOXC01003755.1, read as the reverse complement.
TTACTCCAATTTACCCTTCACTTGGCTTCTTTTCCTAAACTACAGGTCTGAGAATGTCACTCTCATACTCAAATAAACACACTTCTCTTTTTGACTCCATATGTTTGCAATGGTCATCCCCCATGCCTGGAATGCTCTCCCTTCTTACCTCTGCTTTCTCTGAAGACTATTCGAATAATACCTTCTGTAGGAAGCTTTTACTGGTGTCTCCCACTGCTAGTACCTGCCCCAAGATTACCTTCCATTTTTTCTGTACATATCTTTTATGTACCGTTCTACACACATATTGTTTCCCACACTAAAGTAATCACAATACTTTTATCTTTCTGAATATCCTCAGCACTTAGCACACAAAAAACAGTTAATATGTGCTTATTTACCACAATACTGACATTTCTGTTCATTAATAAGTATTTATCTAGTTTAAAGGTCTTACATATAACTATTACTAACTCAAATAAACACAATATACCAACCAAATTCTTCTAAAAAATGAGAATACTAGATCAAAAATATTTTCATCCCAAATGATTAATAACTCACTAAAATATATGGGTCTGTTTGGGTCCATTGATTAAACTCTCTAATAATGACAATAAAATCTTAAATTACCTCTGAATCAGACAGGACTTTCTTCTTCATTGTATTGTAGAGTGGAATTATGTTATAGCAAGTCTGATCTCTATTATAATAAGAAATGTTAGTACAAAGGCTTGTAATATCAAAAAAATTTTTAAAAAAGAAAATATAACTGAATGTTAAGAGCTAAAATTATTTTCTACTAAGATGCATTTCCTATATTATTTAAATAAGCATATCGAAAATTTAGATTACAAAACCCCATAAATTATTTGATAATTTTCCCATAAAAACTAAACATATAAATAAATTTTACATTCAATCTACCTTTCTAAATTCATTTCTTATTTAGTCTCAACTCCAGTTAAGACGAATGTTCCCCTAGATATAAGCACTGAAATCTAAGCCTTTGGCTCTTGTCATTCCTTCGTTCCCAGAATGCACCCCCCCCCCAACCATACAAATCCTATGTACCTTTCAAGAACTAGTTTAGATCTATAGAAACATTCCCTCACCACTCTACAATTTATCATTTTTAATAAACAGTTAACTTTCTTAAGTAGACTGTATGCTTCCTGAGACTCAGAAACATGTTTTTTTCTTTGTTTTGGAGGGGCATTTGGGGTAAAGTGACTTGCCCAAGGTCACACGGCTAGTAAACGTGAAGTGTCTGAGGCCAGATTTGAACTCAGGTCCCCCTGACTCCAGGGTCAGTGCTCTATTCGCTGTGCCACCTAACTGCCCCAACATGTTATTTTCTTTCTATCCTACCTAGCACTTTAGTAAATAACTAATTCTCAAACTTGAGAAGACTGATGCTGAGGTGAGCTGCCTCAACTATTCTCCTTGTCATTCTATTATTCTTATTATTTGCTTTTTTGGAGGGGGGAGGGCAGGGCAATTGGGGTTAAGTGACTTGCCCAAGGTCACACAGATAGTAAGTGTTAAGTGTCTGAGGTCGAATTTGAACTCAGGTCCTCCTGACTCCAGGGCCAGTGCTCTAATTCACTGTGCCACCTAGCTGCCCCTTGTCATTCTATTATTATTATTATTATTATTATTTGCTTAGTAACTTCACCCCCTCCAGTAACTTGATTTATCACTCTTATTCAGGTACTCTTCTTTAGTAGCCACCACACATGCCTAACTTCTTTCTACCTGTCTTGTGAATACTGAATATATTTAAGATAAGATTTCTCCACTCAATTCATTCTCTCCCAACTACAATTTCTGTTAATGGAATCACTGTTTTCCTAGTCAACCAGATTAAAAGTTTTGGGGGTGGCTAGGTGGCGCAGTGAATAGTGTCGGCCCTGGAGTCAGAAGGACCTGAGTTTGGATCCGGCCTCAGACACTTAATGCACACACAAACAAAAATCTAGCCTTGTGACTTTGGGCAAGTTACTTAACCCCAATTGCCCTCCAAAAAGCAAAAATAAAAGTGTTGGAATCCTCCCTCTTCCCTCTATTATATCCTTCAATATCTAGGCATATAAAGTCAAGTTAATTCTATTTCTGAAATATCTCTTACAAAATAAATTTTAACTTTTCATTTGGAAACTGTAACCTTCCTCTTCTAATTTTATTTCATTAGTCACCTATACATACCCTAAATTCTAGCAAAACTGAGCTAATCTTTCCGCTGTGCTTTCTCTAGTTGCTCTTAATAGTCTCTCAAATCAGAATGCCCTTGCCTTCTCATAATCCTTCCCACTGGCCGAGACAGCCTAAATGTCTTCATCTCCATTGAATCTTCCTTAATACCCCCAAGCTAGAGGATTTTTTTAATCACAGAACTCCTGAGGTCTCTCACATGACATTTAGAGCACATGCTACCTTGGAATACAGATTTTATTTATTGGAATACAGATATTTCTTTGTTAGCTCTTAAGTTCTTGGGATAGCTAATACTGATTTTATCTCTCAAATACTAATTTTTTTTTTCTGCCAAGCACCTAGCATAGTGCCCAGGTACAATAAATATTTATTGAATAGAGTAATACTTGTTCAAAAAGTGAAAAATGAACAAGTTTTGTAGATAAAGAAAATATCTAAAATCTTTAAAACTATTCTAAATAATCTTTTCACAGAAGTTGAGTTGGAAGGGACCCCACAGCAGCCATCCAGTTCAGATACAGAATACAGTAAATGTAACAAGTGATCATTCAGAGTTTGAGTAAAGACCTTTTGGAGCGGGTGGGGGAGAGACACCTACTAGCTTCCAAGGCAATCTATTCCATTCTAGAATAGTTTCAATTGGTAAAAGTTCTTCTATATCTCAAAACCTATCTGCTGTTTTCTCCCCAGTGTTCCTAGGCTTGACCCTTCTGGAAACATGAAGATTAACAATCCCTCTTCCACATGACAGCCCTTCAAATACTTAAAGACTTAGCCCATATCCCTTCCCAAGTCTTTCATTCTCTAAGCTATACATTTCCAGTTCCTTCAAATTTTGGAATCGTTCTTGACTATACCTTCTATCACATCCTCCAATATATAGACACAAAGTCCCATTAATTCTACTTCTGATTCTATCTAATTCTGATCAGATCAAACATTTGAAGTATTGTCATCAGGACTAGGATGGATATGGGTAAGCTTGGAGTAGGACAATGAAGCTGGTGAAGGGCCTTGAGACAATACAATGAGGATGATTTCAAAAAACTAGGGAAGTTTAGGCTGCAAAAAAACCAAAACCAAAACAAACAAAAAACACCACTTAAGTGATGTAGATTATAGTGGGTTTTTTTTTTTTTTGGCTTTTTTTGGCAGGCAATTGGGGTTAAGTGACTTGCCCAAGGTCACTTGGCTAGTAAGTGGGTTAAGTATCTGAGGCTGGATTTGAACTTAGGTCCTCCTGATGCCAGGGCCGGTGTTCTATTCACTGTGCCACCTAGCCACCCCGATTACAGTGGTCTTAAAAGTATTTTAAGGGCTGTCATGTGAAAGAGGGATCAGATAAACTGGGCTAATGTTTTCTGGAAACTTTTCCTACCAATCATAGCTACCCCAAATTGACATGGGCTCCTTCTGGAAGTCATAAATACAAGAATAAGTGATTCTTACTAAGTTATAGTTTGGCCAGTCTGACATTTTGTGACATTGGTATGTCAAGAACCTGTGATTCTGTCTATATGGATTAAATACAAACTCCTCTTTTTAGTTTTAAAGCCCTACAAAACCTGGCCTTAGCCCGTATTTCCAGTTTCACTGGATATTTTTCCCCCTCCTATACTCTGTAATCTAGACAAATTCTCCTTTTCTCTGCTTCTCAGCAGACACTATTTCCCATCTCTGCGTTGGCTACCCCATATACCTCAAATGTTCTCCTTCCTTACTTCTACCCCCTAAGAGTCCTCATTCTTCCTTCAAGATACAATTCAAGCACCACTTTATGCATGCCTCTCCTGTCTTCTCTAACTACTAGTTCCACCCCTCAACTACTTTATAATTAAGTACTTTGTATATATCAATTTTATATTTATGCTGCATATATTTTTATAAGTACTTGTCTACCCCATTAAAATGTGAATTCCTTACAGGGACTGCTTTATTCTTTCTATTTGTTTTTTCAACACTTAGCATCATGTCCATAGCAAGCATTTAATACATGTTGTATTATCTCATTAATATCTAAAAAAGATGACACTAGGGAAATTATAATAAAATGGGGGGAATGGAAAAGGAAAGAGTGGTCCGTGACAGAGCACTCCACAGTGCTTAATTTAGTACTCTAAAAGGCTAATTATCATTTGGCGTATTAGGCCTATACTTGTGTTCATTAATTAAATAAATACTGCATGTACCATGTATGGGGAAAACAAGTATTAATGTCACTAATAGTGATCCTTCATCACTAAGATTACACAATAACCTTGTATTTATTATGCTTCATAGGAAGATATTTTGATTTGGACAGCATGTCTTTAAGGTCTACTCCAGGTCTAAATGTATGTCTGATCCTGTGTGCTCCCTGGTTTGGGTTCTATAACCGTATTTATATTAACAACAGCCTTACTTTATATTATTTAATATCATCAATTATTGGTACAACAGAATGAAAAAGAAGTCACATTCATGAACTTACTTTATAAAATGTAGAAGAAGATCCGTGACAAATTTGGCAGATTTCACAATAGGGCTTCCCGGCTCATTAAAGGTACGTGTATTATGTTCTATATAACGAACTTCCCACATCAGGGATGAAACCCGCCTTCAGAAGAAAAATACAAGAAATAACTCACTTTAAAAATGTACACAGAAAAATTAGATCTTATCATTTTGCCTCTAATATTAAAACTATAAAAGGTAAAATCATACAGATTCAATAACTATTACTTATTTTACTATTATGCTATATGGATGAAACTATTAAATAGCTGAACAACGAACCTGTGGGATACGAATGAAGTGAACCATGACATTACTATGAAACTCAACTGAAGAAAGATTATGCTCTGAATACTAAATAACTAAAACAAATGTTGATGGAGAATCGCTTCTTTTTTTTTTTTGGGGGGGGGAAGGTAGGGCAACTGGGGTTAAGTGACTTGCCGAAGGTCACACAGCTAGTTTTGTGTTAAGTGTCTGAGGGCAGATTTGAACTCATGTCCTCCTGACTCCAGGGCAGATGCTCTATTCATTGTGCCACCTAGTCACCCTGAGAATTACTTCTAATGTCTCAAATTCTATGACTAAAATAAAACTCTACATTCCTTAAAACACGTCCAGTGGAAGAACAAAAATAAAGAAACCTTATAAACCAAATATCTAGAAAGCTTTCCCCCAACTTTCCCCCCCCAAAAAACCAAGACTTCTAACAACCATAATCACATGAAACACAGTAACACACCAGAAGCAAACAAAAAATGTATTTGATGGCAAGCATCATTCAGGAAAAAAAAACAAAACTATACATTTTATTATTTATGAGAGATAAGGCCAAATATAGGCTCTCAAACCCAAACAAATTTATATAAAAATAAGACAGCAGGACACACTGACAAGAGCAATGAGGTGAAGACCTCACGAAGTAGTTGGAAGGAAGAGAATTAGTTAAAAAATTTATAAAAGTATAGTAGCCCTAGGGCCATTGAGCATAGAAGAAATGAATTAGGACACATCTTACTAACCCGATGGCATCACTATTTTGTAGCATAGTACAATAACACGTATTTTATAACAAAGACCCTATACCTTTAAGAAAATGTTAAATTATAATTATTTACAGGGTACATATATCTTTCAAAATTTCATTTAAAAGTCAGTTCTGGAACTCAGAATGCAGCATTCCATAGAAACAATGTTATTAAGTGGTGGATGGATTTCCAACCTAGTACACAAAAACCTATTTTACCCCTTTGGGGGGAATTTTTTTTAAAGCATCTTACATTAGGCCCCAGGAATGCACTTTTTATCATACAAAAAGAGTTCTAAATGTTGGATTGGTTCTAAAATACTACTAGTATTCTATTTAGAATTCTTACAACTTTCACATGATACTGGGGTAAAATGTAAACTAATGATGGAGCTTTGGGAAGAACCAAAAAACAATGGTGGGAGTCCAGAATGACAGTGGAATATGCAACATAAAAAGGGAGAGGGAGTGAAATCTCCAGAGGCAATGTGAAAAGAAAGACAAGTGAGAGGTTCAGAACTGTTGGTAAATAAAGAGATGTGTGCAAACAGCTCTTTATATTCTCTTTTTAAAAAGTAAAAAAATATATACACTTTAATCAAGTCAGTTGAAATGAAAAAAAAAATTCCTAGGTTAAAAGTAAGAAGAATAAAGGAATTATAAGTATGTAAAAGTCTGCAAAACTACAAAAACCAAAGGGATTTAAGATGAAAATGGAAAACGTGGTTTCTTCATATGAAATACATTTCTGATCTGAATATATATCTATATCTACATATATACATGTAGATATGCAGTTATAAATAAATAACTATTCCAGACAATATATCTTTAGGAAAAACATACAAATTATTTAAAGTTAGAATGCTGGGAATGGGGGGGGGGGTAAAATGTGTCTATGAATCTTTGAAGCTAAAATTGCTATAAAAATTTTGCATGATTTTCTAAAACTTCTGAATGTCTTTAAAAATGTTCGTAGTACCAAAGACATAAGGATACAGAACTACTTTTTCATTTGTATTCAAGATTGCATGACTAAAGCAAACACATATTTTTAAAAAGTATGCTCTTTTTAAAAGTAAACTAAAAAACTTTTACTTTTAATGTGAAATTCTGTCCCCCCTCTTCCCTTAGGAAACTCTGTATTGAGTTTTCTATTACACAATATGGAGTAATTAAGAAAAGTGAGCATCAAATCAGATTAGGAAATAATAATAGTATGGTACTCAAAAATTTTCTAAAGGATATGCCCAATTAAAAAGACCACCTATTAATAATACTGCCCTCCCCTTTCCCCTGCTACACCTTCTCCAGTAATAACTATATAATTTAGTTCTAACCTGTAAAACCTGCTTTCCAGTCTTTGTTTTATTGTACTGAGATCAGTAGGATATGCTACTACAGTGCAATACATGGGATAAGCTTGTAGATCCACAGGGGCCACAAATGCAGAAGCAATATCTAAATCAAAGAAGAAGAAAAAATGTTTACATATTATATTAAAAAAACAACAACACTTTAAAACTAAGATCTTATGAGTTTTCAAAAACATCTTAGCGGTAGACCTACTAAATAGTTATAAAAACCACACAGCTAAATTTATGTAGAGAAACTTTTTATTATTACTATATTAATATTTTTAAATGAACTCTTAAGGGCTACACTATTTGATTCATTATGGTTAACAATGTAAGATTAAAGAACCCCCCCTTTTTGAGTGGTAGTAGAAGGCAGGATCCAGATCTGTAAATTCACCAGTGTGAGGAACTAACGGTATGAAACGTCTTCCACTAATGTAAGCAGTTCAACAATTCACCTGTAACTTACAGTTTCAGAGTTCTTGTGGAACTGAAATGTTAAGTGACTTGCTCATGGTCAGAAAAACAAAATGTGACTAAAGCAGAACTTGAACCCAGGTCTCCATAGGTTATGACTCTTTCCACCAAACAGCTCTCAGAACATTTCTACATTATATGTGTTCACCACCATACATTACCATAAATTCAACACATAGGGGGTCGCTGAATTTGTGCCTTCAACAATTCCAAGCTCTCGCCCCTATGAAATTCTTAACATTTTGTCATCATTATCATCCTATAACGTCACTTTATTCTGATATTCCATACTTTACAGCAAGACAGAATCACTAGAACAATAGCGATATTAAAAAGATGGGTTTTGTTCTAGAGGAAGCTTGATGCTATAAAAGCATTGTTAAATTTTCCTATTCTTCATTATCTACCTGCAGCATATAAAACCATGGTCTATAAATAGCTGAAGTTGCAGGTCACTCAAAGGGAGATATAAAGACACAGAAGATATGAATAGGTTGGAGCTGTTTCCTACCAAGAATTACACATGGGAAGCTATATAAAAGATACTATCACCGAAACGTACAAGTGAAAAGGAGGCTGGGAAGGTCATCTATAAAAAGCAAGGGTTTAACAATGGTTTTATGTGTTTCACTGGCACTCTACACATCTTTTATATAATTACCAACAAATAAAATCTGCAAAGTTATATAAGAAAAGTATACAGGAGAAAAGAGCACAGAAAATCACCACATTCTTTTGAACCTGTTACAGATAATGAATGAAAATGAGTCATTCAACAATAATTTAATGAAAAAGTTTCCTAAATACATGAAAGCAAATTTGCAATCATTATAGGCACATAGGTCTGGAATTGGATGGGACCTTCAAAATCAAAGTGTAACCCCCAAATTTTATTTTTATCTCCAATGATGCCCTTTTTTAAACCTCGAAATAATTTCCCCAACATGCTCCCATCACAGAATTCTTTTTCATAACAATGAAAAAAATTTTTTTTACAGAACTCAAATAAGAAAAAGACACAACAATAATAATATTTGCAACATTCCACATCCACAGTCTTCCAACTTTATATAGAAGGAAATACATTTTTCAGGGCCAAGACTGATAAACAGCAATATATCTATTTGGTCATATTTTTTTGCTGTAAAAAACAAAAACCCTAATCAATTCCTATCCTTAAAGGAAAATGGTTAAGACAGTGTTAAGTGTAAATAGACTGCAACATATTAGCAATGAAATACTGTACAGAGAAACTTACGGCAAGTCTTAGGGGAACAGACACAAGCCAATGTGGGTTTTGTGTAGTAAAGTGATTTGGTGGCAAAACTGGCCCTGGCCCTCTGTACCAATTCTAGTTTGTCAGGTTCAGTCTTTTAACCTAATTCTAGATCCCTACTGTTTTTGCATACACCATCCAAAAAAACCACCAAACTTTGAAGATTTTATATACTTATTGGAAAAAAGGTTAAGTTTCTGTCCATAAAATCACATCACATAAGATTTGGTTAGGCAGTTATGAATAATTAGCCTAGGAAAAAGTGGACTGGAGGAATAGGAACACTTGATCAGCATTCCTGACCAAATGAAAAGATTATACATAAAAACAAATTAAACTTCTTGTGTTGTTCAACTGGAAGAACTAAGATTAATCAGTGCAAATTGCAGGAAGGCAGATAAGCTTCAACAGAAGGAAAAATTCTCCCAAGAACTAACATTGCTAAATGAAGAAATGAGTCGCTTCATCAAGCAGTGTGTTCTATGTCACTGTGAGTGTTAAAGCAGACACTGGATAGCTGCCTGAAGGAGACATTATAGAGGTATACAGGCATCTAGCATGGACCTAAGATTCACTATGTCTAATTTTCAGTTTCATTTTTCTGTTGAGTTTTATATTTCTACATTGTCTGTTTCTTCTTTTTTGAGTCTTACCTAGTGTCATGAGCTGGTTTATTCCTGTGATAATTCTTTCACATTCCTCATCTCTGGGATTAGAACCCCATTCTCCATCCAGAGGTTTATAAATCAATGTTCTACATTCAACATCAGTTAAAGGAACACTTGTTCCTAGCTCTTCAGGAAATACAGCTGAAATGCATCAAAAAGAAAATTTGAGAAAAATGATTTTTAGGAAAGTTAATGAAAATGCACATGAATTCCTTAACTCAACAATTTTAATTTAAAATTCCTTGAAAAGAACTTGCAATTTTATCAATGACAGCTTCATTAATACAAAATATATTTTATACTCTAAGATGTCCATAATTGAAAATAATGCTCTAATAGTTAAATGAAAGAGCATTATTTTAAGAAAAACGATAGTTTTTAGAAACAGCACATTGGAATTTTAAAACTTGTTAAGTCATCAGTTTTACATTATTTCTTGAAATAAATTCCTCCTCAAAAGGAGGTTGGGGAGGGGGGACAGTGGGTACGGCCTTCAATTTGTTATATAAAGGCCTTAGATAAAATGAGAGTCACCAATTCTACTTCAATGGAAAACTATCAGGCCTTACCACCTGCCCTGCACTTACCTCCTATGATTCCCCTACTCTTATTATAGCTGCAATGCCTCAGTGCCCTGAAGACCCCAGCATGATTATCTGACATACTGACTCAACCTAAGAACCTCTGAGCCCTGCTCTCTGCTTTTCCACTAAATCCTTAGGACTTATGTGCCTTTATGTCTGTTCTGCCCCTGAACTTTTATATGCTGTCTCCTCCAATTAGAGTATGAGCTCCTTGGTAATAGGGATTGTCTCTATTTTTTCTATTTGTATCTCTAATGCTTAGCACAATGCTTGGCACATAATGCTTAATAAATGCTTTTTTCATTCATTTAATCATTCCTGTTATTGAACAAATTATTTTTCTGGTCCCATTCACTGTAAATCAGTTCATACAAGTCCTAGGATTTTCTGAAATCCTTATTTCTTAGAGATGAACAACATTCTATTTACCCATGAATTGTTCACTAATTATCCAACTGATGACTGTTTCCTTAGTTTCTGTCTCTTTGCTCTAACAAAAAGCACCACTATGAATACTGTGTACGCTGTCTCCACTTCGCCTCTGCTGCTCCCTCCCAGGTTAGCCTCATCACGTCTCATCTTATCACCTGACGCTAATTCAAGCCTTGACTAACACCACCTCCCTCAGCCTTTTTTTACAGAGGCTGGAAAATGTACTCAGCTCACCCCACTTTGCAGCTGCTACTCTGCCTGGCTGCAACTCCTAAGAACAATCAACCCCCATGCTGAGTACCCCCTCGGTTTTCTCTCCTCAGCCCTACTTTCTTACCTTCTTTGGTATGTTGATTCCTTTTGACTGTAAGCTCCAGGAGGGTCTATTTTTTTTTTTACTAATTTATTAATATCTCAATGTTTAGCATGGTGCCTGGCATATAGCACATGCTTAGTATTAAATGTTTACAGACTGAATTGGATTGGATATTGGTTCTTTGATCTCCCTGAGATATAAGTTGGGCTAAGGAATATATAGGTTTTGGCAACTTTTTGAAAATAATTACACATTGTTTTTCAAAATATTTGGCCCATTTTATGATTTTACCAATAGTGCATTAATATGCCTGTTTTCTTACAAATCCTTCCATAATTACTATGGGGGGGAAGGTAGGAGGAGCTGGTCATCTTTGCCAGCCAACGGACATGAACTTCGGAGTTTCCTCTTAGTGATTTGGAGCATTTTTACATATGGCTGTTGATAGCCCCTTCTTGTCCTTCCCTCTACATGGAGATTCATATACTTACATATGGTTGCTCTACCCAAAGGAAAATAAATTTCTAGAAACAGAGCTCTATTAAATCAAGTTTTTCAGAACTACTTGACTATGCCTTAAACCCAATCACTCTGGCTCTTGTGACTGTCCAATAACAGCCCCAAACCCAACCCTCAGTTGGTCATTTTCTGGGTTTTGTTGGTACAAAGTGAGTGCAAACAGCAACTATTTCTGTTCTAGCCAAAAACTCTTGAGGGTCCTTTCCCTCCCAGATTGATTTTTTTTTCTTTGAGTGGGTAAAAGAGGCCATTTTTTCCCTCATTTCTTACTGAGCTTTAATCACTGAATGGTTTTTTGCCTCAGACAAATAGACCTGGGAAAGCCCTTAGCTTAAAAAGGCCAAGGTCTCCCACTGCATCCATCTCCAGTCGTCCTGATCTATGTCTTCCCACTGGATCCAGATGGTTCTGGAGGACAAGGTGAGCCTGTGACTTACAAGCCCTGCCTCACTCAAATTCAGTTCACTTGCAAGTCAAGACATCACCTTCCTGATGTCATTGGTCCTCTTCAAAAACGAAGGACAAAATAACAACAAGAAACAATGGCCTAGGAAAATTCTAAGTACGGGAGAAGAGTTCTGGAGAACAAATCTGCTTGCTACTACCTCAGGGTGATGTGATGTTGGTAGCAAAATTTGTGGTTGGATGAGTCAAAAGAATTCATTCTTTTTCCACCTCACCCCTCCCCCTTTTTTTGTTTGTCTCATGCCTGCTTGAAACCTTCCTCAGCTAGTTTTTGGCTGCAAGGTATTTTAGGCCAGTAGTGACAAATTGTGCAAACAAGCCAAGTGGCTTCAGTTCAATTTCTGATTTGTATATTATAAAAGAATATCTCTTGCACTTTTTGGTAACAGAAAAAAATGCTATTCTCTTTTAAAATGATCTGTTTTTAAAAATTACAATTAAATTATTTTTATTGCATTCAGAATTCTTCAATGTTTTTTTTTTTTAGAAAAACCTAATGTTAATGAATATTTCATAAAGGACACTGTTTTTTAAACATCTTATTTGCAATTACTTTTTTGAATGAAATATTCACTATAATTTTTTTCAAATAGCACTTATTTAAAGATGACTACCTTTCAAAATCTCTTTTCTGCTATTAAGTTAATTCATTCTGCTTTATAGTTATGCAGCATAATATTACACATACCATTATTAGGAATAAGTTCCATATCCCAAGGACTCATCTTTTCCGTGTCTCCATTATCCCAGCTTAAAAAAAGACATAATATTCACATTAAAATTGCAAATAAAATAACTGCTGAATGAATAAAAAATAAAATTTGTCTTAAAGTTTTAAAAAACTCCACTATTTTAAGAGACTGAATCATGTACTTAATAGTTTGGCTACTAGAAAGGAATATTTTGAAGTTAGGTGAAACAAACAAAACCCCCCCAACCAGACTGATATTTACCAGACATTGTAACACTGAAATAAACTATCAGGATATTCAGGCTGAAGAGGTTCCTGGCTTTCAATAGTTCCAAACCACCAAGCATCATCTATGACTGACCTGAAACGATCACCTGGATAAGAAAAAACAGGAAATACATTACTAAGAAACGTCATGTTATAATCCATTTTTTGTAAATACATTTGTTTATAACAGTCTATTGTAAATGTCAAATTTGGTGTTCCCAGAGACTCACCCTGTCAAAACTGTAACTCATTATTTTCTTCCCCAAAACTCATCACTTCTTTAAATATTCTTATTTCCATCAAAGATACAGCCAATTCTTCTAGTTTTCCAGGTTTGTAAACTTTGTCACTGGGGCAACTAGATGGCACAGTGGATAGAGCTCCAGACTTTTGAGTCAGAAAGGCTCATCTTCCTGAGTTCAAATCTAATCTCAGACACTCACTAGTTGTCTGACCCTACATAAGTCACTTAACACTGCTTCAGTTTTCTCATCTGTAAAATGAGCTGGAGAAGGAAATAGCAAACAACTCCAATATTTTTGCTAAGAAAAAAACCAAATGGTGTCACTAAAAGTTAGGTGAGGCGGAACAACAAAAAGGGGCAAAACTTTGGCATTATCTTCCACTCTTCACACTCTTATCCCATCTATTCAAGGACATGCCAAATCTTACTATTTCTATCTCCCTCTCACCATGATCCTTTCTCTCCACTCACAAAGCTTCCAGCCTTAGTTCAGGCCCTTACCACCTTTCACCTAAATTACTGTAACTACCCCTGCTAAATAGTCTCTTTATCTCAAGTCTCTCTTCATTCCAGCCTACATATTACAAACAAAGTAATTTTTGTTAAACATAGAACTGATCATGCCACTCCCCTATTCAATTAACAAGTGGCTCCTAAAGGGGGCAGGGAGGGAAGGTATAGAAAGGTGTTAAGATTTATGGGAATGGGAGGATAAAGTAGGGATCCTTGGGGGAGGAGTGGAGTGGGTGGGCAAGGTAGCAGGTAGAAGTAAAGGAGAGCAGTCAGGAGGGACAAGAAGTAAGAAGTATGGGGCAGCTAGGTGGAGCAGTGAGTAGAGTGTCGGCCCTGGAGTCAGAAGGACCTGAGTTCGGATCCAGCCTCAGACACTTAATGCACACACAAACAAAAAAAAAAACCTAGCTGTGAGACCTTGGGCAAGTTACTTAACCCCAACTGCCCCCCAAAAATGCAAAAAAAAAGAAGAGGTACGCACAAACATAAAAACAAAGATCAGATGCAGAATTTGTTAGGAAAAGCATGTGTATGCATGTATGTTTGTTCAAAACCTCTTCTTCAATTGGAACTTCAGCTAGAGAGGGATTGACCTCAACCAGAAGTAAATGGTCAATGGCCTTAGCATTGATTGATGATGGTCTATTGAGAACACTATGGAAGTGTTCAGCCCATCTCTCTAGGATCATGTCCTTATTACTAATCAATGTGGCTCCATCATCACTGAGTAGTTTCGATGTACCATAGGGCTTTGGCCCAAAAATAGCCCTCAGGGCACCATCATAAAAGCACTTTGGATTGTTACTATCAATATAAAACTGAATTTCATCTGCCTTCTTACTGAGCCAGGAATCCTGCATCTCTCTAAGCTTGGTATATACTTTACTTTTGTTGGAATTAAATGCTGCCTTCTAAGAGATGGATGAACCATCCTGCTGGTAAATCCTGTGGAGTTCTCGTTTTTCATTTAGCAGCTTCTTAATTTCTACATCATTTTCATCAAACCAGTCTTGGTGTTTTTGAGTGTTCTGACCCAGATGAGGCTCCTTTCATGTGGCAAAGCACCTGGTGCTGATTCTATTCCAGCTGAGGAGATCCATTTCTCATACAAAAGCTGACTGAAATTTATCAGGTTATATGGCAAGAGAACGTTATCCCCTAGGAGTTCAAGGATGCTTCCATTGTCCATCTCTATAAAGGTAAAGGAAATAGACTGTCCTGTGACAATCACAAGGGAATCTCTCTTAGTCACTGCTGGAAAGATTCTTGCCAGAATCCTCCTTAATAGACTGATCCTTCACCTGGAAGATGGTCATCTACCTGAGAGCCAGCATGGCTTCTTCATGGCTGAGTAAGAGTCAATATGGTGTTTGTTGCCCAACAACTTCAGGAGAAATGCCAAGAACAGAACAGAGGTCTGCACACAACATTTGTAGATCTGACCAGGCCTTTGATACTGTTAGTTGCAAGGGCTTATGGAAAATTATGTCAAAATTTGGTTGCCCAGACAATTTTATCAGCATCGTATGTCAATTTCATGACAGCACACATGCCCAGGTTCTAGATAATGGACAATGCTCTTTTGCCTTCCCAGTCACCAACAAAGTGAAACACAGCTGTATGCTTGTACCCATGCTTTTTTTTAGCATGATATTTTCAGCCATGTTCTCAAATGCTTTCAATGAGCATCAAGGTCAGCTATGGCACTGATGGTAATTTCTTCAATCTGAAAAGGCTACAAGACAAGACCAAAGTGGAGGGAGAGTTGGTACATGATTTTCTGTTTCCAGATGACTGTGTACTCGATGCAGCCTCTAAAGCTGAGATGCAACAAAGTATGGATAAATTCTCTGCTGCTTGTGCTAATTTTGGCCTAACAAGTAACACCAAGAAAACACAGATGCTCCATCAGCCACCACCACACCATCCTTATGTGAAAACATCAGAACAAATGGAGAAGTTTTGAATGCTGTGGATAAATTCACTTACCTTGGTAGTGTACTTTCCAGCAATGTACATATTGGTAATGAGGTTGACACATGCACTGCCAGAGCCATCTCAGTGTTTGGGAGGCTCCGAAGAAAAGTATGGGAGAGAAGAGGTATTAGACTGACTACTGACTGAAGGTCTACATAGCTGTTGTGCTGACCTCATTGTTGTATGCCTGTGAAACCTGGACAATTATGCCAGTGCCATGCCAGGAAACTAAATGGCTGCCATCTGAATTGTCTTAAGAAAATTCTTAAGATCACCAGGCAGGATAAGGTACCAGACACTGAGGTCCTTACTAGAACTAACTGCCAACCATTCAAACTCTGCTTCAGAGAGCACAACTCTGAGGGGCTGGCCACATTGTTCAAATGCAAAATGTACTCTTGCCAAAAAGACTGTATTATGGAGAACTCGCACAGGGCAAACATTCACATGATGGTCAGAAGAATCCATACAATGATATTCTCCAGGTCTCTTTCAAGAATTTTGGAACTGACTATATGACATGGGAGAACACTAGCACAGGACTGCTCAGCATGGCATGCCCACATCAGAGAAGGTACTGTGATGTATGAGCAAAGCAGAATTGAAACAGCTCAAAAGAAATGCCGGATGTGCAAATTTAGAGTATCCACCCCAAATGTTCACTTGAACTATTTGTGCCTGACCTGTGGTAGAACAGTCTGAGCTCCCACTGGTTTGATCAGTAACAGACACATTAAAACTTGACTCTTAGCACAGTGATGTCTTTTGGTCCTCTTCGAGAATGAAGGACAATCACCATGTATGTATGTATGTATGTATGTATGTATGTATGTATGTATGCATGTATGTATATGAGCTTAACTGTAGCCTTTGGTGGGGGGAACAAAGTAAAAAGCGGACAGCAGAAACAAAAAGAAGACTCACAAGGAAGCAAAGAGAAGATGGACAGCTCTCAACACAGTGTGTAGTATTTCTTATATAGGCTTTCTTGAAATGGAAATTTATTGAATCCTCTCACATTCTGCTGTGCATATGACATGCTTTCCCCCCTTTTCTTATTTTGTATGTTTCAATATTTAAGTTTGCTATAGGTTTATTTTTCCTTTTTTTATTATGTATTTAAGTTTTAGTATTTAGGGTTTAAATTTTTTAAAAAAACAACCCTTCCCCCGCAAACCTCGCCCAAGTGGTTTACTTACTCTTCCAAACAGTTTTTAAAGGCCTTCACAACCTGGCCCCAATCAATGTTTCCAAGATATTTCTATTCCATCTCCCCTGATGCTATTGTATCTTTGCAATGGTCACCACTCCCCTCCCCCCCATCCATGAAATACACTCCATGCTCATCCCTGCTCTTTCCTATCTTTTCAACTGTATTACTTCCTCCTCCTCCCCACCTAAACCCTGTATGATTCAGCCAAACTGGTCCACTTAGGGTTCCCTGCACAAAACATTTCCCCACTTGCAATCATGGTTTGTACACCCTGCCTCCAAGAAGAATGAAATGTTATTCCTCCTTATGTTCACTTTTTGGAATCTTTAATTCTCTTCAAGAAGACTTTGTGATTAGAGGTTAGAAGTTAGAAGCCTCCCTCCTACTGAAGTCACTTTATTAATTTTGCATGTGTTTTACATCATCTATTTACACTGTATACCCCAATAGAGTGTAATCTCTTTACTTAACAGTACAAAGTACTGTTTTACTTTTGTCTTTATAGCTCCAGTGCCTATCATGGTGCTTCACACATAGCAGGTATTAATATATATGCTTGTTAACTGATCATGCCTCCTTAATATTTTTTATCTAGGCAAAAAATTCCTAGTTCCTCAAGTTATTTGTATATACCATAGTCTTTAGACCTCTTGCTATTCTGTTAAATCGTATTCTCTAAAGATGAGTTGTAGTCTACTAGGGTAACAAAAAACAATCCACTGGGATTGGAGGGGAAAATCCATTAAAACTTCTAAATCAATAACATGCCAAAAATGACACTTCACTTATTCCTGAATTGCCATTTTTGTCAGCTATACTTTAAGACAAAACAATAATTTAATAAAATCTGATATAAAAATAAACCAAATTTTTGAAATTATTAAAAAGATCGCTTGAGGTATAGTTTTATAGATGAAGTGCTGTTAATGATGAACCTTACTTTAACTGTATATTGTGACTTGAGATATTAGTTAATAACATAAAGAAATCATGCTCAACAAGATATCTAAAGACTAAACTTCTACTTGCAAAAGTAATATATCACTTGCAAAAATAGAAACTGAATGAGTTTCAACAAATACCTCTATATAATTGGTAACAGAAACTGAAAATCGTATATAATACTTAAGCCCAGCCAGTGAAATATTTAATCAATTATATTTATGTATTTTTCAGATGTACCTTTTTACACCTCAAAGTTATTAAAACCAAGTTATCAAAATAAACTACATTTACAAAGCAGACTTTCAAACCACTCTATCAAAAAGTAGTAAACCAAAGTTGTTGGGTTTGTTTGGATTTCTTGGGGTGGGGGGCGGGGAGGACAGGGGAAAAGGGAAGGAAGTATGTTCATTTGTGCTGTTCTCACTAAAAAGTACTGCAAATAATATTTACTTATATAGACCCAAATGTAGAACTTTATTCTGATTAAATTTCAGTTACTAGATTTGGCCCTTTCACTCTGACACCTGTTAATAGCCTTTAAGCTTATGATCCTATCTTACTGTTGGTTACTTCTCACTTTCAACTACAGATTTGATAAGAATAAAATCTTGTCACCAACAAATTAACAAGCATTTATTAAGACAAGTATCATATCATCTAAGTCACTGATAAAAATTCTGAGAAAAGAACAAGAATACACTAGAGATCATCCTTCAGATATTGATACTTTAATCATACAAGTCTGAATCCTAGAATTCAACTAATTATGAATCCTCCCCACCCCTTTAATCCTCACATTTAAAAATAATTTAAAATGAAAAATAACAATTACAAATAATTGCACATGTATTGGTGAAGATTTTTATATAATGTACCTTGAAATAAAATAATGGTGCTAAATTACATGACCATGCTACCATGATTCAGATGCCTTCTCATTGCTGGAACATTTCTGGGGCTATTGCTGTAACTCTCCCATTGGTGAGTTCCTCCCAGAACCTTGATTTTTGAGGAAGAGTCCATGCCAGTCATCTTTTCTCTCCTGGCTCTACTCTTGACTTTCCAGACTTTGTTACCATCTAGTCCCTGCTTTTCAATTCCCTTTTTAATGTGTTGTCTTCCCCCGTCAGAATGGAAGCTCATTGAAGGCAGGGATTGTTTTTCCTTTTGTTTTTATTTGTATCTCTAATAGTCCAGCACAATGCCTAGCATGTAATAAGCACTTAATAAAAGCTTGCTGACTTAACCTATAGAGGTCCTTTCCAGTTCTTATATTTGGTTATGAATCAAACTATATAAATCCTCACCCAGCACAAGAAAATAATCAGCAGTACATAAAATACTTATTGACTGCATGTTGAGTCCTTAAAGGGAGGAAAAAAGTAAAGCAACAACTGATTTTTAATAAATTTAAGTAGTATATCTGATACAAAAATGGACATCAACAATGAATTTTCTATTCAGCAAGTGATATTTTTATTCAGTTTGTATACTGTTAGTGAATAAAGACATCCTCTCTTAAAAAATTATAAATGCCTTATTTTTACACTAATCATTTCAAAATATACCTTGCCTATTGGGATGATTTCTTTTTCTTTTTTTTTTTTTTGAGGGGGGAGGGCAGGGCAATTGGGGTTAAGTGATTTGCCCAATGTCACATGGCTAGTGTTAAGTGTCTAACTCCGAATTTGAACTCAGGTCCTCCTGACTCCAGGGCTGGTGCTCTATTCAATGTGCCACCTAGCTGAGCCCCATGTCTACCAATGAAGAGACTTATGTATAAAAGGTCAGTTAAGCAGAGAGAGTCAATAAAGATGCTATCTCTGGCAAAGTTAGCAACACTAGGCACCTCAACTCTCTACCTAAGAAAAAGTAAATGTTTCATCATCTATCCTCTAAGATCCAGGAAATAAGCTGCTTTTTGAGGTCATTCTGTGTATGTTAAACAGTTCACATTTTTCACAAACTAATTATGCACCTACCTATATTCCATCGTCTATATTTTGCATCATCAAATTGTTGCCGCAAGACTAGAAAATCTATAACATCTGGCATATCATGGTATCTAATTTGAAAAATACAACAAAAACAAAACATGAACAAGTTGATTAAAGCCAATAATCTAAATATATTTCTTAAAGCTTTGAAAACTTTTGCATCTCTGAGTGTCCCTTACTTCATTGTAAAGGCTCCTCCAGTTAGTTTACCAGTATCAGGATCTAGAAAAGCAAGCTTAAGGCAGCACAGTGTAGGCAAACCCACTTCATATTTTATGCCAACTATTTTCATTAATTCTTGCTCCTAGAGGAGACAAAAAGAAACAAAAAAACCCACCATGCTTTTAATTTAAACGTTTTGACTTAAAGTTTAGTATTTTGTGACTTTATCATAAAAAAAATATAGTAAGAACACAGTGAATTTCTTGAATTACTTCTTTTTGGGGGGTGGGGTGGAGGTTGGATTTGTGATTTCATTAAGTATACGGAACTTCTGGTGAGGAAATTGCTTCTACCAAATCAGATCAACAACTGCTCTGCATCTTTTAGTATTACAGAGTTCTTTCGGGGGGGGGGGGTGCACTTAAGAAGTTAAATGACTTAGTAGTCACATATGTCTCTGTCAGGAGGGTCTTTATCCTCCAACCTTCAACTGTATCCAATATGCCATGCTAACTCTCAAAATGTGTTTTTCTAGTAAAATTTAAGATCAGAATGTCAGATTTATTTCACATAAAGTGTTAAAATTGTTGATATATAAAATATGTATCTGTCTAAAAGTAATCATAATACATTATGTATCAAACAAATTTCCCCAGTCAATAAATTAGATGAGTATTTTTACTGCATAGTCAAGATAATGTAATAACTTTTAAAATAATTCTTAAAAAAGAAAAAATACTGTTTACTCTTAAAAAAGTTTTAAGACAAAAAACTAGTGCTATTTATTCTCGAAGTCAAAATATCTGTATTATAAAATGGTTTCTTCTCATTAATAAGCCTGAATTAAAAAAAAAACTTTCAAAAAACAATTAAATTTTTTTAAAAGATCACAATAAAAGAAAAATTATAGTACCCGCAATTCCATTTTATGCCATGGTTGTTTTTTTGGATTAATGCTATATATTTTATTTTTTCGGGCCATTTCAACATATGCTTCATGTCCTTGTCGGAAATAGTAAACCTAAGAAAAAAATTAACAAAATGAATGTTATAGTTGCAAAATACAAATGCACCACTTTTGACTCAAAATGCAAAATCCACTAAGTGTTATGTTGCAGATCTTAAGCTAAAAGAATGAACTGTTAAATTTCAATTGGTTATTATGCTGACACTATTTAACTACAGCCACAATCAATCAGTCCAAAAATTTGAGTATGCACTATGTGCTAGGATTGTGCCAAGTGTGGAGAAAACAAAGAAAGGCCCTGGGGGTGGAGAGAGCAATTAACTAGATATATATAAGATAAATACAGAGTAGATGTAAAGTAATCTCATATGGGGAAGACACTTGCAGCTAAGAGGACAGCAGAATGAACAGGAGCTGAATCTTGAAGGATAAAGACAGAAATATTTATTATTGTAAATCAGAAATCCAAAGAGGAAAAAAAGAACTCTCAATATGTAGATCTCTAAAGAAGCTAAACGTTGCTGATTACAGAAAATTTCTAATATATTTTAGAAAAACCTACAACTAAAATATGAAAAATCTGTCAAAAATAATTTAAATACTACAAAGCTACGTTATTCTGAAATTCATACATGAAAACTGAAAGGTAGTGATGAATCATGGTTAGAGTCAGGTAGACCAGGGTCAAGTTCCAACTCTGACAAAAACTGGCTGTATGGCTCTGGGTTAAGATTCAATGCCCAGACTCACTATGATTCTAAGGTGAAAAGAAGTCTGATCTGTATTAGCAGAGAAGTTTCCACACTAGAAGTCTCTTATACAATAATGAAATCACAAGACTAGACAATAAATAATAATTAATTAAAAAACCAAATTAGCTTTGTCCTGTGCGCTCTTCTATTTTCTCTTCCCCCTCTATACTATTTCACTTGATTTCATAAGCTCCCACGGATGTCACATGGATATCATAAACTCTTCACCAAAACTGAACTCATCTTTCTCCCCAAACCCTCCCCCTCTTCATTCTATCAAGGGAACTACCCAGTCACCCAACCTAGGTGTCATCTTCAACTCTTTACACTCTCTCTTTCCATGTCCAGTTAGTTGCCAAGTAGGTGTTATTTGTACCTTTGGACTATCTCTCAAATAAACCCCCTTTCTCTACTCTGACACTGCTGCCAGCTCACATCCTCATTGACTCATGCCTAAATTACTTCGATAACTTGCCTACTGATCTTCTTTCCTCTAGTCTCTCTCTCTCTCTGTCTATGCCAGCCCATGCTTCATTCAGCTGTCAAAGTGATTTACCGAAAGATATTTATTATCTCTTAGCCCTATTCAATAACTCCAATGGCTCCTTATCACTTCTAGGATTAAATATAAAATTTTTTGTTTGCCTCTTAAAGACCATAACTTGGCCTCCTCTTATCTTTCCAGATTTCCTACATCTTACTTACTACTATATAATCTTGAGATCCAATGACATGCTTGATATTCCTCTCACAAGACACTTCATCTCCCAAATCCTTGCATTTTTACTGCCTGTACCCCATGCCTGGAACTCTTCCATCTCATCTCTGTGCCTCCTGGCTTTGTTTAAGTCTCAGTTGAAGGCTCATCAGGAAAAGGCCCTTTGTAGTCTTCTTTAATCTTAATTCTTTTTAACTGAGATTATTTCCAATACATCCCATATTTATCTTACTCATACACAGTTGTTTGTATGTTGTCTCTCTATTAGACTGTGAACTTAAACTCACTCTCTCTCTCTCTCTCCACAATGCTTAGCACAGTGCCTGGAACAAAGGAATTACTTAGGAAATGTTTGTGACTTAATGATAGATTTTTACTGAGTAAAAAGGATGAAGTAATTTTAAAATTCATGAATTTTTAGAGTGTTACTAAAAAATAATTAAGAATTCAAATCAGTATATTTCTCAAATCTAGAGTATTACCAAGAATGAAGTATTCCTTCAATTTGAAGATCTTGAAAAGAACTCTTTAATGTTAAAGACTTAGGTTCATGATATTCTTACTGTGAGGTTTGATAATAATATTTTTAAAAAACCTACTTTTTCTTAGTATCATCCATTTATATTAGCTTGAGATACATACTGAATTTGAAAATGCTGTAATTTTTGGAGGAAAAGACTATGGTATGATTTCTCATTTTAAGCTGGCCTCCAGTCCAGTCCTACTTCCCACCCCCAAAAGGTAACCACGATAACTATAAAAATTTTTCAGGATAACTAGGTGGCACAGTGAATAGAGCACCAGCCCTCGAGTCAGGAGGACCTAAGTCTAAATCCGGCCTCAAACATTTAACTTTTACTAACTGTGTGACCTTGGGCAAGTCATTTAACTCAACTGCCTTGCCTTCCTCCCTCAAAAAAAAAAGAAAAGAAAAGAAAAGAAAGAAAAAAAATTTCCAAAATGCAGGTGGTTTCGCTTTTTCAAAGATTTATCCAATCTGATAATGACTTAGGAATCTATTAAGCAATTCCAAAACAATTAGAATGTCTTACAGTCTAAAAATTGGGGCATGACACTATTGTTGTTAAAAAATCAAAGTAGCCAATTTTTACATGATGGATTTATAGAAATTTAACACACAAACTTCTCTCTCACCTCTATGAACTAAAATAATAAACTGTATTTTTAATGCCAATCTACTGATTTAAGAAATTATAAAAAAAAATAAAATACTACCAAAAGCTTTCCACTTCTCTTATACAAAATTTCTATTTAAATATATAAACACTTTTAAGCAATGTTTCTAAAGAAAGAAAATCAACACAATGAATATGTTTTATAAATATACACCTACATCTCTCTCTAAATATACACACACACTAAAAATACTGGCAGTACAAGATTTTTCTAATATAATTACAAGTTACTAGAACTTGGCATTAAAATCAACTGTAAAAAAGACAAAAAATGAAGGTCAATTATTAAATTGAAAGATACCTCATCTCCCATTTGTGGTACAAATGGACATCTTCGAGGAACAGTATCTGTAATCCATACTGAAGGCAACCATTCTTCTAACGTCAAACCATTTTCAGTCAATTCTCCAACAGCCAATCTCTAGAGAATGTTCACAAAATTTGAAAGTGAGTAGGATCACCATAAGTAGGTACTAACTTGATATACAACACATCTAGTGAAACATCATGAAAAAAGAAACATCAACTCTTCAATACAAAAGGCATACCCCTCACATCAAAAAAAACTCCATTAACAGGGATATTTAAAATAAAGCAAACTCTCTCCCTCAAGAACATTTTTTTTAACTGCACAATTTACACACTGGTTTCGTTGAAGTTAAAAAAAAAAAGTTAATCACTGCAATGATGAAGAAAACTGAGTTTTATGGTCCCTTCTTGTTCTAAATACACAATGCTGAGAATATAACACTTGTGCCCCAGAAAAACAATGACGGGTTTTAAATTGCATTAAAACACTACAAACCTTTTTTTTTTTTTTTAAATAGGGTACTGGGTGAATTAATTGTCTTGATTAAATAAGCATTTACTTAACATCTATAATACTCAAGGCATTATCTTAATTTTAAGAAAATTTTATATATTTAAGATTACAATATTTAAATTAATAAATGAATGTTTAATTTATTCCATCTATCTAAATGCTAATTTAAAAAAGAAAATGAAATTAGGGTACTCTTATCTGTAGCTTTAGCATTTTAACAATGTTGGGATTGCATGGAAAAATACCAGAGAATCTTAGGAAGGAACCTTGATGTTTATACATTCCAACTTTCTATTCCATGCAGCAATTCCTTCCATAGTATACCTAACAATTCGTTATCTATTTGAAAAGAATTCACCATCTATCAAGACAACTCATTCAATTTTTCAATAGCTCTAGCCGAAACCTGTCTCTGCACTGGTTCCAATTCTGCTTTCTGAAACAACAAGTAACAAATCTACTCAGTGTAGTAGGTATAGTATATCTCCATTTAACCTCTATTTCTCTAAGTTAAATATGGACATCTTCTCACATGATATGGTTTCTAGATCCTTTAATCACCCTGATGTAATACTAATAAAGATGCCTGCCCCCCCCCAATATTCTAACTTCAATATAGGCCTGATCCCATTGAACAGCAAGCCCACTGTACGAACCTAACAACTCCCCCCGCCCCATCCTAGTTTCTTCATATATGTCTCACTGCTCACTGGAACAACAGATATGTCCCTGAACTCTTAGTTCCTACAGAAACAGCAGGTGTGTCCATGTGATGGGAACCTAGCCTACTGCCTCTACCTAGTCACTGCCACAAACCCATTCCCACACAAACAGGTGTGTTCTTGTACTCGACCACAATCACATCATCTATCTAATCCAAGACAGGACCACAATACCTAACTATCTATCTTGACCAGACAGGGCCACAATAACTAGGCAATTAGAGGGCAGCATGACCAGAATGCTTAACCACCAAACCATACATGGGACCCCTCTCCTCCATCACCTAATCCCTTAACAAACTCCTCCTGCCTTTTTTAATATTAATCATATTCCTCTAGTCTATGTAAATTTTGATTATGTAATTGCATCTTTACCCTATAAAAATCAATCTTGCTTTCTCTGAAGCTGCTGGTTCCTCTTGGAATTTAGACTGCTTTATGAGAGGCATCAATCTCAATAAATACCTATACTCGGATAAGAGGTGGTTTGACCCTAAATTCTTTTGAGATGGTTCTATCACGACACATCATGAAACAGTTTTTGGGTGGGCAGAGCCCGCATCACAATAGTTTTTGGCGTGCCTAGGTTTAAACTGCAACAGTCCCTCTGGATATACCTTAGTTGGTAGGCCAGAATTGCACAAAATATTGTAGATGTAGGAATACAGGGAGAATAAAGGGACTATGAGATGTTTATAGAGATTATAGTCTATTTTTAATCTATTTTCCAGAATTTTTTCATTCTAACTCCTTTCACCCACTAAACATCTCAATAGTCATTTTCTAAACATGAACTAGACTTTACTGCCTATATATCTTCATTTTTACTATCATTTCCTATGAGTGGAATGTTCTTCCCATATAGTTTTACTCACTGAAAGCTTTAGACTAGAAGTTCACATTTAAAGCCCAACTTAATTTTACCATTCCTTGAAGATTTCCTTCAGCCACGTCAAATCAAGCATGATCTTTTTCCTATAAACTCTCACTGCAATTTATATTTTTATTATGGAGTTAGATGTCATCTTCTTCACTGTACTGTAATTTCCTTGAATGCAGGGACTGTGTTTATTCATTTTTATATAAGTAAATATTTTTGTACAAATTAAGTTTCTTTTTGTAGGATGAAATAAGATATTTATTTGTAAAGTGCTTAGCACAGGGGTTAGCATATAGCAGGTGCTTAATAAATCCTTCTTTTCCTTATTTGTATAAATACTTGATACTTCCTGGATCTATGAATACACTATTATGGATATTCTTTTTGGACCCTTCTACTGACAAAGATGATAATATCCAGACAATATCTGACAATATCCAGATTGACACGTGAGAATCGCTGTGGCTAAAATATTCAACTCATGGTGATGAGGTCTAATATTGAATAGCTTTGTCTTAGGAAAATTGACATAAAGACCTTCAGTGGGCCCAGACTGGAAGAATTTCCAGCCTAAGAGGATTTGATAGAGTTTGAACTAAACTGGAATAGCTCTTTGAGAACCCACAGTCATCTCAAGTGACCTTGAGAGACTTTTGATCTATGAATATAGCTCTATCAAAGGAAGGATATGAGGCTAGCTTAGCCCTACTTCGTAGAAACACTATGTTGAATCTTGGGATCAATGCATTTTCTAAATGCTCAGAAACTTTCTGGTTAATAATCTGTTTTGGACTTTTGCCAGATATCCATCTCAAAATTACAAAAACTTTTTTTTAGTATTTGCAGTTTCCTGAACCAACCATTTTCTTTTTTCGGAAAACTAAGAAATTTGTGCATATTAATTTTTCTAGCATCTTTTGCATTCTATAGGTTTTCTCAAAGATTTTTAACAGTGGTTGAAGATTATATCTGAAAAATAACATTTTAGCAAATTATTCATTTAGTCTGAAGGTAAGCTCACTTAAAGCATTCAGGTGTTTTGTCATCTCTTCTTCACCTATCATGGCCTACAGTTTCTAGTCTATAGTTTGTTCTTTTGATTCTAGTTTATGAAAACCATTCTTGCTGATAGAGAAGATGGGAACAAAACAGCAGCTGAATAGTTCTATTTTCATCCTGTGATGTCATCTGGTAACATTTTTGCAATCATTTCTGTGTTTTGCCTTCCTTTGTACACCCAGTTCTTAGCACAGTGCCTTGCTCATAGTAGGTACTTAATAAATCACATTTTCCAGTTCTCAGTGTCTAGAATGTAGTTCTTTGAACTTGCCATGTGTAGTTTTCATCAATTATCTTTGTTCTGCCCCTTCTGGAGAAGCAGTATAGAGAATATAGCGTATACTGAGTTAACCTTAAAACTAAGAAACCAAGGTTCAAGTTCCACCTTGATCTGTACTCTCTGTGTCACTTCTAGCATGTCATTTCACCTCTTAGCACTGAACAATCACAGGTCTAGTCTCTATATCTTTCCCAACCCCTTATTGAAAGAAATAAGGACATTTAACTACCAATGACAATTAAATGTCATGACTTAAAATAAAGATCAGACAGGAGAAAGAGAACACATCTCCATCTAGTTCAAAGGCTGCATATCAAGAGTTAAGGTACACCATGATGCTTAACACACCAACAGATGTTTTCAGAATGATCCACTATGATGTTGTTGACCAGGGCTGGTTCATGCCAGTCTGTTTGAGTCTGAGACCTGTTCAAGGATGAAACACAAAATCCTCTGTTCTGTTGATCAAAACCCTTCATAACTTAGTGCTACCATTCCCCTTAAACTCCCTCACACCTTTCTAATTTTCTTACACCTCACTATTCCTCACATGTACTGCTCAATCCTGTGACACTGGTCTCCTTGCTATTCTTCACAGAAGACACTTATCTTTCAGCTTGAAAGGGCCAAGGTCCCCTATTGTATCCTGGGCCATCTCCATTTGTCCTGATCCATATCTGGCCACTGGACTCAGATGGTTCTGGAGAAGAAAGCGAGGCTGGTGATTTTACATGGCTCTCCCTCACTTAAATCCAATTCACTTGCATGTCATGGCATCACCTCCCTAAGGTCATTGTTCTTTTGGAGAACGAAGGACAAACAGTAGTAAGCAGCAACTGCAGCAGCAGCAGCAGCATCTTTCAGCTCCAGGCATTTTCTCTAACTATTGCCCATGCCTGAAATGCTTCCTGTCCTCATCTGGCTTCCATTAAGTCCCAAGTAAAATCTTGTCATCTAGAGGAAGCTCTTCCCAACCCCTCATATTTATAGAGCCTGTCCCTTTAAAATTATTTCCAATTGGGGCGGCTAGGTGGCGCAGTGAATAAAGCATTGGCCCTGGAGTCAGAAGAACCTGAGTTCAAATCCGGCCTCAGACACTAGACACAATTACTAGCCGTGTGACTTTGGGCAAGTCACCTAACCCCAATTGCCCACCCTCCCCCCAAAAAATTTCCAATTTGGGGTGGCTAGGTGGTACAGTGAATAGAGCACTGGCCCTGGAGTTGGGAGGACCCGAGTTCCAATCTGGCCTCAGATACTTAACACTTACTAGCTGTGTGATTTGGGAAAGTCATTAACCCCAACTGCTCTGCCTCCCTCCCTCCAAAAAGCAAAAATAAATAAATAAATCTATCCATTTTTTCCCTATGTATAGTTTGTACATATTTGTTTCTTACATTAGATTATGGTTTTTTTGTTTTTGTTTTTGTTTTTTAGGGTAGGGACTGTCTTTTGCCTCTTTTTATATCTCCAGGGCTTAGTATAGTATCTGGCACATAGTAGGCTCTTAAAAATGTTTTTTGAATAACTTTCTGAAAGTAGAATGAAATCAGATGGACTTATTAAATGAATTTCAGCAAAAACTTCTGCCTAAGTGGTAGTAGTTTAGAAATATGTATAATAATTTAATATGCCCAGTCAATGATATATTTCTTCAATTTGTAACTATGTATTTTTGAGATTAAACTTCTTCAGCTATGAAGGAGACATGGGCATGTTTGTTGGCAGTAGGAAGCAACCAGTGGAAGTGAGTGATTGAAGATTAATAAGACAATGTCAATGATAGATGAGTAATCAACTGGAGAATATGGGATGGAATGGGATCACTTTTACTTGTAGAAGGGTTTATTTGCCTTTGCAAGGAGAAGATATACCTCTTCATGTGATCCAAAAATGAAGGAGAAGATAGTAGCATGAAGTATCGACTGATATAAGATAAGAAAGAGGAACCTCTGAGAATGGCCTCAAATTTTTCACAGAAATGAAACAATATTCTCAACTGAGAGGGTGGGAACTGTGGAAGGTTATGATGAAAGGTTGGGGAAGGGTTAAAGTAAGCCAATGAGAAAGAAAAAGGATCATCTTGCTACAGTGAAAGCTCAATTTAGATTATGAAACAAACTCATAGTGGACTCAGTTAACAGAGTTTCATGATTTTCTCTAGTTCTGTTCAACAGCATATTCATAGGAACAAAGGCAATAGATGGCTTTAAGTAACCTAAAATCTGGGGTTTGTCAGTTCAAGATCTTTGATATATTAGAAGGGCAAAAGACTTGAGGAGAGGGTGGATTTGAATTGGTTACCTAGGGGTCAACATGGGGATGGGAAGACAGTGTAGCCAGTGTAGGAGTGATGGCTGACTAAACTTGGGGGTAAAAGAACTAGAGATTTTGGTGAAGAAAAAAACCAGGATTGGGTGTTGGAAGACAGAGGGAGAGGTAGAATGACAAGAGAAGGGAATTTCAGAGATCATGAAATGGATGCAGAACACTTATGGGTGATGGAAACTGGGTGATGGAAACTATCAAACATCAGAGATTATGGTGGGATTAAAGATGGAGGTCATGGGAAAGGAGCAGATAATATGTTTCAAAAATTAGTTATGTGTATATTGAAATCCCCTAGTACAAAGGGCAGTGGCTGGGGAAGAGGGAAATACTGTATGCTAGACACTGAACTTATTGAATAAAGAAAGGGGAGGGAGGGGGTCAATAAATACCTATTTTGAATCTTGATATGGACTAAATTAATCTCAAAGGAGGAGGTTAATGAGTGATGCCTGTAGAAGAAGGGCCTGGAAGTAGCAATGGGAATAAGGAGTAATCCAACTCCCTCACTAGAAGTCAAGGGTATAAGTAAAATTGTACCAGTACTGAAAAATTGTAATTAGTACTGCCCAAGAAGGCTGTATAATCACTCTGGATCATGTCTCAGTGAGTTAAAAAAGTTAGCAAAAATAAGAAAAGAAATAGTATAAATCTATTATGTTCCCTCTGCAGCAAACACATTCCAGAGAGCACAATGGAAGCATTGTATCATTTAGAATAGGAGCTTGTAAAATTCTGAAAATGTACTAGAAAGAACAATGATAAAGAAAACCATGCACAAATTCTTCCATCCAGTACAGAATTGCAAAAAATGACTGCCAGAATCCTGTGGAAGTATTGAGATGAGAAAAGAAAGGGTAGATAAAGTACAAAATGGTTGAGTCCCATAGTAGGACACAGGGCCAGAGCAGTCTGATTCAATATCCAGTCAATCTGAGTCTATACAAGGCCCAGACCCTGGGCAACCCTGTGGAAGGTAGCATCTAGTCCTAGCCATTAAACTGAATTGATAAATCTAAGACCTGAATTTTTGGGGAAAAAAACTAGCAGAAATAATTAACTAATCTGATTAATGATAAGAGAGGAAAATCAAATTGTTACTATAAAATAACAAAGGATAATTCACAAAAATTGAAGGAAAATAAGGGAAACTATTTTTGCTTAATTACATAACAAAAAAATCATATAATTCATATGAAAAAGTTGAGTACTTACTAAAATACTTAATTCTCAGATTGTCATAAGAAAAAAAAAAGACTATATGTACAACATAATATCAGAAAAAGTGTTTTTGGCAGACCGTAATTCTCTTTCCCGTCTCTCAAGATGGCAGACCAAAAGCCACTCAAGGAAAAGAAGGTCAAAAAGGAAAAAAAAGAGAAAAAAAAGGAAGATGTCACTGAAAAGTTCAAAAAGTCTCAAAAGCATTGCAGTCGGAACCCCGTCCTGGCCCGAGGGATCGGTAGATACTCCAGGTCTGCCATGTATTCCCGGAGAGCCATGTACAAGCGGAAATATGCTGCCCCCAAAACCCGGATCGAAAGGAAGAAGAAAGACAAAGTGCCTGCTACTATCTCAAAGCCTGTTGGTGGTGATAAGAATGGAGGAACTTGAGTGGTAAAGATTCGCAAAATGCCTAGGTATTACCCTACTGAGGATGTGCCTAGAAAGCTGCTAAGTCATGGCAAAAAGCCCTTTAGCCAGCATGTGAGGAGACTTCGAGCTAGCATCAAGCCTGGTACGGTTCTGATCATGCTCACTGGCCGCCACAGAGGCAAGCGCGTGGTTTTCCTAAAGCAACTGGCTAGTGGCTTGCTACTGGTGACTGGACCTCTGACCATCAACCGTGTTCCTCTGAGAAGGACCCATCAGAAATTTGTCATTGCCACTTCTACCCGAGTTAACCTTTCAGGTGTGAAAATTCCAAATCATCTTACTGATGCTTACTTCAAGAAGAAGAGGCTCCGTAAACCTAGACACCAAGAAGGAGAGATTTTTGACACAGAAAAAGAGAAATACGAGATTACAGAGCAGCGCAAGGCTGATCAGAAAACAGTAGACTCTCAGATCCTACCCCAAATCAAGAAAATTCCTCAGCTCCGTGGCTACCTGCGTTCTGTCTTCTCTCTCTCCAATGGAGTTTATCCTCACAAACTGGTGTTTTAAATGCCTTGCAGAGAACACTTATTAAAATATTTGCAATAGTAAAAAAAAAAAAAAAAAAGTGTTTTTTAACTAGCATAATGAACTTTTCCTCCTACTTCCCAAATCTTACAAGACCAGAGGGAATTACAAATTATTTCAAATACTGCAATAATAATTCATCCCAATATTTCAGAAACTATTTGAAAAACAATAACAAAAAAGTAATCCTACCAAATTCCCTTATATGCTGCAAATATGGTCTCCATCTCTAACCCTGAGAGTTTAAACAGAGAAAGAAAACTATAAACCCATATCCCTACTGAATACTGATATAAATATAAAAAAACAACAACAAAACATTAGCAAAAAGGCTCAGATAATATATAAAAAACATATAATATAACCAGGTTGGATTTGTACCCAGAATATAGAGTTGATTCATTATGAAGAAAAATATAAAGACATTAGGTCACATGAATAAAAACCATGATTATATTAATATATGCTGAAAAGATTTTGAACAATTCTGAACACATTCAATGCTAATTTCAGTTGAAAGCACCCAAATTAATAGGAATAAACAGATTTTCCCTTAAAATGGTTAAGTAGTATCTATCTAAAACCTAAAGCAAGCATTATATATGACAGAAAAAAAATTAAAGGTTTTCCCAATTAGATGAAGAGTATAAAGCAAGTGCACACATGATCACTATTGCTATTTAACAGAATTTTTAAAATGCCTGCTATAGCAATCGGACAAAAAAATGAAATTGAGGTAGTAAAAAACCAAAAACTATCAATTTTTATGATAATCTATCTTAAGAATGTTAAAAGAGTAAACAAAATTTTTAAAAAAACAACTTCAAAGTTACAGGATAAAAAATAAACCCACATGTATCACACTAAATACCAACAAAATTCAGAAAGATCACAGAATTGTCATTAAAAATAACTATAGAATGCTTAAAATACTCAGAACACTATCTACCAACAGATATGTGAAAACTGTATGAATACAGCTACAAAAAAAAAAATTCTTTATAGAAATAGACAAAGCTAAATAATGGGAAAAGTATTTATTGCTTGTGGGATGGCCTAGCCAACACAATAAAAATGGCAATACTATCTAAATTAATTTACTTATTCAGGCCATACTGAACAAACTACTATAGGATTATTAACATCTCAAACATTTACTGAGATATATTCCAAATGGAAATATAACTTAGATATAAAGGGTGACATCACAAACAAATCAATGGAGCAAGAGAGAAATTCCATTTCAGGTCTAAGGCACAATAGGAACAGAATATAAAATGAATATTACAATAAACTCAAAATGGATATGTGACCTTAACATTAAAGATCACACCACTGAAAGATATTAGAAGAGAATTAGATCATGGGTAGGAAATACATTCATTCTTTACTAAACATAAGATAGAGATAATTATAAAAAGATAATTTTGATTGTATGAAAAGTTTCTCTAAGTAAAATTAATACATATGACAAAAAGGGAAATAATCAAATTGGAAAAAATTTTCATGTTAAAGTACACATATCAAAGATAAATAAACAACTAACAAAAGTGTGAGACCACAGGTGTTTCCCAATGGGGAAGCAGCCTAAGGATCTGAACATACATGTCTCAAAAGAACAACTGTCAACTATTAACTATCATGTAAAAGAATGATCAAAATATCACTAGTATTAAGAAAAATGTAAATCAAAAACAACCTTGAAATTTCACCTCACAACAAACTGGCAAATATAATAGATATATTATATATAATAATTAATGTTGGATAGGTTATAGGGAAGATCGGCACTGCAATGTATTGTTGCAATGAGATAATTTTGAAAACCATTTGTAATTATGGAAACAAAGTGAGTTAAATGTCTATGTGCTTTTAAAAATCCAGAGGTTCCATTGGTACATATATGCTACCAGTAAGTTGTAAGAATGTTGTTGAGGCATCTTTTTTTAAAAATGCAGAGACAGAAGGCAAGAAAGAAAGCTCAGAT
This sequence comes from Gymnobelideus leadbeateri, assembly GCA_011680675.1. Classification (NCBI taxonomy): domain Eukaryota; kingdom Metazoa; phylum Chordata; class Mammalia; order Diprotodontia; family Petauridae; genus Gymnobelideus; species Gymnobelideus leadbeateri. The sequence goes on along the minus strand of WOXC01003755.1, from coordinate 1,284,342 downwards.
AAATGGAATGCTTTTGAAAGATAAAAAAGAAAAGCAAACTGCACAACTTACTTCATATTCACATACCATTTTCTTATCTACTATACATAAATATTCATTTTAGCTGGTATCTGTTAAATTAAAAATGATATAATGCCACTTAGGGTTGGGGGTGTGTGTGTGTGCGTGCACCAGTGGGTATTTATTAACTAACTGATGATTAGTGAATAAAGATATATTATAGGTAGCAGAAAGTGAACATACTGTCCTGATATTTTAAAAGAAGTAGAGAAACAAGTCTGAAAACTGAAGACTATTCAGTTTGACTTCTAGTTCAATTAGGAGGATCAGGAATTAGTTGTTTTATAAGTAGGATCTATGTGTCATTTTGGAAATGTTTCAAGGATGGTCCCCAAACAAATCATGTCTATTTTCTAAGGACCAGTCTAGCTAAAACACAAGGAATCTCATCAGTCACAAACAAGATTTTTGTTTAAGGGACCAAGGCTGATGAAATGAGATATGATGAATTCTTTGGCTATGACAACATATGAAACAAAGATAAATAAAAACATTTTTTCTTCGTTGTCCATATATCTTGGATACCAAGGCCTTTTCAAAGGAATTTAATATAAAGAAATTTGTTTTTAAATTTATTGGGGGGGGGGAGGAAAGGATTATGGGGATTCTCTCATCTCAATGCCTTTTCATAGGCCACCAGCAGGTAGGGGTAGCTAGGAATAGGAGAAGCCCTAAGCAGATACTTGATAAAGTTAGGTTCTCTAAGAGGCAGAGATCAAAAGTGAGCACACACTAGGCAAACAGGGAGACAATAAAGTATAATGACAAATATACTGGAAAAGATGGCTCTAGAAAAAGGGATATAGAACAGACAGAAATTTCAGAGACTACATATCATAAATACAAAGCTAGGAGAAAACAAATGAGAAGAAGTATAGCGTGTTAAAAGTTCCAATCTGACCTGCTGAAATGAGTTATTGATAAAGAAAAGAGGAAATAAAAACCTGAGGAAAAAGAGGAAAAGAAGAAATAAAAACCTGAATATAACAATTTCATGCAAAAGTTTAACTGGTAGAGATCACTGATTGAAATGAGTGTCTCAAAAGACCTTAAAACTGCCTTAGATCATCAAAAACTTGCTTTACCTGTCAAGTGGATGAGAGATAAAGGCAATACACATTCAAAACATAAATTTGTTTGTAAAATAATACTGAGGACAGTTAAGGACTATATATTGCTTCATAAAATAGTCAGAAATAGTGAAAGGAAGAATTATTTAAATTAAGTCTGGCAAAAGATCCAAAGGTGGAGATGACAATTTGAGGGTGTTGAAGCACTGACAATCAAAGATTATAAAAGAAGAAGCCAATGGTGATAAAGAAATCTCAGACTGAACAAAGGGAAACCAAGAGATCATCAACAGCTATGAACCACTATGTCTACATTCCTACTTAAATAAAATTTTTATGAAAATATTCTATATGCATTGGCATCCTTGGTGAGTGTACTATAAAGTAACAGGTAGGCTTTTGCAAGCAATAATGCATAGCTTTTGCTCCACATCTTAATGATCGCATAACTATGTTCTCAAGATGCAGAGAATGCTAAGATTCCAGTTGCTCATTTTTGTCAACAAGGTTTTCTATACCTATGTGAAAAATCACACAATTCATTGCAATACATGTGTAATGGCAAGCAGAGAAGTTAATATCTTGTTTCAGCTATTTAATTACCTAGCACCTTGTTTCAAGTTGAGCTTTGCCCATGATTATATCAAGATTTTTGTTAAGAAATAGAACTTGTGAATCCCTGTTGCTGAAGCATCAAGAAGGGGCGGAACAGGGAGGAGTTTAATGACCATATATAAGGCGAAAAGAGCAGAATTTAGAAGGGGAACTTTGTGGTGACCAGGCACTCTTAGTCTTTTCTGTCTGTGTTGATTTTTGTGTGAAGCCCAGGGACCTTACGAGAAGCCCTGAAAGAGGATTTTCTCATTGTCTAATTACAGAAGTCCTGAAGGAGGGTTTTTGGAGGTCCTGGAACTATGAGGACTTGTGTTGAGTACTCAGATGTAGTTCGTGGGTTTGTGTTGAGTTCTTAGACCCTGTTGGTGGATCTATGTTGATTTCATAGGCAGATAGTGAATTGATGATGGTGCCGACAATGTGCATAAATGTTATTGTGGCTTTGTTAAGCTTTGTTTTCCCAGGAACAGAAACTATGAAGGACCTGAGGTGGACTGGACATTGAGCTTCAATATGGAATGGGAACTGGACAAGGATCTGGATGAAGAACTGGACAAGGAACTGAGAGCTGCCTGCCCTTTAATCCAGGTAACAGTTGGGTAGATTCAGGCAGGAGCTGGGACCACGGAGGAGGAACCATGGAATCTGAGAGCAGCCTCTTGTCAAGATAAAAAGACCACTCCTTGAGTATTTAATGCAGACTGAGAAGGTCATGATTTACTTTGGCCTAGGGGTGGGAGGACTTTGTACTCTGTATCCTGTACCTCTTCAGGATGATTGAATTAAGGATGACTAGAAACTAACTTCCAATTAAGAAGACTTTTTGACTGAGAGATTAAGACAATGTGACCTGGGGTAGAGAACTTTGACCTTTGTACTTAGTGTTCCTTAAGGAGGCTTGCTTCTTAAGAATGAGTGAGTTAAGGACTTACTAAATGTTTGCACTTTGTTTAAAACTATGTGGCCACTTTGGTGAAAACTATGTGGCCACTTTAGTGATAAGCTGTTAAGTCATAACATTGTGAAAGCTGCACTTTGGTTTCTGTGAATGTTTTGTCTTAGTTTGTTACTGGATAAATAGAAAGTTCACTATACCATGTAATCAGAACCTTGAAGCTGTTCTGCTGCAGTCCTCTGGAAAGCTGCTCATGCTTGGCTTTACAATATGTCAGATATAGTCTTGTTTGATAACCTATTTTGATCATTAATATCAAGTGAGACATAAATCAGAAAATGCCCAAGGTGTTCACAATCTTCATAAGAGATTGAACAGAGTTCAGATTGAAGGGATTCCCTGTATTTGGTGAAGTCATCTCATCTAGACAATCCTATTTACAGATAACATTGGCTGATGATTAAGATACAGAATACTGAAAAGTCTTCTACATAAGTTTGATAATCATTCAAGAGTTTAGCCTAACTTTACACATAAGAAAAAGTAAATGGATAAAGTCTATGAATGAATTATGCACTTATTAAAAGAGTTTACTAAGTGCTGGGGATACAAATAGAAAAGTATGACAATCTCAGATCTGAAGGCACTCTCTAATGGAAGAGATAACATCAGGAAAGTTTCAGGTGCAAGTAAAAATACACACATACACAAACACATACAAAATTATAACTATGTATAAGTGCGCGCGCGTGCGTGTGTGTATTTGTATAAGAAGATATGCAGACAACAAGGCATAGTGAAAGACAGCTGGCCTTGGAGTCAGAAAAACCTGAGTGGAGTCCTACCTCTGACATATTCTGGCTGTAGGACCCCTGGGTAAAGGACTTACACTCTCAATGTCCCAGGCAACTCTTAGAATATAAATTTAAGAACAAGAACTATTTTACATTGGTAATTTCTTATACCAATGAAATAAATCCCCACCTTCCAAAACAGAAACCTACAACTACAAAAGATGAAATAATCACATGCTGAGAACTAGAAAAAAAATAACAAGAAAACCAACAGAAAGGCAAAAAAGGACAAGACTCTCAAGGGAAATAATAAAAATCATTGGGAATGAAGATGGACTAGTAGTGGCAGGACTCAAAACTATTATTATAAAGCAATAATTCTCAAAAAATATGGTTTAAAAATAGAAAGATTAATTAATGGAACAGATTAACTATGTAATATGCACAAGGAAGTATATTTAGTATACTAGTATTCGGTAAGTACAAAGATGCCAGATACTGGGATTTGACAAAAACTGCTAGGAAAATTGTACAGCAGTATGTAGATTTAGATCGAAACTTTATTACCAAGAAAAGTTCCAAATGGATGTACAACAATGATATAAAAGGTCATATATACCATAAAAAATTTTTAAAATTGCACAGAAAAAGGATACAAGATAAAAATGTGTAATTTTTTATTATATATAAAGTTACTGTACAAACAAAATCTAATCAAAAAGCTGTGATTAAAGGCAAATAATTAAAAGGGGGGGAAAATCTTTGTATCTAGTTTCTCTGATAGAGGTTATATTCCCCATGCTATATAAGGAACTGATTCAAATTTATATGAAAATGAGTCATTCCCAACTTCATAAATGGCCTAAATATATGAAGAGGTAATTTTCAAGAGAATGATGTTAACTGCTACCCTCTATACAATGCCTTAAGGACTGAGAAAGGGCTTACAAATATTCTAATTCTTGTGCTATTATTACCCTCACTGTCCAGATGAGGAAAGTGAAGCAGATAGAGCTTAAGTGATTTGCACAGGGTCACAAAGCTGTAAGTATCTAAGGCTGGATTCGAACACTCAGGTCTTCCTGACTCCAGGTTTAGGACTCTACCCCCAGTGCCACCTAACTGTCTCAGGATATCCATAGACATACGAAAAAAATGCTTCAAAGCACTACCAATTAGAGAAATAAAAAAACAATTCTGAGATCCCCTCTAACACGAATCAGAGAATAGGAAAATGGTAACATTAATATCATAAAAATAAGACAGTTTGAAATTTTCTTATAAACTAATGATGAATGAAATTAGTAGATCCAAGAAAATAATTTATATAATAATAACACCGTAAAGACAAATAGTTTTGAAATCTTTAAGCACAATGATCAATACAATGACCATCAAAGATCCAGAGGACTGACGAATGTAATGTACTACCCACCTCTTCTGAGAGAAGTATATACATATACAGACATATACTTATAACACACACACACACACACACACACACGGAGAATTTACTTTGCATGTCTATGTATATTTGTTAAAGGGTTATTTTTTATTTTTTATTTTGTCTTTTTTTAATGGGATAGGAGTGTGGAAAGAAAATAAATTTGTTAATTAAAACAAATTAAAATAGGTTTTAAGGGAAGAGGTACTACAGCTGTGGAATATTGCATGCATTTTCAAATGTGGTTATTCCATGATTCCATGATTTGTGGCCATTCAACATGTTTAGAAAATACTGATACTTGTTCAATGCCAAGAACTTTGGTCCTGGGTTTTCAATAGAACTGGGTGTAGCACGTACTTACCAGACTGCATTTCCACAGGAATTGCTTCTCAGAATGATGATTGTGGACACAGGGGCTGGAAGCATTGCTATTCGAAAAGCTCTTGGGTTCAGAATCCTGGGCTCTTTCCCTCAAGGGTCTAAGTGGGGGTGGGGACAAAGTGATGACCTGCCTGGCACATGATACCTCCTCTCTCTTCACCAGGGTGCGTTGCTGCTTTAGCTAGACTGGCCTGCCTGCCCTTTGAATAGGGATAATAAGCGCACCTACCCCCCACAGTTATTGTGAGGATAAAATGAGATAACATTTGTATTGCACTTTGCCAATTATAAATGCTAGTTATTTACAAAGACAGCTAGATGGGGAAGTTGATAGTGCTGGACCTGAAATCAGAAATGTCTTAATTCAAATTCTGTCTCAGACGCTTATTAGCTATGTGACCAATCAAGTCACTTACCCTCTGCCTGTCTCAGTTTCCTTATTTATAAAAATAGGCATAAAAGCACTTATCTCTCAAGGATGTTGTTTGCAAATCATAAAGGCACTTTGTAAATGTGAACTACTGATTTTATTTTAAAAAACATAAGCCTTCTATAAAAATAACCATTTTTCTCTAGAAATATAATGAAAATATCCCATCATTTTGATGCTTAATATGGTACCAACCTTTTGCTTTCTCTCTTTGGGCTTCTTTTTCTTTGGTGATGTTGGTCCATCTTTTTCTTCATTTCCTTTTTTCCTTTCTTTTTTAATTTGCTTTTGCTTCTGTTTTTCAGATTCTTCTTCATCCTCTGAACTGCTTTCTGCTTTCTTTAGTTTATGTTTAGGAACTTTCTTTGGTGGCTGCAGGTTAATTCCTGCATCAGCTGTCCAATCAGAATAATCACTAGAATAATCACTACAAATGTGGACAAAAAAAAAATCCTTAAGCCTGCTTATTTGTCATTAAAATAATAAATAAAAAGTAAAGTAATGAAAAAAAAATGTACAATTACAGGACTCACTAAAATATTGTAATTGTTTCCAACACATCAACTTCTGAGAACTTTCTAAAATATTGTGATTACCTAAACATTTCTAATTACCACGACTAAGTAAAAACTGAAATTTCCCTTTCATAAAAGTTCATAATAAAGAGGTGACATAAGAGATAGTTATTAATAGTACTTATAATGAACATTTTTAAATTCTGAAAAATAATAAACCCCCTAAATTATTTTAAACTATTTTTCCAGTATTTTTTTTCCTAACAGCAACAATTTTTTAACATCTTTAATTATTTAGAATTTTTCTCTCTTTGATATTAAGGAATGGAATCAATAAGCTTCTATGCAATAAATATGTATGTCCTAATAGCATACTAGTGTCATACTGATGTCATCAAAGAAATGTATAAGGCAGAAAAGAAGGTTGCTTGGTCTTGCACAAGAGGGACAATTTATGGATAAATCTTGAGTAAGTGTATTAATACTACCCCTCCCAATACTAAGCTATGGCCCCCAATACATGGAAGCACCCTTATTAGTGGACTTCAAGGAGGATATGGACAACAGATACATACAATAGCCAAGCTTACATAGTTTGTAACCTAAATTGTTGGCACGAATATACACCAAGGAGATCACAGATCCACTCTGAATATTTGAGTCGTACTTATGAGAAATACAGTATTACATAGCTTTACAATGTTTATTCAAACAGTAAGTACATATATTGAATAAATGTAGAGTAGTCCATGAAAGAAAATATTGCTCTCAAGTTATAGAAGCCTCTGCTTTTGGCCACTGATTTGGGAGTTAAAAGAGTTCTGTAACTTTGACGGTGCTACTATCCCCTAAGCCAGAGGACATTCTAAAGCTGGTACTACCATGGGAGCTACCACTGTGGAAAATTCATGATGTTATCACCTAATGTGGGATGATCCCTGCCATTAGGCCAAGAACTAGTGTATTAGTTGATCTTTTTGTAGTAGAGAGACGGCTACAGTACAGTAGTACATATGAGTAATTAAAATCCTCATCATTCATTATATGTCAGGCTTACAATCTCCTTTCTTGAATGGCTCATCTATTTTTTCTATCTAAATAATGTAGCCATCAATGACAATACTTTTGTTTCTAATGTCATTGAATTTCACCCACATACACTACATTTCTCACATTCTAGTTCTTTCACAAATATATCTTAATATACAATCCTGAAAAGGTATAATGAATTTTTAAATTTTCCTTTGTTCTGAATGGAAACACCAAATAAAGCAAGCAATTGCACATACAGAGTAACCAGAATTGTGAATGAAAAATCAAATTTCTAAATAAAATATATTGAATTCACTGTGTAACTTTGGGCTTTCTTTTTCTTCTCTTCTGTGCATTTTTATGTTCTACCTTTAATTTTTCCTCCTTAAAAAAAATTTTTTTTGACAACCCTATTGATAACCTTCTTCTATCTCCCAGCTTATTTACAGCAAAAATGCTGGTCTATACTGATGAAGAAAGTTTCCCCCCTGAATTCCCTACCCAACAAAATGACAGGTCTGACCTAATCTATTGGCATTTGGACTCTGGCCCTCATCTTTTTCTTTTGAGTAAATTCTACCTTTCCCAGAGTCATATTCTAGTCATGAGTCTCATCCCATCAAAGTTCCATTAGTGCTTATAACTGACAGTAAAGCTTTAAAAAAAAATAGGAATCCAGTCATTTACCTTGAACTGCCATCACTGTGCCATGCTCTTTCTTCATCTTCTGATGTTCCACCACTAACAGCAACTATTTCACCTTCCTAATTAAGAGATATTTAATCTATTTTTATTGCACATCTTTGCAAAAATCAATAAAATCTGGAGATATTAATTAGGGAACTTTCATTATATAACCTATTTTTATTAATATCTGACATAAAACATAGGTTTTATTCATATAATAAAACATAATTTCTGAGTCACTCTAAAGTTCACAGAGATATAAATACTGTATACCTGGTACTATTATTTTCTTCTCTCTCTTTCTTTTGGAGGGGGGAAAGGCAGGGCAATTGGGGTTAAGTGACTTGCCCAAGGTCACACGACTAATGTTAGGTATCTGAGGCTGGATTTGAGCTCATGTCCTCCTGACTCCAGGGCCAGTGCTCTATTCACTGAGCCACCTAGCCGCCCCTCTACTATTATTTTCAAAGGACTTCAAAGATATGTAGAGATTATTTCAGAAAAAAAATCTTTCAGAAATTAATATTTTGTGGCCAATTGTTTAATGTACTCTTCACTTTTCTTTGTCTGGTGAGAAGGCCTGAAAAAAGGATCATAACTCTATTTTACTGATACTAATGAACTACTTTCACTAAACAGAAGCAAAGTATGAAAAACCCATGTATTTATCTAATCATAATAGTCTTAGAATTGGAGGCTTGTAGCTAAATCACAAAAATATAGTTGAGAATACTGGAAAATCTTGGCTTAATATTTAGAATGCAAAATAATGGACATTTTTGTAAGTGACAAATGCAGAAAACTAACAGTTCACTCAGAATTGTGGTGGGCAAAGCAATTTCCTGATTTAGAGTAATAATTCTTTTAATTCATCATTAAGCACTGAATTCTGTTATGGTCTTAAATCTTATGGCATCATTTAAACTGCATCAATCAATAGGACTATTTGTTCTTCCATGTCTATTCTTCAAAGGAAGTGTGCCAGGTAAGCTAAAAGCAGCTCTGTCACAGCTTTCTGTATAAGTGACATTAAACTGAAATGTGCTCCTTGACCAATCACTAGACTGCATTTTAATAACTTATTCATTGATCTAATTTAGGGGGAACCATTACTTTTTTCTTTTTCCTACGTTAGAATCTAAAAAAAATTAATCCCTTAACCTTTCTATGAGTAGATTATCAGTAAAATTTCAAAAGTTATAATGCTTAATTAAATGCCCATGAATATTTTTTAAAAATTACTGCCCTTCTCTGATGACCTATATAGGCACAAAATTGACAGTGCTAGAAATCATCTAGACAGCACTATTTTATGAATAAACTCACATCATGTTGTCAAATCTTTTTGTTTTTAATTTCATAAAATCTCTCATATAAAACCTCTCTACTCACAAAGTCACCATACTGGTACAGGCCCTTATCACTTTTGTATTATATTCATAGTTATGTGGATGCTTGCAACAACTTTGTAATTGGTTGCCCTGTCTCAAATGTTTCTCTACTCCAGTCCTGTCCTTCACTCAAATTTCAGTGGCTCCCTCATACTTCCAGAATAGAATGTCATTATCTTCTACTTAGTATTTAAAGCTTCAAATCCTGACCCCTTTTTTCCCTTCCAGTCTTCTAACCTTTGACTTCTCTCCACATATTCTAAGATCCAGCTACAATAGTCTATCTGCTTCCCCCCCCCCCCACATATTCCATTCCATCTATTGACTACGCAGGCTGTTTTCCATTCAAAGAGAGCCCTCTTTCCTTACCACTAACTGCTAGCTTCCCTGGCTTCCTTGACCATTTTAAATTTCATCTTCTGAAGGAAACTTTTCCTATCTTTCCCCCAACTACTAGTTTACTTTCCTTTAAAATTTATCTTACATTTATACTGTATATATCTTATATATGCACGGTTATTTGCATATTGTCTGCCTTATCAGCATGAAAGCTTATAGAGAGAGATCAGTGATCATGTTTCTGCTTTTCTTTGCATCCCTAGCCCTTATCACTATGCCTGGCATATAGTAAGCACTTAATAAAATGCTTGTTGCCTTACTCGATGAACATGGCAGTAGTCTTCAAGCTTTTAGGGGGCTAACAGGTAGAAAGGGAATATTTGTTTTTCTCGACCCCAGGGGCACAGAAATAGAGATTATGGCTAGAACTTCCCATCTTATGTATGACATAAGCAGAAACTTCCTAAGAATTACTTAACCAAAAGTGGAATGTTTATCTTGGGAGGAAACAGATTTATCTTCATTGGACATCTCCAAGCCTAGGCTTAGAATACTACTTACTTGCTGGCTAAGTTATATAGGGAACTTTAAATCTTATATAGGCTAGACTAGAAAATCTCTGAGATATTTAGCTCTAATGATAAATATTTCTGATTTTTACTTAAAATGAAATGGAAAATTCTAAGGATTAATTTTTACAGCATACTTCTGTAATGCTTGTTTTTTCTTCTAAAAATATAGCTTAATAGAATAAATAAATTTGGTGCTGTAAAATTGACACGGCATAATTTTAATATTTTCCTGTGTATGAATTGATCACTAATTGTTTAGGAATTACATACACAATTACTAAATATATATTCATGTATATGTATATATATGTTATATACACTATTACTATACAATTACGAAACTAATTGTTTAGGAAGAAAAACTTACTATAAAAACTACCTTTATAAAAATATAGCCTTTGTATTCCCAATCTAGATAGTAAACCTTATCAGATTAAACCTTTTAATTGGTTCAGTCATATCAGACTCTTTGTGAGACCATCTGGGGTTTTCTTGGCAAAGATACTAGAGTAGTTTGCCATTTCTTTTTCTAGTTCATTTTACAGATGAGAAAACTGAGGCAAAAGGAAAGTTAATTGACTTGCTCATGGTCACATAGCTAATAAGTATCTGAGGCTAGATTTGAACTCAAGATATTCCTGACTCCAGGTCTGTCAATATATTTATTAAGCCACGTCACTGCCCCATATTAAACTTCACTCATCCTGAGAAGTATTATACTGTTTTTCTAATGAAATAAATTGTTGAAGTGTTTTAGTTTATATTATTCAGAATAGGAAAAAAACACAAATTATGATTCCCATTCAAGTATACTAGATTAGATAAATCATAAAATTGTGTCATCTTCTATCTTGATATCTTTTCAAATAAAATTAACCTCTCATTAAGTACATAGGTCATCAAAAAGTTTTAAACACATAGGAATAATAGTTTTTAAAATAATAAAAATGTTTCATTACATGGAAGGGAAATCTCAATTTCTGGGTTCACTTTGGCCTTCTTATTCTGGAAATTACTTTTCATGCATTAAACTTCTCTATGAAATGATAATAAGGAGAATCAATGTTTAGCCATTTCTTCAGAGTGAACAGGATGTTTTATTAGGTAGAGATGGAGCATACAGACCCTCTATGGCCATTATGACTCCCCTTAATGAGGAATGATGTAGAATACATATGTACTGTTTGTGTCTACTGATCAGAATTTTATGTTTGCTGTTGTTTCAGTCCTGTTTTACTCTCTGTGACCCCATTTGTGGTTTTCTTGGCAGTGATATGGTTTGCCATTTCCTTGTCCTGCTAATTTTACAGATGAAGAACTGAGGCAAACAGGGTTAAGTGACTTGCTCAGGACCACATAGCTACTAAGTGCCTGAGACTGGATCTGAACATCTTCTTGACTCCAGGCCTAGTGTTCTACCTGCTGTGTCACCAGTTGCCCCAAGAATTTTCTTATGCATTCTTAATTTTAAAAGACTATGAAAAGATGGTTTCTCTTACAGTAAAGACTTTTTTTTAAAAATAAAGTTGTTTGTAAAATATGTCTACCTACCTGGGACTCTCAAAGTATCTAGAGTTCTCAGATTAGATACAGATTTATAAGGTGCTTTAACTTAAACAACTGGCTTAGAAAAAAAGTGTACATGGGAGGGACTACTACAATAATTTGCTGATTAGCTTGTGAACGCATGCCAAATTTCTGTCTGGAATGTAGTGCGTAACAGGAGAGAAAAGGTATCTGTTTTCTCTAAACTTAAAGACAGAGACTTTTTCTGATTATCTGGCAGAAATTATAAAAATTTATCTCAGCTATCTGTTTTTAAAAGCAACATTAATTATTATGGGTAAGGTAATTCTGCCAACAGTTAATTTGTTAACAGAGTGCTAAGTAAATTTTACATGTAGATTCTAAAGTGTGTGTCTGTGTTGTGTGTGTGTGCATGCAAATTTGATTTTTTTTCCCTTGCAGACATTGTCTTTACTTTCATTTCAACTATAATTACAATTGATGAGATCCCACCAACCGACTATAGACTGTAGGTTGTCTTAGTCAAAATAATTTTCCAGAATTCCTACAAAAACCTAAAGACAAATTATTAAACTTACATGTTTCCTTTGAGATAGTGCCTACTAATCTTTTTTTCTTTTTGATCTTATATTTTTCTGCTCTTTCAATTAAATGCAACATGTTATACCAAGTCAAATAAAAAACTGCAAATCTAACTTAATACTTTAAGCAGTAATAACACTCCTATAATTGAACATAGGAATAATAAACTGTTATAGAGAAATTAATTCATATTAGTATATGGGTGGGATCTTACATCTGAAGAACTATTGCCATTTTCTAACTCTTCTGAGGGTCTTGCAGTTTCTTCCAAGGCAGATCTTGTACGGTAGTTATGCTGATTAGTCTGTTGCTTTCTTGAGTCTCCAGTGTCAAGTAAATGATCGTGAGCATGATTCTTAAAGAAAAAAAAATCGAGTCAACTGTTTTACATCTAATGCTTTCTCCCTTTTAACACAAAAACAATATATGGGTAGATAAAAATTAACAGGTAGTCAGACTTTTATTGCAAGAAGTTACAATTTTAATTGAAACTGGCTGAAATTCAATTTGGAACTGAGGCCACTTCATGAAAATCAGCATAAATGAGTATAAGCTAATTTTTTCCTACTCTTTAATATGTTAGTAACATTACCCATTTTTTACAACAGTTAAAAATATCCCAGATTCAGAGAGCAAAATAACAAGTTGCTAATAATGTTATATTGTCAGTTATCATGAAATATAGCATTAATAACAATAAATCATTTGCTCTTACCAGCAAAGAAGAAAGATATTTCATGATAAAAGGTTCTAGTTTTGCTTATTAATGTCCTAAAAAGTATATAGTGTACTCATATATTTAAACATGTTATTTAGTCTCATTTTACACTTTTGTAATTTATTTCATACTAAAATTTTTTTCTACATTTCACAAGATTTTTTTTATACTTTACTTTTTTTAGGGTGAAATACCAAAAGACTTGATAAGTTTTCCCCAAATATGTCATGCTGTCTAGATAGTTTAATAGAAAAATTATGTGAAAAAATGTTTTATACAAAGTTATAACATAGCACAAATTTCACTAACCTAGCCAAAATCAATGCCCAAACCATTCCCCCCCAAGAAAACTGTAATTCTGAAAAAAGGAAGAATAACAGAATTGGTCACCAACTTTCAATTTTTTTCTTTCAAACAAGAAAGGTTCCATTGGTAAAGCTTATGCCAAGATTTAAATGCTTACCATCCAATTCTTCTTAAGACTAAAACTAATATAAAGTCAACTGGGTAATTTCAAAGAAACAAGTGTGAACAGTCTATTTTATGTCCCACAAAATAAATAAGGCTTTAGTAAGACTTAATACAATTGTAAAATTTGAAGGATAGGGGCAGCTAGGTGGTACAGTGAATAGAGCACCGGCCCTGAAGTCAAGAAGACCTGAGTTGAAATCTGGCCTCAGGCTCAACACACCAGCCATGTGACTTTGGGCAAGTCACTTATCCCCAATTGCCCTCAAAAAAAAAAAATTCTGAAGGATAGGAAAAATAGGTATCTGCTATGTATTGATTTATAAAAGTGATCAAAGAATTGCTCTTATTTTTTCATCATTTGAATCCAATTTATTTACTTCCTTTTTATATTAAATGTGGTATGATCTTATATACTGGGGGCTTGGTTATTAGGGGAAAAAAATTAACTTTCCAAGGTCCATATTCCCAAAGTTGAACTGGAGATATTTAAAGTTGTGTATAAACATTATAATTTACAAACTTAGAAACAAATCCTAAATGACCTCTTGTAAGGTAAGAGATGAACTCAGATAGTTTGGATCCAATTTGTATCTAACTACTCTAACTTAATTAGTTCTGCCATCTTCATTTACCTATCTAATTCACACAATCAACTACCCATTCTTTTTGGCCCCCGATACAAAAGAAACAACAGTCTAGCAAATGAGAAGATTAAATTTCATTTTGTATGACTAAACAACTATGTTTTCCAAAGGATGATATGTTAGAGTTGCAGAATCTATCAGGTAAGCGATAATCCAGTATGAGTCAGAGGAAAAAGAGCTATGGCAGTTCTAGATGAGTTCCTGCTCAACCTGATAACAAGAGAGATAATGCTGACTTTCTTTGATATGTATTCAAGTCTTAATAGGGAATCTCCCAAGACTTATAAAAATGGATGACAACTACTCAGTTATGGTGACTTAGTAAAACATAAAAGGATACCATCAGAAAGAATCTAAACTGTACTGACAAATATTATGAGATCTGGGCCAAGAAACTGAAGGCCAAAGGATATAAAGAGAAAAAGAGTGATTTGAAAAGCAAACAGATTGGTAAGAAGGTTGTTTCTAAGGATGGTATTTGGACTTTCAAGGTAATGCCTTAAAATAATAAAGTGATGACAGATTTCTGGCCAGACAGCATTTTTTTTAAAGGCTGCTAACAATGAATTTTGTAGGTGTCTCACAGATCTAATCAAAAGGACTTTATTTTAAAATGATTGGAGAGAGGCAGCTAGGTAGCACAGTGAATAAATAAAAACTAGGATGGCCTGAGTTCAAATATGCCTCAGACACGTAACACTGTGTTACCCTGAGCAAGTCACTTAACCCCAATTGCCCTGCCTTCCCCCCTCCAAAAAGCAAATAAAATAAAATAAAATAAAAAGACTGGAGAGGGAGAAATTGCCTATGTATACCTACCAAATTATATATCATACAAAGCAGCTAAAATAAAGGAAGAATAGCAGCAGCGGAAACAATATTCAGGAAAGAAGTCAATAATTAAATTGGCTTAAAAATGTCTATGCACAAATGTCAAAAGGTTAAGGAAAAAAATCAAGAGGAAAGAGGTACTAATACAAGAAAGCAAAGCAGAGTATACTTCAGGGGGTTAGGGGAGAGAGGAATAAAAGCTTATTTAAATGGAGCAAGGCTGGTAAAAGGGCTGGGATCAGTTGGGATCTGAAAAAAAGGTACACTGATGTGAAGAAATCAAAATATCAGAGGGAGCTTAACTGGAGGAATAAAATTTGGGTAAAAATAAACTGAGGGAGAAACAGAAGTTAATCTTGTCATCTGAGTATACTATAGACCAGGGGTTGTTAAAATATGGCAAGGGGTATGTAGATTTATTTTAGGGTGTTTGTGAAATTGGCTGGAAAAAAATTAGATCTTTTATTTTCAAATACCCTCTAAACTATAGCATTTCTTTCAGTACTTTAAAAAAGTTACTGTGAAAAGGGGTCTTGAGGTTTTACCAGACTGCTCAAGAAGACCATGAAACCCCCCCAAAAGATTAAAAACCCTGTGACAGGCCACCTGGACAGAAAAGAGGAAACATATATGGAGGACAGTCTTGGGGAAAAGATCACTGACCTGCCATAAAAACATGATATAGTATTATGGGGAAACTTAAATTACCCAACAAAAACAGATCAGCTAGTAATTTTTTTGCCTTTTGCTAAGTGATAGTTTTAGCCCTTAGAAGGGGAGGAAATAATTAGGGGAAATTCTATTCTAAATCTGATATTCATTAATAAAAATTATTTTTATTATTCATTATTTAATATTTCATTATTCATTAATAAAAAATCTGGATGATAGTGGTAGAAATAAGAACATTAGAAAGATGTCACCATTCCCTCCTCAAGATCATGATAGAGAATCCGAAAAAAGCTGGTTATAGTCTAACACGTACCTCAGATTTTGGGAAAGTAGATTTCAAAGAGTACAGTGGAAGGATAGATAGGATCCCATAGGATCCCACAGATTAAAATTCTATGGGAGGGGCGGCTAGGTGGCGCAGTGAGTAAGAGCGCCGGCCTCGGAGTTTGGATGACCCGAGATCAGATCCGGCCTCAGAAAATGAGCACCCACACACAAATAATGACTAGCCGTGTAACCTTGAGCAAGTTACTTAAACCCCAATTGCTTAAAAAAAAAAAAAAAAAAAAATTCTATGGGAGAAGTAAGTACACAAGGAGTGTTATTACTGATATTTGAGAAAATGTGGTGAACTGGAGAGGTACCACAGGACAAATGCGCTAATTTTCAAAAAGAAGAGAACAAAATCTGGTTCAACATCAAATTGGTGAGCCATTTCAAATAGACTGTACGATATACTTGATAGGCCTATATTGATTATACTTTTTATTAATAAACTACATAAAGACATAAATGGTATGATCATTGAATTTGCATAAAACATAATCAGGAAGCTTACATAACACATCGGGTTGGCAGAATCAAGATCTAAAAAGACACTTAAAAACTTAGTATGAAATCTAATGAAATAAGTATATCCAAAGCAGATAAAATGTACATTGAGATTATACAGATATACATTATGTAGATAAATGTATATCATGTATACGTTATACAGATAAATGTATATCATGTATACGTTATACAGATAAATGTATATCATGTATACGTTATACAGATAAAATGTAAAATTTGGACACTTCTTTAAAAAAATCAACCCCACAAGTACAGAATGGAGGAGATAATAAATAGCAATTTGTCCAGAAAAGATCTGGGGGTTGAGTAAACTATACATTCAATATCAATGAGTAGTATAATATGGTAGCTAAAAATAGGTAATCTTTGGCTACATAGTAAAAAGTTAAAAGAAAAAGGAGGTAAATGCTACTTTATACTCTGTGTGAAGTATTGTATGCAATTCGAATCATCACAGTTAAGAAAAAGAACTTGAAATATCCAGAAAAAGGTGAGCATTTCAGTGAAAGGTCTTTCTTACATGTTATATGATAATAGCTCAGTTGAAGGAACAGGGAATGTTTAGGCTCAAGAAGACAAGAAATGGGGCAGCTAAGTAATGCAGTGAATAGAGCACCGGCCCTGAAGTCAGGAGCACCTGGGTTAAAATCCGGCCTCAGACACCTTGAAACTTAACTAGCTGTGTGACCCTGGGAAAGTCACTTAACCCCAATTTCCTTGCCTTCCCCCGTAAAAAAAGGACAAGAAATTAGAGGGGATACAACAGCTATCTCCAAGTATTTGAGAAGCTATAATGTAGAAAAGATTTATTGTGTCTGTCCTTGAAAGGGAGGAATCACATTTAATGGAAGGCAATTACAAAGAAGCATATATAGTCTTGATGTTGAGAAAAACATTCTAACAATTACAACTACCCAAAAGTAGAGTGAGCTCCCTTGGTAGACAGCTGAAGGATCTCCATTTTTAAGCCCTCAAACCCACTTGTGGGTATTTTTTGGGGGTAATTGGTTGGATTAGATGGATGCTGAGGTCTGTCTCTGGAAAGGTTAACTCTCAAAGTTTATGACTCTTTTTACATAAGTGAAGCAACATTTATATTTTAGGGGCGGCTAGGTGGTGCAGTGAGTAGAGCGCCGGCCCTGGAATCAGAAGGACCTGAGTTCGGATCTGGCCTCAGACACTTAACACACACAAACAAAAACCTAGCCATGTGACCTTGGGCAAGTTATTTAACTCCAATTGACCCCCCTCAAAAAAAAAAACAAAAAAAAATTTATTTTAATCTGTTCTTTAAAAGAGTTCCAAATAAACAAGTGAATAAAACCAAGGATAAATTATTCATTTGGAAAGACCTGTTCACAATCCAGTATTTTTATTTATATTCAAATATTGATTTCTACTGATAGACTCTAACTGAATAAATAGATTAACGTTAATAAAGACCCAAAGCAAGCATAATTATAAAGACTAAAATAAGAACAATGTGTTTCAGGAAGTACAAATGATGATTTTTGTATTACCCATGACTATTCTCCTCTATTTGTGAAGCTAAAATTTCACTGAAATGTTAATCATACATTTGAAATTTCTATCTTTCTGAAATTTATCTTCAAATTATTCATGTGTATAGTAACACAAACTAATCTGTCCAAACTGTATTTTTAAAGAAAATGATTTCTCCAGTGGTATAGCTCCCAGACCATTCATGCCTAAACTCTGTGATTCCTATTCACCTAGGTATTCCCATTGATCATGTACACAAAGCCCTGAAGGTTTTTTTTCCCCCTGGATTTTTAAATATTTCATGGCTATAAGACCAACATCTAGATTATCTTTCACTATTGCAACATGACCAGCTGGCTTCCTTGTTAGGTCCTTGATAATGTTATTTTATGCTATTTCTGTATATGGATTCAGGTGGAACAATAGAAAAAGTTCTGGGGCTGGAGTCAGGAAGACCCAAGTTCACAGAAACTTACTAGTTGTGTGACCCTGGGCAAGTCACTTTACCTCTCTTTGCCTCAGTTCCCTTATCAGTTAAATGGGCATAACAGCATCTACTTTCTAGGATTGTTGTGAGGACCAAATGGGATAATATTTCTGAAGTGCTTAGTACAGTACTTGGCACATAGTAAGTACTACAAAATGTTAGATATTTATTATTTTTATCATACAAGTTATATTGGTAATTTGCTTTAGCCTACTTAAACTTGACCATAAATCTAATGCTTTTCCTTCATATACAATTTTATTATGATGTTCCATCATTCACAACCCATAGAATCACGGGGAGTTGAAAAGAAGAGGAATTTTTAAATGGAGAAGCTTGGGGATAATTAAAAGTCCTATTCTCCAGTACAACTCTGGGTCCAGAATATTATGTTTGCAATGCCAATTGAAGACAAACACACACACACACACACACACACACACACACACACACACACACACACACACTCTCTCTCTCTCTCTCTCTTTCTCAATGCCCAGTAAATGACAGCATTGTTTCGGGAATACACATTATATATGTATTTATTTTTCTTATACAGAAACTGACTACATCTTACAACAGAGTTTCTGTAATATTCTGGGGTTTTTATATAATCAGAACAATATCATTCACAAATAAGCACTCTAAAGAGAGACTCGAAGGAACTATATGCTGGACATTTTTTTTATGGTATTTGGAAAATGTCTTTGGATATTTTATGTCTCCCTCTCTCATGCCTCAATTAATACAGACAAAAATGAGTTACTAAACAAAGTCACTGTGCCTTTATAAGGAAGAAATAGTGTAATGATATAGATTTTTGGAAAAATATTGATGGAAGAAAATTTTTAAAACTGAGGTTTATGCTAATTCAAAGAGTATCTTGAGAACAAACAATAAATAAAATGGGACTTTGTATTCTCTAAAATTGAATTAATCATGTGATTATGAAGATTTCTGCTATGGAAAAATTGTTTGCAGTCGTCTACCATTTTCCTTCTCACATATTCATTTAAATATACCTTTATCAAATATTTTATAGAGAAAGAGGCTGTAACACTCTTTTTATGGAGACAAGAAATTATTTTTACCAGTGCAAGTCAGACATCTCCCTGCAATTTAGTCTCAGAGGTTAAGTGTCTTGCCCAGGGTCACATAGAGAATGTGCAGAGGACAGACTGAACCCAGGTTTTCCTGGCTTAAGGACAGCCTTTTCTTTCCACTATATCACACGATTTTCTCTATCAATATTATCTAAGAGGGGCGGCTAGGTGGCGCAGTGAATAGAGCGCTGGCCCTGGAATCAGAAGGACCTGAGTTCGGAGCCGGCCTCTGACACTTAATCCATACAAACAAAAACCTAGCCGTGTAACCTTGGGCAAGTTACTTAACCCCAATTGCCCTAAAGGGGCGGCTAGGTGGCGCAGTGAGTAAGAGTGCCGGCCTCCGAGTTGGGATGACCCGAGATCAGATCCGGCCTCAGAAAATGAGCACCCACGCATAAATAATGACTAGCCGTGTAACCTTGAGCAAGTTACTTAACCCCAATTGCTTTAAAAAAAAAAAATATTATCTAAGAGATGAAAAAAGATGAAGTGAGGGTCTGTAGTGTTTAATGTTCCTGGCCCCCTTTCTGTGGGTATTAATACTTTTTTATACATTTAGAGTGCTGCCCTCTTTGAAATAACTTAAATTAATCCCTAAATAATTGCTTATTATACTGATTCCAGGACAGATAGCATCTTTATTTTAGTGAGGTCCAGTCATCCTTCTCATTTTATCTTCTTGACGTTTCTATTTCCTTATGCAAAATACAGAGTGGCTTACCTGTCACCAATAATCTATCAGTACAGAAATTGTGGCAGAGTTGTACTACTTTCCAACTTTCTGTCATCTATCTAGTCTCACCTCTGAATGCTCTGGGGACAATCTGGTTTACTTCTTCAAATGACTCTTCTACTTACTGCTACCACTAAATAATAGCTAACAATTACCGTGTGTCAAGCACTGTACTAAACACTTCACAATTATTATCTCATTAGATATCAACAATTTGGGAGAGGTAGGTGCTATTATTGTCTCTAGTTTACAGATGAGAAATTGAGACAAAGAGATTTGCCCAGGGTCACAGAGCTAGTAGGTGTCTAAAACTAGATTTAAACTTAAAGTCTTCCTGATTTCAGGCCCAGCTCTCACAGTGGATTCACTGTGTCACTTAAGGAGTTTTTCATTTTTTTTTTTTTGGTGAGGCAATAATGCTTATAATCTACAATCTTCTTTGTTTGCGTACAAACGAACATGAACTTTAAACCAACAGCCCCTAGCTGCCAAGAATATATGTTTAGATAACCAAGGGGTCTATAACTGAAGCAGTTCTCAGAATATTCTTATCTCTTCTTCATTGTGTCAATTTTTGTTGTTTAGCTGTTTTTCAGTTCTGTCTGACTCTTCATGACCTTATTTGGAATTTTTTTGACAAAGATGAAGTGGTTTGCCATTTCCTACTCCAGTTCATTTTACAAATGAGGAAACTGAGGCAGAGTTAAGTGACTAGCCCAGGGTCACACAGCTAGTAAGTGTCTGAAGACAGATTTGAACTCAGGAAGATAAGGCTTCCTGATACCAGGCTTGGTCCTCTATCTACTATACCACCTACCTGCCCAGCAAATGTTTTACATTATTTAAATTTCTCTAAGTGGTGATAATGAGAGTCTATTATCTTTTATTTCTGTCTATTTCCCATCATTCAAAGCTAACAATTCTTCAAATAAGCTGGGTAGGGGAATGTTAGAATTTTATGTAGTGTCAATTAGCTCAGTTCTATCCTATGTTTTCATTAGATACTTATTTTGACAATACACAGTTGATTCTGAAACAACTCAGCCAATAAGAAATAGTCATTTTCTTGGATGTTTTGTGATGTTGTCTCATAACTTTTATATTTGAAATCTTTTCAAATCTTCTGCTGAAGAAAATATGACATGCAATTTACCAACCTTTGGTCTTTAATTTATTAACCCTAAACCACACATATCAACATATTCTTCTGAGTTCACTCTTACTTGAGAAGAGGAAGACAAGAAGCAGTGTGGTATAGCACAAAGAAAATGAATTTGGAACAGAGGACCCGAGTTCAAATACAGGCTCTACACTTTTGTGACTCCTTGGGTAAATCATATAACTCCTTTAGGCCTCAACTGAAAAATTAAAAGGATTGGGTCTTGAAAGTCTCTTCTATTTCTCCAACTGAGAATCTATGGCCTTTCTCTAGGATTTCTGCCACCCTCTCTAAGAAGTAATGATATTGGTTTTAGCTTCAGATACTTGGGAGAGGAGGAAACATAAACAGGGTTATGAAGTTTCCCCTAACTTTCATTTTGAATTTCCCAGGTTTCTAAACTATGTACCTCAAATTATAGGAGCTTATCTTTTCTCTCTGTATCTTTTTTTGATACCATAGGGGTTTTCCATTTCCCAACGAAGCAGATTTTTTTTTTTTGGTTTTGTTTTAGAAGCAAATCACTCTAATACTTGATAGTAAAAAAAAGAGAATCTTTGTAAGGATAACTCATTTTCATAGAAATGAGTAGTAACTAGAGTTTAACAAAACTTAAGAATTAAATGTAGCTGGTATAGTGGGGTGACTATGTAGCTAGAACACCCAGAAGTGGGGAGAACAAAAGTCAAGCGAAGAAGGGTAGATATAAAAATACATTATTGAGATTTTCACCAGTAAAGCTTTTTTCTGCTACTACTTTATCTCTAATTATTACACCTTACTAAGTTTTCTCTCCCCATATCTCACTCGATGCTCTTAAAAACATCTTTAAGCAGGAGGCATATTTTAATCCATAGTTTATATATGAACAAATTAAATCTGACTTCTCTTGTCATTCAACTACTAAAAAGCAAAAACAGGACTAATAAGTATGTTTTCTCACTCAAATCCAAATTATAGTCATACTGTCACTGAAGGTGCTTTAACTTTAAAAAGTAGTAGTCTAGTTTCTACCTGCAGAATATAGCCTGTCAACTAATATCTGAAATAAATGGATAATAAAGACTTCATTAGAGCCCCTAAAAAGTAGAGGTTAGCCAACTCTCAAGCAGCCTTGATCCTTCTATAGCCAGGCAGCAGACTTCTGCCTTGATTCCTGCCTATCTTTTAAGATCCTGTAGCCAACTACAATGTCACAGAGCAGAAATTCAGGGACAAAAAGTAAATTTAAAGCAACTAAAAATGGAACTCCTGGTTTATCTGGGGAAAATAGGACTTTGCCTCTGGGGGACACTCTTTCGGAGTAGGGAAAAGTTGGGATAAACAGGTGGGAATAAAAGGCGTGGAAACTAGTTTTGTGCTTTCCAGTGAGAAGAAAGGTGAAAGATATGTAACACTGATCCTTAAATCTACAAAAATGTTGAGAACAGTATTTCAAATGGTATCTAGTTATAGAAGTCAATATAAAGGAGGCGGGGCCAAGATGGTGGAGTAGAAACAGCATGTCCAAGGTGCTCTGCCCCACACCACCTCCAAACAATGTAAAAGGGGAATCTGAACAACTTCTGGAGCCCCAGCACCCACAGAACGACACAGAGAAGCTAACCTCCTGCTAAGGACAGCCCAGCAGCCCTCCAGGGAGTGGCCAGTGCTGGGAACCGACAGCGCTCTGAGCCCAGGCCCACCTAAGCCACGGATTTATCCTCAGGGCGGCCAGGCCAGCAGCCGGCTGGAGGGACCCCAGAACACCAGCAGCTGTGGCGATTCCAGAATTATCAGCATAGATATGCCTAGGACAAAGTGAGAGGTTAGTGCCCTATGGACTTTGGGACGAGTATTTGGGGAATGGGGCGGCTTCCTCCCCTGGGGGTGAAAAGCTGCTGAGGAAACTTGGCACAGAGGCCATTTTGCAGCATTAATGGCAGCTCCAGCTCCTGGTCTGCGAACTATAGAGAGATCCATCAATCAGTCTGGGGGTTAATCACTCTTGCTTTAACCTGCTTGGATCTGGATTGTGGTCTTGGGGAGAGGCCTGGGGTGGGTATCCAATTAGCCAGAGCAGGTGGAGGCTTTACAGAGGCGACCCAACCTCCAGAAGTTGTGAAGACCCCATGTTTGGGATGGAAGCTCTCCTGTCTGGTGGCAGAGTCCTACTGTGGCAACAAGCCCCAAAATCAAGTAATTAAGTGGCAATATGCCTAGGCAAAGGAAACAAAATAAACAGAAAAATGCAACATTAGACTCCTATTTTGGGGGCAAAGAAGATTGAAGCATGGAACAGGAGGAGGTCTGTGAGGTCAGAACTCCTGCACCAAAAAGCCCCAAAGGAAAATATGAGTGGGTTACAGGCCATAGAGGACCTTAAGAAGCAGATAAGAGAAGTGTGGGAAAAATTGGGAAGAGAAATGAGAAAGATGCAAGAAAAGTATGAAATGACAGTTAACAGCATGACTGAGGAACACAGAACCTTAAAAAACAGAATAACTCAAATGGCAAAAGAGGCTCAGAAAAGCAATGAGGAGAAGAATGCCTTAAAAACCCGAATTTGCCAGATGGAAAAAGAATATCAAAAACTCACTGAGGAGAATCATTCCTTCAAACTTAGACTGGAGCAAATGGAAGCTAATGACTTTATGAGAAATCAAGATGCTGTTAAACAGATCCAAACAAACGAAAGAATAGAAGGCAATGTGAAATATCTCATGGGAAAAACCACTGACCTGGAAAATAGATCCAGGAGAGACAATCTAAAAATCATTGGACTACCTGAAAGTCATGATCAAAGAAAGAACCTAGAAATCACCATTCAAGAAATTCTCAAGGAAAATTGCCCTGATATTTTAGACCCAGAGGGCAAAATAGAGGTTGAAAGAATCCACAGATTACCTCCTAAAAAAGATCCCAAAAAGAAAACTCCCAGGAATATTATAGCCAGGCTCCAGAATTCCCAGATCAAGGAAAAAATACTACAAGCAGCCAGGAAGAAACAATTCCAATATAGTGGAAACACAATCAGAATACCACAGGACCTGGCAGCTTCTACACTGAGGGATGGAAGGGCATGGAATATGATACTGCAGAGGGCAAAAGAGCTGGGACTGAAGCCAAGGGTCACCTACCCAGCAAAACTGAGTAGCTTGTTTCAGGGGAAAATATGGTCATTCAGTAGAATAGAGGACTTTCAAGCATTCTTAAGGAAAAAACCAGAGCTGAGTAGAAAATTTGACATTCAGACACAAGAAGCAAGAGATGCTTGAGAAGGCAATCAAGGAAAAGAAATCAAAAGGAACTTATCAAAGTTGAACTATTTACATTCCTACATGGAAAAACAATAACTATGACTGATGAAACCTTCCTCATTATGAAAATAATTGAAGAAGGGTGTATGGGCATATGAATACATATGTGAATGTGTGTATATATGTTTACAGGTATACATGGATAGAGGGCACAGGTTGAATTTGGTGGGAAGAGATGATACTTAAGGGGTTAAGAGGTGAGAGAGGAAAGTGACAAGAGGAGATGGGGAGAGACAGGGTAGGGTAAACTATCTCATGTAGAAGAGGCAAGGGGAAGTAGTTGCAGGGGAGGGAAAGAACAGGAAGGCAAAAAGGCAAAACCCTATTCTTATTGAATTTGGCTCAGGGAGAGAATCACATACATACTAAATGGGATATCTCAACCTGCAGAAGAGTAGGGGGGAGGGAGATAAGAGGGGGGATGATAGAGGGGAGGGCATTCTGGGGGAAGGGGAGGTTGGAAGTACCCACTTTCAAAGAGGGACAGGATCAAAGTAGGGAATGGACCAGGTTGGGGGTGGGATGAGTGGGAGGGAAATATAAGCAGTCTTTTACAATATATCTACTATGATAATGTTTTGCATAGCTACACATGTACTACACATACTGAACTGTTTATCTTCCAGAGGGAGTGGGTGACAAAGGAGGAAGGGAGTGGATCTGAAATTCGAAGTCTTAAAATTAAATGTTTCAAATGTATATAAATACTATTATTAATACTATTTTGCATGTAATGGGAGATAAGATGTTCAGGCATTGGGGCTCAGAGATTCACCTTGCCCTAATGTCGAAGGGGGCATGGGAGAAGATATGGGAGAGAGCAGATTGGATGAGGGGATATCTAGTGGGACTGCTATTCTGGGGTGGTGGGTAGGGAAAAAAAGGGGGAAAAATCGTAACTCAAAATCTGGCGGAAATTAATGATGTAAACCAGAAGTTAATAAAGCATCGGTTAAAAAAAAAAAGAAGTCAATATAAAAAGAAACAAGTCTTATGTGTATAAAACAATAGACCATTCTTATATCTTACTGATGTTTAAAACCTTAATTTCCTGAGTATTTCATGTTTTCTTTTAACAGGTCCGGTACATGGGAAGCTATTAAATATAATGTTCGTGTGATATCTAATTCAGGATCTTTGCAATGTGATCTGTGAAGTGAGGCACACAAAAACCCCAAATTAGGAACTGTATTAGAAGTAGCACTCATCTGATATGGAGACAAACCAAGTTCAAGTTCAAGTCTGTAATTAACACGGGCTTGGAAAACTTTGGGCAACCCTGGCGAAATTATTTCACATCTCTGGACCTTAACTTGTTAATGATTTCAAAGACCTTAGAACTCTTAAGATTTAATGATTCCAAAAGTATGGATAAAGTGAAATAACATTCCTGGTCAGAAATCTGTAGGGTTTAAACTATTAAGAGCTAATGATACCTAACTATCAGGAGTAGTTAACTTGCTACTATGTTAAGATCCTCTGCTATGGGTTTGCAGCAGATTATAGAAATAACACTGTGAAAACTTTGTTTAAAAGAATACATGATCACATTAATATGGTTGCTCCTTTTCTTTCTTCTTTTGCTTTTTGAAGGGGGAAGGTAGGGCAATTGGGATTAAGTGACTTGCCCAAGGTCATACGGCTAGTTTTTTGTGTTAAATGCCTGAGGCTGTATTTGAACTCAGGTCCTGCTGACTCCAGGGCCAGTGCTCTATTCACTGCGCCACCTAGCCACCCCTCAGTTGTTCCTTTTCAATGATGTGATGCATATCTGACTCATTTATACTATCTCATGCTATGTAATTCCTGTCCATGTTCTCTCATAAATTTCCTGTGGAAACATCTACAATGTGCTGAAATCTTTCTAAGTATCGTAATGATCTTTGGAAACTAGGACAAGACATAAGCTATTCCTGTTATTTCCTGCTTTTTGCTGCCTATCTGAAACATCTCTTCTTCCAGTCATACATTTCCTGGATGATATCTTTCTTTAAATTTATTAAAATTAATATATTAATACTTCTTGCATGAAGGTTACTGACTGCAACTTGTCTTTTTGTATTTAAAGAAAACTGGCAATACTAAGCAAGGAGTAGGTTAGTCATAGCTATTGCATACCAACAGGGGGAAGGATAGCAATCATAACTGGGGAAATGAAGTAAGTGGCTATGTCTCAAATAACTACATTATTACAATGATATTCCCTCAAAGGCTTAAATGTTTTGGTGTCTAAAAAACCGTGAAATCACTGATTTAGGAGGAGAGAGGCAAACTTGCTGCTGAGATTGAATTTTAAAGGGGAAATATGTCTTAGATAAAAGTTACTATAGATTGTTTGTATGCTTAAAGGTAAGCAGCCAAAAATTTGTGGAGGCAAGAGGAAATTTTTCTCAAACTCACTCAAGTAGATTACAAGTCACCATTAATTTAAACTTTTGCAATTAGAACCCTAAAGATTTAAGAACTTCTTCGTTAAAGCATTCTGATATTTAGCTTGACACTAGCTACTACAGTGATGGCTAGAGAATATATATAAAAGTAGCTATTAATGTACTGATATGGCTTGATCAAGACTAGATAATGTCAGACTAACCTCAATTCCCTTTTAATAAACAGAGAGAACATGGCACAGTAGATACAAAGCTAGTCTTGTAACCAGGAAGACTGCATTTCAATTTCTACCTCTATCACACACTTGCTTTGTGACCCTGGGCCAACTGCTTAATCTCTCAGGGCTCTAGACAACTTCCTGAAACTGTAAATTAAAGAGAAGTTACAAATCTGTAATGGTCAAAGAATTTTCCTAATTAAGGTGGAATTGTAATACTAACGAAAAAAATCACAGGTTCAATGCCTAACCCTTTGAGAATTACAGATATATATATATTCAATGCCTAACCCTTTGAGAATTACAGATATATATATATATATATATACACACACACACACACACACACACACACACACACACACACACACATATAGTTTAACTAGATTTCATCAAAGTACTTGAAAAAGTCTCTCAACCAAATTTCTTTAAAAAAAAAAAAAGGTAATGGGGGCGGCTAGGTGGTGCAGTGAGTAAGAGCACTGGCCTCAGAGTTGGGGTGACCCGAGATCGAATCTGGCCTCAGAAAATGAGCACCCACACATAAATAATGACTAGCCGTGTAACCTCGAGCAAGTTACTTAACCCCAACTGCTTTAAAAAAAAAAACAAAAAGCTAACAGACACTTATTTTACCAAGAATGAAACATTATCCAGAATTTTTGCTTAAAGGGTAACAAGTCTTAGGCTGAAGTAAATGTTTCCTGCAGGACTTTGCCTTTCTCCCTCTAAGTACTAATAAGTCAGCTTCATATAGGTTAGACTTTAGAAGTTTGCAGATGAAACAACAGGATGAGAAGACTGAAAAATTAAACGAAAGAACTAGAAAATTACCAAGAGTCCTCTAAGCCCTTGAATATGCTGGAATTTTAGCATATTTAAGAAGATAAAAGTATACTTAAATCTAATAAGATTAAAATATTTCTCCCAGAGCTATGAAACAGAAATGATGGTAGTAGCCAGCAGAGGAAATTCAACTATATTTTTATCAGAAAAGTAGAAATATTTTTCTTTTAATTTTGTTAACTCTTGAATATCTGTATTAACAAAGAGCTGTTTGGATATTACAAAATTATAAATCATGCAAAATTAATTTATATCCATTTTATGTTCACGATCATTAAAAGTACCATGCAATTTCTAAAATGTTGTCGAGCTCAATCTCTTCCTTCTATATTCAATTCTATATTCAAGTAGACCCAATTCATTAATTCATCCCAAAAATACATACTAATGTACTAATTCAATGGACTGGCCTTGCAAATGACATCAGTGTAGATGACAAGCATGCTATATCTCTTCAGTTTACCCTGATTGTACTGTTAGGCTAGCCTAAGATGTTGCATTCTCTGTTCTTCATTAACTGTGACTTTAAATCACCAGAATAAACATGCCTGTTTTTCTCTTCTCATTTAAAAAAATAAATAAATAAAGGATATCTTTGGCATGTCTATAAAAAAGTCACATAAATATTTACTAAAGAGAAATAAGCAGGCATACTAATTTATAAATATAACTGGTGGCTTCTTTATGGTCTTCTTCAGATAGTAAGAGTTCCTGATGTTTTCCTGTTCTTTTGACATCATCTTTCCCTGAGATATTTCACAAAACAATCCACCAATACTTTCAAGATTTTGTTACCCCCAGTATGTAGTACTTCTTTGTATGTCTGCTCTGGTCCAGTCACTTTTCCTGACTTCTAAATTTTCATCTTAGTTTCATAATATAGCATGCTAAAAACAGCATAGTGAAATAAACTTAAAAGCAGGAAGAACTTGGGATAAAAGTTTCACCTCTGACAAATACTGTGTGTCCCTGAGCAAGTCACTTCACCTGTCAAGTGTTCTAGGCAACTCTCCAAGATTCAAAGTTGCAGAGAAGGTGCCAGCCTAGTCAGAGGGAGTTTGGTCACATGGGAATTTTTTCTAATAATAAAATCACAGAGTCAATTGCTATATACTATCCTGTATAGAGATTGAGTCAAGGTGTTCCCCTGCTGGTCATGATGAAAATAACAGCTATAAAAATTTTCGATAAGTCCCTTGCCATTTTTTGGTATAAAAGTCCATTAAAAATCCCTCACAAATTGCTCAATGACACCCTATGGAATCTTGAAACATTACAATTAATGAAGACTTTTATGAAGGCAATGGAGAGATGCAAGGTAAGCACAAATAGGCTGCAAAACTTTCATTCAGAAAGCAAATGATTGGAAAAGGAAATGGGGTCAACTGAGTATTGCACGAGTACCCACAAAATATAAATAGATCTAAAGGAAGGCC
Organism: Gymnobelideus leadbeateri; assembly: GCA_011680675.1. Lineage (NCBI taxonomy): Eukaryota > Metazoa > Chordata > Mammalia > Diprotodontia > Petauridae > Gymnobelideus > Gymnobelideus leadbeateri. The sequence goes on along the minus strand of WOXC01003755.1, from coordinate 1,254,637 downwards.
TGAAGCACATTAGATGAATCCTATGTTGAAAGTCTATGGGAAAACACATAAAAATCATTCAGAATGACTGGGTATGGACAGTCTATGCTGTGTATGCATGGAGAAAATATCCGCATTGATATGTTCAAGTACTTGAAATATATAATGTGATTTTGCAGCAGATCTTTTCTTAAATAAGTTTTGTTTAGCCAAATTTAAACATCTTTATTAACGCCACAAGTTTTTGGTACAGTTAGCCACACTTGGGCTGGGAGAAAGAGGGAAGCCAGCATGAAATTAAAAATTTGTCATAATGAGTAACTGCAACATGGAATCACAGGATTACAAAATGAGTGACTTTAAAGGCCAGCTAGTTCAACATTCATTCTCATTTTACAAAGAAAATGAGATTGAAAGTGACTAAAGTGACTTTTTTCAGAGGGAGTAAAGGATGATGGCTTGTGATTTCACAGAAGTGGGAAAATCTTTTTACCAATACTAATAGACAACTGTTATAAAATTCCTAGTCTTAGATAATTTCCAGTGGTTGCTGAGAGGTATAATGAAGTCACCATGTAGGATTATCCTCAATAATTACAAATGAGAGGTTCTATTCTCTTGTCTAAGAACCAAACAAACTATGTTCAGAAAGTCTAATGACCAGAAGATGGCCCACCAGGTAAAAAACTGTTTGGGGGTACAATTCCTGAAGACTATCCCCTAAGGAATGGAAAAGTTACAATTTGCTTTGGTAGAAGGAATATTCATAACACTAATGAAATCACAGTTCTTCTGAAGCATAGAAGAATTAATTTTATTTAATACAGTATGTTAGGTGCAGCTACTGCATAGATAAATAATTATTTACCTTTGACAGAGTAGGTATTTTATTCTCCTTTGGAATTGTAAAGTGTTTTCTTTTCTCTTCTGACCTGTAAATTTTTATTTCTTCTTCTCCCTTTGCAGTTCTCCATTCTTCTTGCCTACTAAAAGTGAAGTAAGTCACATGCATGTTAGGTGAATTCAATAGATGATTTCAGAACAAAAATTAATTTGGGGAGAGGGGGGGACCAAAGTAGAGAACAGAACAAGTGGGAGGTGGGATAGGAGGGAGGGAAATATAATCAGTCTTATACAATATATCTACTATGGTAATGTTTTGCATTAGCTACACACGCACAAACTTATATTGAATTGCTTATCTTCCCAGTAAGGGTGGGTGACAAAGGAGGAAGGGAATGAATCTGGAATTCAAAGTTTTAAAACCAAATGTTTAAAAAAAAAATATCTATATATATATAGATATAGATATATACTATTATCAATACTATTTTACATGTAATTGGGAAATAATACATACAGGCACTAGGGCATAGAGATCTACCATGCCCTACTGGAAAAACTGAAGAGGGTATGGGGAAGAGATGGGAGAGAGCAGATTGAAGGAAGGGATATCCCATGGGACCGCTATTTTGGGGAGGTGGGTAGGGGGAAAATGGGGAGAAAATTTGTAACTCAAAATTTGGCAGAAATGAATGATATAAACCAAAAGTTAATAAAGCATTTGGAACAAAAAATTAATTTGGGGGAAAATGCATGAGGAGGTCCTCATTCTTTTATTTCTGCATTGCTGTTAATCTCTCTATAAGAAAGAAAACAATTAAAATACATACTAAAAATATTATTAATGGAACTGGGTTTAGTGTCTCTAAATTTGAAATTTATGCAAAATATATTTTTGCACTTAAATTCCAAAGCCATTTGTTCACTCTAACATTTATGAAGAACCTACTATGAGTATCCTAAGGATATAAAAGTATATACAATTGCCTTATTAACTACCTTTTATTCATTCTGTAAACATTTTTATATGAATATACCAAGCTCTACAATAGAAAGTAAATTATTTGACTGGGGATTGTTTTGGCTTTTTTTTGTTGGGGTTTTGGGGTTTGTTTGTTTTTTTGGTATCTGTAACTCCAGCACCTAGCAAACTGCCTGGCAAATAGAAAAACACTTAATAAAGGTGTACTGATAGACTGATAGAAAGATCTAAACACTGTTCTACTCTTAAAAAACTAACAGTTGCTTCAATGAGAAATAATCAAAATGTTATGAAACAAGGGAAAGAGATAATTTTAAAGATGTTCACACAAACTGATATGAAAAATTTGAGGATGAAAATATCACCTTCACCCCAGGAAGACTGGAGGGAAGGAATGTCACTTAAGACTTTACAGAGAAAATGGTATCTGAGTTAAGACCTTCAAAGAGAAAGGAATTGAAAGATAAAGGTTAGGAGACTGGAAAAAGTTCATCTAGAAAGTGAATGCAAAAAGATACTGTATTAAATGAGGGAGACCGGTAAAGTGAAGACAGCTTATATTAAGATTAAGCAATACACAGTAGAAAGATTACTCAGAGATGATTAGGACAGGCTAGAAGAAGGAAAATTAGTTACAATGTTTTTATAATAGCCCAGACCAAACACAAAACAAATAAACAAAACAAAAACAAGGACTTAAACTATGGTCAGACAGGAAGTGGGGAGGAAGGAAGCAAAATAAATAATATTGTAGAATTAGAAACATCAGATTTTTTTTTCTAAAGCAATTGGGGTTAAGTAACTTGCTCAAGGTTACACGGCTAGTCATTATTTATGTGTGGGTGCTCATTTTCTGAGACCAGATTCGATCCCGGGTCATCCCAACTCCGAGGTTGACGCTCTTACTCACTGTGCCACCTAGCCGCCCCTGAAACATCAGAATTTTAAATATGATTGGATATGTAGGGAGAAAGAAGAGTAAAAAATGATTCCTACATTATTAACCTCACTGACTGGAAAGAAACCACCAACAGAAACAAAGAAGTTGGTGGAAAGGAAGATTTTGAAGGGGAATCTGAGTTACTTAATTTTAGATCTGTGGAATTTAAAGTACCTAATGGGACATTTAAGTGGAGATGTCGAGCAGGAAATTATAAATATAGCCCTTCTGCTCTGGAGAGAGAGTCAGGGAATCTACAGAGAAATGATAATTGAATACAGATTAAAGTACCAAGAAAGACAGTGCAGGGCAAAAGCAAAGAGAACCTAGAATAGAACATAGAAGTGTACCTGAATTTAAGGGGACAGAACAAAAATGAAGAGCAAAGAAAATAAAAAGGATGAAGACTGGTCAAAGAGGTAGAAACCTGAAAATTCAGTGTCAAAGAAATCATGGAAGAGAAGGGCATCAAAAGGAGGATATGGTCCAATCTGTCAAATTCTAGAATGATAAAGGAAGACTGGAGTAGGAAAAAATGTTGTTCATTTTATCATTAATGATGTTATTAGTGACGTTGGAGAAAGTTGTTTCAGTAGAAAACAAAAGATATAGAACAGGTTATAGAGTAGGTAATGCCTTTATTAGGCCATTCTATTGTAGGTGGTAAAAGAGATGAGAGGTTAATATCTTAAGGTGATAATTAAGGGTCAATTTAAAATAACAAAAGTGTTCATCAAAAAGCATTATTTTTGTGGAGGGATATTTACATCCTTATAAGTTACAATCGTAACAATTCCCATTTTACTACAATAGGAATATCCTCCATGCAGATTCTATCTTTAAACATTGACACTAGAAACAATGAACACTTTTAGTACTCATTCAGAGTTCACCATAAGGTGGACTCAAAGAACAGACATGAGGATAGCATTATAATGAATGTGACCATTAAACAATATGTGATTGTAGTATATTCTCTTTGCCAGATAACTGAACGTATTTTAATGAAAAATTTAAAACAGTGAAGTAAATGGTGTATTTTGAAATTTTATTGTTTAAAAAAGCAACCCTATGATTTCAGTTCAACACTTTTTTTTTTTTGGCTTTCTGGAGGGCAATTGGGGTTAAGTAACTTGCCCAAGGTCACATGGCTAGGTTTTTTTGTTTGTTTGTGTGTGCATTAAGTGTCTGAGGTCAAATCCAAACTCAGATCCTTCTGACTCCAGGGCCGAAGCTCTACTCACTGCGCCTCCTAGCTGCCCCTCAACACTTATATTCTACAATTTAATCAAACCATATTTTGTGATTACACCATATAAAAGCCATTTATATATATGCAAATGATTTGATGTAAAAACCAAGAAAATCAGCATTTGTGATTGAATTCCATGTATCACCTACTTCTCAAAAGACAGGAATATAAAGTTATGATGAAATAATATAATCTTTACCCTCATACTGAAGATGTTAATTATTTCCCCTCAAGATTTATGATAGGAATAAATAAACTACTGCCTGGGGCCAACTCCAAATGAAGAAAAACATTCTTAGCTTGTTCTTGGGAAACAGTTTGCTAATCCCTGCTATAGAGGGAAATAGTCCTCCCACAGGACATCCAAGTACCCTAATTCTGTATGGATACTTGTTAGCCTTACCTGGCAACCCCAACTGATAGTTCAGGTACTACAACCCTTCGACTCCAGGCCACAAGATCCCGTTCTGTAGCTATCTCACTTCTTGGTGCATTACTATGCATTTGTCTTACACCTTCAATTTGTCCACTTCGCCTGAGGCCTATATTTGGTGGTGAATGAACTTCTGAGGTAGAGCTAACAGAGGCTGAATAAAAAGTTAAAACAGTTTATGGTAAGCCATTGGCAAAGTATGTGTACATTAACATAGATAAAGCACACACACACACACACACACACACACACACACACTCTCATGCTCTCTCTCAAATGAATTGGGAGTTATGATCTGAATTCAACTTCATATTACTGGGGCCATTCAAATGGTCAATAATGAATTTAGCATAACTATAGATATAACTGAACCAAAAACAAAAGTTTAAAAATCAAAATACTGATGTGAACTCTTAATTCAATTGTGTACATAAACTAATGAAATATATCATTTCATTATATCATTATTATATGATGAAATATATCATCATTATATATCATAAGGTCATGGAAGAAAGTTGGAACTCTGCTCATCATTCAAAGATGGATAAAAATTTGAACATGTAGACATTAAGGAAAGTAAAGGCAAAGAGGTCACAAAATCATGTAGACAGGAGTAGTATGAGAAAAGGGTAGGGTAAGGGTAATGCCAGTTTATGGAAAAACAGGAATGTCAGAATAACTTTAGTTAATTAGTATTTTACAGGAAATTTTTTTATCAATGGAATGTTAGGAACAGAACCATGGATCAGGAAGAATAATCTAAGATAAACTGCACCAGTGAAAGATAAGTTAGGAAGTTGTTATACTACCCTTAACATTAAAAGGCCCAGATTTTTTTTTACTTTAAATCCACTTTTTATTCTCTCATCGATGAACAATTAAACAAAAAGATAGGGAGTCTCAAACTGAAAACAGGAAATATTTTTGCCTCATTCCTGAGATGGAAAAGAAAAATTTTAATGGATATTATGTAAGATTTAAGACTGGAAAAAGTAAAATTAAACTGATTGAACTGATTCCATTTGGGCCAAGTACAGCACAATAAATATAGAATTGCATTATCTTTTTCTTAAAAGACTGTTTTAAGTATATCATGCCTCTAACTAAGGAAATAAGACCAGTCCCCCTAATCTGAAATTCTATGACATTCTACAGTGGTAAAAGGGTACCATAGATGAAGGATCATGGTTTCCATGACAACTTCTCATACATCAACATTTTTAAAAGGAGATGCATATTCTAGAAGTTCAGGTAACAATAAAATCTTGGTCACTACTCCATCAGACCACTGATTACTGGCACAATTTCAGTTTGTCTGTTGGTTTATGGTAGAATAACAATTTCTGATGTGTGGAAAATCTTTTTAAATTTCTGTTAATCTTAGGGGCAATGGGTAGGAGGCCACATTATAAGCAAACTGATTAAGCATGACCCTGAGGTCTACAGGTCAACAACAATCCAATGCATAATTTCTCTTCTCTGGCAGTATACTGAAAAGGTGTTAAAAATGTTTCATGGGCAACAGGGAAGGCCCAGAATTTTTAGAATGCCTTAAAAGACCAACCAAACTGCATCACTTGACAAAGAACGTTTTTATTTTTTATTTTTTTGCTTTTTGAAGGGGAGAAAGTAGGGCAATTGGGATTAAGTGACTTGCCCAAGGTCACACAACTAGTTTTTTGTGTTGAGTGTCTGAGGCTGGATTTGAACTCAGGTCCTCCTGACACCAGGGCCATGGAGCCACTGTTCACTGTGCCACCTAGCTGTCTCCAAAGACTTTTTTTTTTAAACACATAAAGCAAAGACAATAGAGACAGTAAGATAAAAATTTTATTTCAAAGTAAACTTCTAATATTTTTCTGTCAATTCACATGGTTGATCCTTCCAGTGTTAAAAAGATAATATGAGACAATTATAACGATGGCAGTGGAAAGGGTGAAGTAAGTAAGAGAAATTTTGTGGAAATAATAAAGATTTCCACTGATATCAAATGGTCATTTGAAAAACACATTTTTGATAATATGCCAATATAAAAATAAAACATCTCTGCTAACCTCTGCCTAAACGGCTATTGTTACTGGTACCAGCTTCATTTGAGCGCCTCATATCTTGTTCTTGCTGAAGCCTCTGAATCATACTGTCCAAAGGACTGACTTCCTGGTTTGCTTGCTGACTCAAAACTTGATTTAGTCCTACAATGAATACAAACAAAAATAAAAAAGTTAATAGATACAATAAGGTATTTTTTTACAGCCATTCAAACAATCAAAATAAGAGTATAAACAAATTTTATAAAAGTATTTATTATTATTGTTCAGTTTTTCATTCTTGTCCAACTCTTTGTGACCCATTTAGGGTTTTCTTGACAAAGATACTGGAATTGTTTGCCATTTCCTTCTCCAGCTGATTTTACACATTAGGAATTTGAGGCAAACAGGGTTAAGTGACTTGCCTAGGGTCATATGTTTGAAGCCAGATTTGAACACAGGCCTGGCATTCTATCCACTGCACCACCTAGCTGCCCTTTAAAAAAAATTAATTATTTATTCTAAATACGGACAACACATAATATAAAAACAATTTTAACACCACTTTCAGTTTAATTCAATACATATTCAATAAATCTCTACTATGAACATCTACTATTCAAGGTTCTGGAAACAAGAAAAAAAAATGTAACAGTACTTGCCCTCAGAGACTATATATTATACAAAGTGCAAAAACCATTCTTATTCAAATGAAAAAAAATCCATAATAATGCTATTTAATCTGTATTAGAAATTCTAAAAACGGTATGAGCAAAATTTGTAGATGGTAATAATGGAACATAAGTAAAATCTGTAGATGGTAATATACCATTTTAAATAGTGGGTCATTCCTCAAAACAAAATACATTTTGACAAAAGCAAAAAAAAATGGGAGTTTCAAAAGAATTATAGAAATGTTTATTCTGCTATAGTTGATATTTGAAAAATTCTACTTAATGATCACAAAGATTTAGTTTTAAATGATAATGATTTCGTTCATTAAAATAAACATATTGTGGGGTGGTTAAAGGCCTAAGTACTGCAGATCTCTCAATTCTGAAGGTATGAGGGAAGGATCCTCAAAATATTTCAGCTGCTGCTCTATCATGCAATCATAATGCTCTTTTTACCTCAATATCATAAGATTGACCTTCATGAAGTTTGAGCTGAGAGAGAAAGTGGGAAGAAGAACAGAGTTTGAAAGATGGCAGGACAGGGCATCTTCATACAAACAGATTTTACTTAAATTTTTTTCAAAAGTGTATTAAGACAATATATATTAAATTGTGCCAAATTTATGAAAAATAAATACCAAAAATGGATAAGTTCCCTTTTAGCTCCCTGAAATTTACAAAAGCTAGCAGTTAACAATGGTTCAACCTCAGGAATACGGGATTAAATGCTAGTCACAGGACAGGAATTAAACCAAATCACATGGCCTGGGAAAATGACTACCAATCAAGAAACAGAGATACTGGGAGCCAAGAAGGTAGAGTAGGAACAGCACTTCCAAGGTGCTCTCCCCCACACCACTTCCAAACCATGTAAAAGGTGGACTCTGAACAACTTCTGGAGCTCCAGCACCCACAGAACAAAACAGAGAAGCTAACCTCCCGCTGAGGACAGCCCAGCAGCCCTGGGGAGCGGCCAGTGCAGCACAGCGCAACGCTCTGGGGGCTAAGCACAACACTCTGGGAGCCCAGTCCAGGCCCGTGTGAGCCACGGTTTTAGCCCCAGAGTGCCCTGGCCAGCAGCCAGCTGGAGGGACCCCAGAACACCAGCAGCTGTGGTGATTCCAGAATTATCAACACAAAAATGCCTAGGACAAAATGAGAGGTTAGTGCCCTATGGACTCTGGGACCAGTATTTGGGGAACACGTTAGGCTTCTTCCCCTGGGGGTGAGAAGTGGCTGAGAAGACACGGCACAGATGCCATTTTGCAGCTTCAGTTGCATCTTCAGCTCCTGGTCTGCGAACTGTAGGGAGATCCAGCAATCAGTCTGTGAGTTAATCACTCTTGCTTTAACCTGCTTGGATCTGGACTGTGGTCTGGGGGGGAGGTCTGGGGTGGGTATCCAGCTTCTCAGAGCATATGGAGGCTTTACAGAGGCCACCCAACTAATACCTCCAGAAGCTGTGAAGACCCAAACGTTTGGGCTGGAAGCTCCCCTGTCTGGTGGCAGAGTCCTACTGTGGCAACAAGCCCCAAAATCAAGTAATTAAGTGGCAATATGCCTAGGCAAAGGAAACAAAATAAATAGAAAAATGCAACATTAGGCTCCTATTTTGGGGGCAAAGAGGATTGAAGCATGGAACAGGAGGAGGTCTGTGAGGTCAGAACTCCTGCACCAAAAGCCCCAAAGGAAAACATGAGTGGGTTACAGGCCATAGAGGACCTTAAGAAGGATTTCAAAAACCAAATAAGAGAAGTGAAGGAAAAATTGGGAAGAGAAATGAGAATGATGCAGGAAAAGTATGAAATGAGGGTCAACAGCCTGACTGAGGAAAATAGCACCTTAAAAAATAGACTTAACTCAAATGGCAAAGGAGGCTCAAAAGGGCAATGAGGAGAAGAATGCCTTAAAAACCCGAATTTGCCAGATGGAAAAAGAATCTCAAAAGCTCACTGAGGAGAATCATTCCTTCAAACTTAGACTGGAGCAAATGGAAGCTAATGACTTTATGAGAAATCAAGATGCTGTTGAGCAGATCCAAACAACTGAAAGAACAGAAGGCAAGTGAAATATCTCATGGGAAAAACCACTGACCTGGAAAATAGATCCAGGAGAGACAATCTAAAAGTTATTGGACTACCTGAAAAGTCATGATCAAAGAAAGAACCTAGAAATCATCCTTCAAGAAATTCTCAAGGAAAACTGCCTTGATGTTTTAGACCCAGAGGGCAAAATATAGGTTGAAAGAATCCACTGATCACCTCCTGAAAAAGATCCCAAAAAGAAAACTCCCAGGAATATTATAGCCAGGCTCCAGAATTCCCAGATCAAGGAGAAAATACTACAAGCAGTCAGGAAGAAACAATTCCAATATAGTGGAAACACAATCAGAATACCACAGGACCTGGCAGCTTCTACACTGAGGGATCAAAGGGCATGGAATATGATATTCCAGAGGACAAAAGAGCTGGGACTGAAGCCAAGGGTCACCTACCCAGCAAAACTGAGTATCTTGTTTCAGGGGAAAATATGGTCATTCAGTGGAATAGAGGACTTTCAAGCATTCTTAAGGAAAAAACCAGAGCTGAGTAGAAAATCTGACATTCAGACACAAGAAGCAAGAGATGCTTGAGAAGGCAATCAAGGAAAAGAAATCAAAAGGAACTTATCAAAGTTGAACTATTTACATTCCTACATGGAAAAACAAAAACTGTGACTGATGAAACCTTCCTCATTATGAAAATAATTGAAGAAGGGTATATGGGCATGTGAATACATATGTGAATGTGTGTATATATGTTTACAGGTATACATGGATAGAGGGCACAGGTTGAATTTGGTGGGAAGAGATGATACTTAAGGGTGAAGTTAAGAGGTGAGAGAGGAAAGTGGCAAGAGGAGATGGGGAGAGACAGGGTAGGGTAAACTATCTCATGTGGAAGAGGCAAGGGGAAGTAGTTGCAGGGGAGGGGAAGAACAGGAAGGCCAAAAGGCAAAACCCTAAGCTCACTGAGTTTGGCTCAGGGAGAGAATGACATACATACTAAATGGGATATCTCATACTGCAGAAGAGTAGGGGGGAGGGGGATGATGGAGGGAAGGGCATTCTGGGGGGAGGGGAGGTTGGAAGTACCCACTTTTGAAGAGGGACAGGATCAAAGTAAGGAATGGACCAGGTGGGGGGTGAGATGGGTGGGAGGGAAATATAAGCAGTCTTTTACAATATATCTACTATGGTAATGTTTTGCATAGCTATACATGTATAACACATACTGAATTGCTTATCTTCCCAGAGGGAGTGTGTGACAAGGGAGGAAGGGAATGGATCTGAAATTCGAACTTTTAAAATTAAATGTTTCAAATGTATATAAATACTATTATTAATACTATTTTGCATATAATTGGGAAATACGATGTGCAGGCATTGGGGCACAGAGATTCACCTTGCCTTGATGGCAAAGTCAAAGGGGGTATGGGAGAAGATATGGGAGAGAGCAGATTGGATGAGGGGATAACTTGTGGGACAGCTATTCTGGGGTGGTGGGTAGGGGAAAAATTTGTAACTCAAAATCTGGCTGAAATGAATGATGTAAATCAGAAGTTAATAAAGCATTTGTTAAAATAAAATTAAATTAAAAAAAAAAGAAATAGAGATACTATATTTAAAGCTTTGGTGGGTGGGTAGAACAGATCTTTGCCCCAGGAAGCCAAATATGAAAGGAACCTAACTTATTTAATTGTTTAGCAGTGTATAAACAACAAAACTCAGCACATTTCCCTCTCTACCATGGTGAAAGAAATGAAAAAAAGAAATAACCACCTTCCTATATACTGGTCCTCTGCAAGGGTTGAAGCAAGAGCTCAGTGCAGAGGCATCACTGTGTCACATGTCAACCTTCCCAGGGCGTTTGAATTAGTAGGAATTGGAGCATAGTCCCCCTCCTTCTCTGCCCATACTCCACACTCTAAATTTGTATATGCATGAAACCACAGGCACCCATTTCTTTCTTTTCATGTTGATGTTGGGTGAGACTTACTCCCAGTCAGACCTGACAGAGTCAAGACCCTCTAACAAAGTGTGAAGGTGTTGGTACTTCTAACATATAGGTGTACAAAAAGATAGGCGAAAGTAGATCTTGTGTGAAAGAATTAAAAAAAGGTGTGGACAAGAATATCATTGGTTGAGATATGCACTAATGGAGGGAATACTAACTGCTAAAAGATCAAAGATTAATTTAAGTATCTTTACAAAAAAGTTTCTTAAGATACAAAAATTACAAAATTGCTGTTTTGTTACTTCTCTTCCCCCAAACTCTGAAAACCAACAACCCATTATCTATTGTATATTTGGTATTAACCATCAGCTAATTCCCCATATTCTGACCAAGTATCATAAAGAGTTTATATAATCTCGTTTAAAAAGTTGTTTTTGGTTCTGGGTTTGTTTTTTTTTTTTGGGGGGGGGGGTACATGGATTATCAGCCAAACCCATGTGGGTGGGAGTGCTATATTGTAACAGCAAGCAAAGGAATACTTTAGCACCTTGTTTCAGTTATTTCAGTATTTAGCACCCTGTTTCATTTCTTCAAGTGCCTTTCAGCCCCACCTGTGATTTGAAGGTGGGAGGAAGTTCCTGACACAACAGGAAGGGTGGAATAGGAAGAAACACCACCATATAAAAGCAGAAGCACAAACTGGAACAGAGCAGAACTGAAGAGAACACTTGAGGTGTCCAGCATTCTGTTTGTCAGTTCTGTCTGTGTTACTTTTGTCTGACAGAAGCATTCTATTGATTTGTATACTTTATCAGTTGTTTGTGTTACTTTGTCAGAAGCATTCTATCTGTTGAATTGTGCTACTTTGTCAGAAAGATGCATCCTGTCTGTTGACTTGTGTTGATTTCATAGGCAGAAAGTGAATTGAGATGATAGTGCCGGCAACCTGTGTGAATATTGTTGTTAATTCTGCTAAACTTGATGTGTGTAGATCTTGTCGAGGCTCTGTTAAGCTTTCTCTTCCCAGGAACAGAGACTTCGAGGGGCCTGAGGTAGATGAATCACTGTGGGCTCTGAACTGGAACAGGAGCTGGGAGCTGCCTACTTGTGAGTCCAAGTGACAGTTGGGTGAATTCAAACAAGACCTGGGAGCGTGGAAGAGGAACCATGGAATTTGGGACCTAGCCCCAAGTCAAGACAAAAGGACCATTTTTTGGGTTACTTAGTGCTGGCTGAAAAGGTCATGGTTTACTGTGACTTAGGGGTGGGAGAACTTTGTACTTTGTACCCCTTAAGGATAACTGGAAGCTGATATCCAATCAAGAAGAAATAAGACTTGGGGGTGGCTGGGTGGTACAGTGAATAGAGCACGGCCCCTGCAGTCAGGAGGACCTGAGTTCAAATTTTACCTCAGACACTCGACACACTTACCAGCCGTATGACGTTGGGTAAGTCACTTACGCAATTGTTGTGCTTTCCCCCCTCCAAAAAAAAAAAAAGAAAAAGGCAGACTTTCTCACTGAGGAGATTAAGGAAATATGTGAAATAGGGGTGGGAGACCTTTGTACTTTGTATTCCTTAAGGAGGATTACTCCCTAAGGATAACTGAGTTAAGGGCTTACTGAATGATACCTTTTGTTTAAAACTATGTGGACACTTTGGTGATAAACTGTTATATCATTGTTAATGTTGTACTTTGGTTTCTGTGGATGTTTTTGCTTTATTTTACTGCTGGATAGAGAGTTCACAATACTATGTAATCAGAACCTTCAAGCTATGTACACTAGCAGTCCTCTGGAGAGCTACTTGTGCTTGGCTTTACATATATTCATACTACAGACAGTATTTATATTCCTGAATTTGTCTAAATGAAATAGAAGGTTTGGGTGAACCAGAAGATCACAGATTTGGAACCAGAAAGAACATCTAGAACCTCCCTATTTTACAGATGTGGAAACTGAGGCAAAGAGATTTGAAGTGATTTGCCTACAGTTACCAAGTGAAAAAGCATTTAATTTGCCAGAGAGTCAAATACAAGTGGACTGATTCCAAGTCCACTACTCTATCCACTACACCAGGTTGAGAAGGAAACTATTCACCTTGCTTTAATATGTAATTCCTCCAGTTTCCATGGATTTCCTTTATTTTACCACATTGAGCAACTTCTAGGGAGATTCTGCTATCCATCCTTAAGTGCGTATTGTTCTTTCCTCCTGCATTCTGGAATGCTCATGAAAGAATAGGTAGTTTGCTGTGGAGTAATCAGATATCAAACTCTGCAGGGCTGCTGACACAAATTCTAATCTTGAAAAGTCCAGTAAGGACACACAAATTTCAAACAATGTGAAAGGGAGCTCCTAACAACTTCTGGAGCCACAGCACCCACAGAACGGCACAGAGAAGCTAACCTCCTACTGAGGACAGCCCAGCAGCCCTGCAGGGAGCAGCCAGCGCAGCGCTCTGAGAGCAGGCAGCCCAGCGCGCTGGGAACTGACAGCGCAGCCCGCAGAGCTGAGCCCAGGTCCGCGGTTTTAGCCCCAGGGCGGCCAGGCCTTCAGCCGGCTGGTGGAACCCCAGAATACCAGCAATTGTGGCGATTCCAGAATTATCAGCACAGATATGCCTAGGACAAAGTGAGAGGTTAGTGCCCTATGGACTTTGGGACCAGTACTTGGGGAACACCTGGCTTCCTCCCCTGGGGGCAAAAAGCTGCTGGAGAAACTGCTGCACAGAAGCCATTTTGCAGCATCAGCAGTGGCTCTAGCTCCTGGTCTGTGAACTGTAGGAAGATCCAGCAATCAGTCTGGGGGTTAATCGCTTTTGCTTTAAACTGCCTGGATCTGGATTGTGGTCTGGGGGGGAAGTTTGGGGTGGGTATCCAACTTGCCAGAGTGGGTGGAGGCTTTACAGAGGCCACCCAACTGGCGGAAGTTGTGAAGACCCCACGTTTGGGCGGAAGCTCCCCTGTCTGGTGGCAGAGTCCTACTGTGGCAACAAGCCCAAAAATCAAGTAATTAAGTGGCAATATGCCTAGGCAAATGAAACAAAATAAACAGAAAAGTTCAACATTGGACTCCTATTTTAGGGGCAAAGAAGCTCAAAGCATGGAGGAGGACTGTGAGGTCAGAACTCCTGCACCAAAAGCCCCAAATGAAAATACAAGCTGGCTACAGGCCATAGAGGACCTTAAGAAGCAGATAAGAGAAGTGGGGGAAAATTTGGGAAGAGAAATGAAAAAGATGCAAGGAAAGTATGAAATGACAGTCAACAGCCTGACTGAGGAAAATAACACCTTAAAAAATAGAGTAACTCAAATGGCAAAAGAGGCTCAGAAAGGTAATGAGGAGAAGAATGCTTTAAAAAGCCAAATTTGCCAGATGGAAAAAGAATCTCAAAAGCTCACTGAGGAGATTCATTCCTTCAGAGTTATACTGGAGCAAATGGAAGCTAGTGACTTTATGAGAAATCAAGATACTATTAAACAGATCCAAACAAACAAAAGAGTAGAAGGCAATGTGAAATATCTCATGGGAAAAACCAGTGACCTGGAAAAGAGATCCAGGAGAGACAATTTAAAAATTATTGGACTACCTGAAAGCCATGATCAAAGAAAGAACCTAGAAATCATCCTTCAAGAAATTCTCAAGGAAAATTGCCCTGATGTTTTAGACCCAGAGGGCAAAATAGAGGTTGAAAGAATCCACAGATCACCTCCTGAGAAAGATCCCCAAAAGAAAACTCCCAGGAATATTATAGCCAGGTTCCAGAATCCCCAGATCAAGGAGAAAATACTACAAGAAGCCAGGAAGAAACAATTTCAATATTGTGGAAACACAATCAGAATAGCCCAGGACCTGGCAGCTTCTACACTGAGGGATCGAAGGGCATGGAATATGATATTCCAGAGGGCAAAAGAACTGGGAATGAACCCAAGGGTCACCTACCCAGCAAAACTGAGTATTTTGTTTCAGGGGAAAATATGGTCATTCAGTGGAATAGAGGACTTTCAAGCATTCTTGAGGAAAAAACCAGAGTTGAATAGAAAATTTGACATTCAGACACAAGAAGCAAGAGATGCTTGAGAAGGTAATCAGGGAAAAGAAATCAAAAGGAACTTATCAAAGTTGGACTATTTACAGTCCTACATGGAAAAACAATAACTGTGTTTGATGAAACCTTTCTCATTATGAAAATAATTGAAGAAGGGTACATGGCATATGTTCATAGGTATACATGGATAGAGGGCACAGGTTGAATTTGATGGGAAGGGATGATTATTTTTTTTTTTTTGGAGGGCAATTGGGGTTGGGTGACTTGCCCAGGTTCACGTGGCTGGGTTTTTGTTTGTGTGTTGGGTGTCTGGGGCCGGATCCAAGCTCGGGTCCTTCTGGCTCCGGGGCTGGCTCTCTGCTCGCTGCGCCACCTAGCCGCCCCAAGGAAGGGATCATTCTTAAGGGGTGAAGTCAAGAGGTGAGAGAGGAAAGTGGCAAGAGGAGATGGAGAGAGACAGGGTAGGGCAAACTATCTCATGTAGAAGAGGCAAGGGGAAGTAGTTGCAGGGGAGGGGAAGAACAGGAAGGCAAAAAGGCAAAAGCATATTCTCATTGAAAATGGCTCAAGGAGAGAATCACATACATACTAAATGGAATATCTTACCCTCACTCACTCTCCTGAGTAGGGGAAAGGAGGATGAGAGTGGGGATGATGGAGGGGAGGGCATTCTGGGGAGAGGGGAGGTTAGAAGTACCCACTATCAAAGAGGGACAGGATCAAAGTAGGGAATGGACCAGGTGGGAGGTGAGACAGGTGGGAGGGAAATATAAGCAGTCTTTTACAATATATCTACTATGGTAATGTTTTGCATAGACATAAATGTACAACACATCCTGAATTGCTTATCTTCTCAGAGGGAGTGGGTGACAAGGGAGAAGGGGAATGGATCTGAAAATCAAAGTTTTAAAATTAAATGTTTCATAAGATGTCCAGGCAGTGGGACTCAGAGATTCACCTTGCCCTAATGACAAAGTCGAAGGGGGTATGGGAGAAGATATGGGAGAGAGCAGATTGGATGAGGGGATATCTAGTGGGACTGCTATTCTGGGGTGGTGGGTAGGGAAAAAATGGGGGAAAAATGTAACTCATAATCTGGTGGAAATGAATGACGTAAACCAGAAGTTAATAAAGCATTTGTTTAATCAAAAAAAAAAAAAAAAGAAAAGTCCAGTAGGGACATCATTAAAAGGGGGATAAAGACAGTGCATGAAACGTCCTTCTATTTCTTACCCTACTCCAGCCTGAGCTAATGACCACTAGGTACAAACTGAGAAGGAAGCAAAGTGCTTGGTGGCATAATTCTGGAGTTCTGAACTTCCCAGGTCATATTTCACACATCTATAACATTGTTAGGTAGTAACTAAATTTTATTTCAATGATTCCCACTATTTTTTTCCAACCTTTGCTAACAGCTTTTGTGAAGTGATCAGGGAAGGCTTCATGGAAGAAATGATACCTGAAACAAGCCTGTTCTCTTAAAAAGTATTCTATTAAGATGAAATGTGAAACGTTTGTAAGAGAATGTAGGACCACATTCAGGTAACTCCTAGTAATCCAGTTGGACCTGAACACTGAGTATGTACAGAACTAATACGGAAGAAAAAAAAAAAGGGCAGGATGTCACCATACTTAAATACTATAATAAATCAATCAACAAGCATTTGCTAGATACCTATAATGTGCCAAAGTAAAATCTCAATAATTTAGACTTATTGGTAGAAAAGGAACTCTAAATTAATAAACACCACAAGTTTAAAAACCAGTTTTACTATTTTAAAAGTATAACTAAAAGTAGGCTAGCATGGCTCCAATAGAGGGAAGTTCTTTGTGATTTGATTTAAAAAATAAATAAGATCTATGATTAAACCAGGTAAGTTTTTACATCTTAAAAAAAAAAGTGTGTGTGTGTGTGTGTGTGTGTGTGCAACGACATCCTTTTACTGTAGATCACCTCTTTTACCTGCTTTAACACTGAATTCACATGATTTTGACCCATTCTTTAATTCTTCATCATGAAACCACTTTTATCATATTTGATGATTAAGAATATAGTCTCCCCACTCCAAATCTAACCTTGACTTTCTCTAGGTCATAAATTAATTTTAAATTATTTAAATAAATTTTATTTTAACAATAATTATATGAATAATTAATAAACAACTATTTTAATAATTAAAAATAAATTATTTTTTAAAAATCAAGTGAGGTCCCAGGCCACCAAAACATGTTTATCTACATCTCTTAGGTAAATTTCTTGAGTCTGCAAGGCATGTAGCTTGGTACAAAGCTGTGTGGAATAATTTTATCTCCATTTGGGAATTTTTAAAATTCTAGGAAGCACTTTGCTTCTTGATATATCAAGACTTCAATATTCCTTGAACGTTGATAAGACTTCAAGGCCTACTGGAAGTTTTTTTTTTTAATCTTTACATCCCCAAAACATTTTTTGAATATGTTTTACAATTCTGATGAAAAACTTCAAATCTTGGAACACCTGGACTTCTTAGTTGATGGTTTTAAAAAAGCATTCAATGAAAAAATGAATTAACACTAAAAAGTGTATTTTTCCAATCTTTGATACCCCGGTTTTTATAATGCCTTGTCCTTTTCTTCACACTTAAGTTAGCAGCTATTTCTTTATTTGTTTTAAACTGGTCTCACTATTCTTCCAACTTCAAAAGCCAATGCCCTAGCCCTAATGAGAAGAAATCAACCCCTCTAGCTAATAAATACCTGTGAAGTTTTTGCTTGTTGTCTAAAGATTAAATTGTTTTGTAGCAACTGTTGATCAATTTTTGGCATTATTTTTCATTTTCAACCAAATATCCCACTATATACTTGAGTACAACTGACACTTTTTCATGATGACTGTGAATGACCCCTTGAAATATCTGACTCATCCCTACCAACAACTTCTAGAATATCTCATACAAGTCACTGAAATGAGCTCTTTAATAACTATTTACACATTTCCCTATAGGGTTATATTCATTCTTAAAAATTGTGGTACTAAAAAAACACAAAAAAGCAATTCATATAAACATCTGGTACAAAAATCAACATTTAATTGACAGAGAACTAAAATAGAAAACAAGCCCAACCTAGTTTCATTTGCACAAGCTCAGAAATCCTGGGACAATACAGTGTCAACAGAAGCACATATACCAAGATTGCTGTCAATATGAAACCATATTTAAATTATTTTGTCCCGAGTTCATTAGCATACCATTAGTAGTCAAATCTAAGCAAGGGAATGAAAAGTCTGATAATAAATGCTCCTAAGTAATCAATAATGCAAGATGAGTTGCAATTCTGTAACTTCTTATGGCTCACCAAAAATTTTAATTAAAAGTTTATTGATGGGGCAACTAGGTGGTACACAGTGAATACAGTTCTAGCTCTGAAGTCAGGATGACCTGAGTTCAAATTTGGCCTCAGACACTTAAGTTTTAAGTGTCATGACTTACTAGCTGTGTGACCTTGGGCAACTCACTTAACCCCAACTGCCCTGCCTTAGGCCCTCCAAAAAAGAAAAAAAAAAGTTTATTGATGAGCTTTGTTTTGTACATTAAAAACAACTGTAAATAGATCACCTCCCATTAAGTAAGAGGTCTCTTGTAATAAATTAAGCAACCTTGTATCTATAGTTAAAAAATGTTTTAATTAACAACCCTCATCAAAAAGGGGGGGATATCAATGTGTTATGACAAACCTCACAGTGAAACAAAATAGTCTCTCATTGGCCATATACAAAAACACATGTCTTACTCTGTATCCTCAATCTACCACTTCTCTGTCAGAAGGACAGAAGTCCTCTAACATTTGGCTGTTTAAATTCTCTCATTCTGTTGTTGATTTGTTTATTTTTGTAAATATTCACTTGTCAACTTTATTGTCATATACTTCAACAAAATCTTTAATAAATTTCAATTTATTTCCTGTGAATTTTTTTCTGCTTTTATGCAAAGTAGCTAAATGTTTATAAATTTTAAGTAGAAAACAATTCCTAGCTTTATTTCAAATACTCAATATTCTTTTGGTTTACTTTCACTTTTGTTAATTACTTTGATTTTCAGTATTTCTCTTTTGGTGTCAATTGGGGTCAATTTGTTAGTTTTTTAGGTTTTTTGAGGTTGCATTCCCAATTAATTAATGTGGAGTTTTTTCCATATTTGTTAATAAAAGAGTTTAGAGATTTACATTTTCTTCTATGTACTGCCTTGACTATATTCCCCTAATTCTTACAGTTTTCATGATTGTTATCATTAATGAAACTATATATCATTTCTCTAACTTGTACTTTGACATACCAATTTATTAGGATTAAATTGTTTCATATTTAATTGATTTTCAATACTTTTTTTTCCCTGTGATCCTATAATATTCTTTACTGCTTTATGGTCAGCAAAGTATATTTCTACTTTTCTGTATTTATGAGGTTCTTACAAAGACATGATCAATTTCTGAAAAGATGTTTTACACAATTGAGATACATGTATACTTCTTTCTATTTCTTTTCAATAATGATACACAGAGGCCAATCTGTGTGACCCTGGGCAATTCATTTAATCTCTCAGTGTGTGCCTCAACTTCTTCAGAAAAAGGAGAATAGAAGCTATTACCTGGGGTTCTTGTGAGGATAAAATGAATTAATATTTATAAAGTGCTATACAAATTTTACAATGCTATATGAATGCTAGTTACCATCATCATCTTCTTCACTATTACCATCACCATCTATGAATAGGGGAAGAGTTCATGACCAAGCACTGAACAAGGCAGATTACAGGGGGGATAAAAAGTGTGTGTGTGTGTGTGTGTGTGTGTGTGTGTGTGTGTGTGTGTGTGTGTGTGTGTGTGTGTGTGTGTGTATGTATGTATATATATATGTATATATGTATATATGTGTCTGTGTATATATACACACACACACACACACACACACATATATACACACACACACACAATTTTCATTAAAAAGGTTTTACACAAACAAAAACAATACAGTTAAAATCAGAACAGAAATAGGTAACTAGGTGCCAAAATCTTTACACTAAGTTTCTCTGATAAGGATATTATCAACGAGATATAAGGAATGAACTCAAAGTTGTAAGAATAATAGCCATGGGGCAGCTAGGTGGCACAGTGAATAGAGCACCAGCCCTGGAGTCAGGAGGACCTGAGTTCAAATATGGCCTCAGACACTTAACACTTACTAGCCATGTGACCTTGGGCAAGTCACTTAACTCCAATTGCCCTGCCTTCCCTCTCCAAAAAGAAAAAAATAGCCATTCCCCAAATCACACACAATCAAAGTAGATGAACAAATACTTTTCAGAGAAACATAACCAATCAGCAAATACATGAAAAAAAATTCCTCTCAAATTAGTAGTAACTAGAAAAATTTTAAATAAAGCAACCGGATTTCTACCTGACCCCCAACAGGGTGGCAAGGACAACAGAAAAGTAAAATGACAATGAGGCTACTGGAAAACAGATTAACGAATTGTTGGTAGAATTTTGAATGAGTATAGACAAAATGAAAAGCCTCTAGCCTTCACTGTTCCCACTCAAGACACCAAACCGTGTATATCATGCCATTATTATAGCTATAGTATCACTACTGTAGCTATATATCTATACTATCACTACTATAGTGACATTTGTAGTATCACTATTATAACTATATCACTACTAGGTCTATACCTCAAAGAGATGAAAGAAGAGGAAAAGTGTTAATATATACAAAAATATTTACAGTAACTCTTTTTGTATTAGGAAAGAACTACAAACTAAGGAGATGATCATTTACTGGGAAATGACTTAAGAAATGATACACAAATGTAATGTAATATATATTGCTCTTTAAGAAATAACAACCAGAAGAGTTTCAGACAAACCTGAAAAAAGTAAATGAATGGAAACAAAACATTTATACAATAACAACATTAAAAATCTTTTTAAAAAGAAAAACAAAACTCTAGAAGACTTGAGAATTCTCATTGCAATACAGTTCAGAGGAGCAAAGATAACTTATTGCTATGTTATTGTTCAGTACCATACTACTTTCAGTAAGGTACTGAAAACTGGAAACATGATAGATTCCAGATTTAGACAGAGAAAGACATATTTGGACATGGCCTATATGGGTTTTGTTTTGCTTGGCTACGCGTGTGTGTATGTGTGTATGTATGTATGTATGTATGTATGTAAACATATTTTACTAGAGTTTTATTTATAATTTGTTAAACTGGGGGAAAGGAAAGGAAGAAAAAATACTTGTTAATTGAAAAAAATTTTCAAGACTATATATTTTTTAAAAGTTCAGTATTTTAAAACCTGCAGTTATCTTCCTCATCGTATCATCTTCCTCATACATGAACACACTCTTCTAAATATAGCTAAAAATACATATTAATCAATTACTATTTTCAAGGAACTATAGACATAGAGCTGGATAATAATATACAGCCCCTACCTTCAAGGTACTTATTATCTAGTAAATAAGACAAATACAGAGAGAGATAAGCAACATATACAAGTAACCACATTAACTCAAAATTAGAATATGAATTGTTATTCATTTAAGAAGTAAAAATGACAAGGGAAATTAGAGGAAGGACAGATGAAATATAGCTCTCATGAAAGAGGTGACACCTAAATTTAATTTTGAAGTGTTTCAATAGTTGAAACATGGGACGAATCTATTCTAGAAATGGGGAAATGATGTCTTCTTAAAAATAGAGAAAAGAAAGAACAGGATATGATTAGACAATGATAAGTAGTTTTTATTAGCTGTATCACAGTGTAAAATACAATATATCGAAATGGTTTCTCCCATTTCTATCAATAATACCATCACTTCTCTATTTGCCCAAGTTACCTCTCACTCATTGTTCTTTATCATTCCTTCATAACCAGTCACTCCTGTGTCTTTACTCTTTAAAAACATGATTTTTTCCCCCTTTATTTTTGCTGCCACCACACAAGTTGAGGACCTTCAACTTCAGTTAGCCTTATAACTAGCTTACCTCCCACCTTTAGGCTATCTTTAGCCTATAAATTATTCTCCATACTACTTTCAGACTATACTTCTTACAATACTACTTTCATAATTACATCATTAGTCTAAAAATCTTCAATAGCTTACAATGAAATTCAAATTCTTCATCCTAGGATTCAAAGACCCTAAAAATCTAACTGCTGTTTGCTATTATATAACAACCTTATCTCTCATTCATTCCCTCTATAGTTATGTTATATTTGTGGATATACATAACCTTAGACTAAGTCAGAGTCCTCATTGTGCCTAAACATACAAGATTCTTATTCCTCAAGAATAAAATTCCTTATAGGTTGCAGCAGAACTGCAAAGTATATTATACACTTACTTAAACCCAGTATGAAAAACAAATCAAAATCCACCAGAATAACTGGTTCACGTGAATTACTCTACACACATAAAATTTATAAGGAGTGTCAACACAACAGTTTCCTTTCACATGTAAAAATAAATCTGTTGATTGAAGGTTTCTTGCAACATATATACATGTGTATATATGTATATAAAAATGTTTTCCAAAATGAGATTAGTTTAGTAAGTTAAAAACACCAAATACTGCTCAAATATAATAAAAAATACTAAAATCCTAACTGAAGTTCAAGTAGAGTTCTAAAGGACCTCACTAGTCATCTAGTTCAAACCACACAAAAAAGTAATCCGAACTAAACTGTAACATATCTGACTGGCGGTCATCTAAACTCTTCTTGACCTCTAAGAAGGAATCCTGATTCTTTCTTAAGCAGACCATGCCACTTTTGGCAGCTCTAGTTATTATGAAGTTTTCCCTGAAAACTAATCTAAATTTTATCCTTAGACACCTCCAACCATTGCTCCTGGTTCTGATCTCTGGAATCAGAAAAATACTTCAAGACAGCCATCAGACCTTGCCCCAAATATTCATTTTTTGAGACTATACAGCAGCCAAACTTCATGTCATGGACTCATGGCCCTTTATCATTCTGGTTTTTCTTTAGACTTTCTCCAACTTTGCAGTGTTCTTATTAAACTCATTTCCCAACCTTTCGATGACCTCTTCAAAAGCATGGAGCCCAGAAATGAACAAAATAATCCAAAAGAAGTTGTGAAACTCTTAATGGAGTCAAGATTATATTAGTTTTGTTGACTGCCATATCATAATGCTTAAGTTTATTGAGCTTGCAATACCCTGGAATCCCCAGATCTTTTTCAGAATTGCTTTCTAACCATGCCTTCCCCATGTTATGCTTGTAAAGCTGATTTTTGTACCTAACTATTAGACTTGACATTAATCCACACTGAATTTCATCTCATTATAGTCAACCCAAACTGTCAAGATCTTTTTGGATTGTGTCGCCTGTAAATTCTATGAGTATACCACCTATGACCAACCAACCCATTTTGAATTTTATTACTGTCTATATCTATGTCTTCCTATCTTCTCCACAAGAATAGTAAGAGATACTTCACTAAAAGTTTTTCTATAACCTATATGAACTATATCCACATGATTCTTGCCATCCATTGGTCTAGTAAAGCTATCAAAGAAGAAATTATGTTAAGTCTGGCATAATCAGTGCAAAAATCAACCAATGATCAATGTAGCAGTAGAATTTGTGACATATCATTGGCAGCGCAGGGTGCATGTGCATGTGTGTGTGTGTCCAGACAGCTACTCTTTCTCCTATTTTAGAGAAGTACAAAACAGGTCAAGAATTATTATTAAAAGGGTGGGGGGGGGTGGAAGAATTCTGAATCTGTGATTCACTGCAGTTGGAAACTTCCTCTATCAATGCAGTTCATCAATTTATCTATAAATTGTGGTCTCGAAATAATGTGGAAGCACTGTGAAGTAAGTGAGCAATTCATTTCAAACAGCTAGTATGAGAGGTAAAATGAAAGAATAGCAGGAAAGCTTTACCTTCAGAAAGACATAGTCAAATCTTGTTTCTAACACACATTAGCAAAAGAAATTGTATGGAGGAAAAATGGAGAACTGGTAAATGATTTCTATACATCTGACTATATGAATAAATGTAACTGATAAAAAAGAAAAAACTTTAAACAACATTTTTAAATTCTAGAAATTTCACTGGTTTAAAATTTTCTGTTTATGTCAAATGTGGTTATTTAAAATTATTCTTAATAATTTACCCAAATTATAGAAGTTTTATCCACCATGACTGGACACAAAGCAAGATTACTGTATTAAAATTCTCAAAACTGGTCCTAATCAAATCATATGTCCTTGAATATAATCCAAAGGCCTTAAAAATGAGTTATTTTAAAATATGTCTTTTGAATTGACCATTTGGTAGAATAATTCAAAAATACAATAAATATATATATGTATATATATATATTTTTTTTAATTAAAAAAACAAACTATTCTTGTTTACAAATTAAGCATATACCTACCTGAGGATGTTACTCCCATCTGAGGAATAAGTTGTTCGTCCCTACAGTTCTCACGACCAGGTACTAATCTTTGATATCTTGATGGATGAGGGTTACCATCAACATCAACTAAAAATGGGGGAGGCATGAGATGGGGTGCCTGTTGAGTTTGTTCATCTAACACAAAGTTGTTGGCATCACGGATTAGAGGCCGATAATCACTATGAAAGAACATCTGATCAGCTATCTGCAAAAAGATAAACCAAGAGATATGACAAGCAAAGATTACTAATGCAGAAAAAGACCTCCGCTTCATTTCTTAATGAATTAAAGACATTTTTTACAATAATAAAAAATGGAAGTCTTCTTGAATCCAGTATGACAATCATTCAAACACTTATAAACCATCTACAATATGCAGAATTAGCTAATTTCATAAAATTGTACATAACTATCTGATATTCCAACTTTCAATTACATTTTACATTTATCCATTGCTGTCAATAAACTTATTGGAAACATAATCGATATGTAGGTCTCCAAGGTACTTAAAAGTATATCCAAATTTTACAACCTATACCAGAGCAGAGGCTAACCTTTGTATGCAAAATAACTAACTGAACCAATCTTTAGAACAGGCATTTATTTTATAGCTTTAATTTCTTGGGGTAATTATGAATCCAGGCTAATTCTAGACAAAGGTAAATAAAAGTATTTTAGATGCTTTATCACTTTACTGTATCATAATGAATTAAGTTTACCTGCAAGTCAAACCTAATTGTAAATATTTTATCCTTATTTTAGTTCACTTGCTTTTTAAGACCATGCTAAAATGCATCATTTTGTTAACACTTTAATCTATGCTAGTAATATACATAATTATTGTTAAGAAAAGAATAAATGAAGTATTGAGAGCCAAAGCAAGAAATAATAGTGGAAATATCAAAAAGAGAAAAAAATCAAAAGGAATTAAAATGTATAATATTTTAAAGTATTATAAAAACAAGAAATCTTAATTTAAGAAGGCCCAAGGAATTCACAGGATCATAGATTTAGAGATGAAAGGGACATTACTGATGCCTGTCCCAATACTTTCATTTTAGAAACAAAAAAACAAAGGCCCAGCAAAGTTAGGTGACTTGCCTACAGTCACACCTACTAAGTGGCAATGGTAAGACAGATAATGTAAAAATGAAGAATAAATTCAGCCTCTACATTCCTGTGACTCCAAGAAATGCTATTTTAACTTTGAATATATCAAGACCATCAAGTTTTCCTCTAATATGCAAATATACTACTTTAACAATAACAAATAATTTTGACCATTCAATCAAGGAGCATGCAATTATAAAAGGAGCACAATTATAAAGACAGCTAGATAATAACGGTATGATTAACATATATGAGGATCTCTTCTTGCCTAGACGGTCTCCTAACTGGTCTTCTTGACTCTTATCTATCCCTTCCTTCAACCCATCTTCCACAATAACTCCTAAATAAATATTCCAAAAACTTCAGTATTTCCTCACCATTTGCCAAACTAGACTATTCCCCCATGTCCAATTCCTCCCATCTTTAAGCCTCTACTCAGACCCAAGTCTTGTTAAAGGTTAAAAATTTTCCCTTCTTTCAAGGTCCAATTCTGATAATACTTCCATTTTCTGAAATTTTCTTCCCTGCAAAGCTTTCCCTGGTATCATAGGTTTTTGTTTTTTAATATGTACTAATTCATCACTCCATTTGATTGAGAGCAAGGCCTGTGTCAAAGCCAGAACCTTATTTATAAACAGAAGACAATATAATAAATGTTCATTGATTTGTTAAACTTAACTGACTAAATGGGTAAAGTGACTAATCACCTGTGGGAAAAATAAAGATTTTCAGCATCTAATCTCAAATCTGAAATGCAGTCAAAAACCCTAAGAATTAACATGCAATCATTAACATTTCAAAGTTACCTTTTTTAAAGCTCCCCAAATTTCTAAACAGTAATAAAAAGTTTACATTTACAAAGCATTTTAAGGTTTGCAAAGTACCATATATAACATTATTTTGTTTTTTATTTACAAGAGTCCTATAAAGTATCTACTTTTCTTATCCCTCAGGGAGTTAGGTGTCAAAATGGATAGAATGCTAGGCCTGAAGTCAGGAAGACTCCTCTTCCTGAGTTCAAATTTGACCTCAGAGACACTTACTAGCTGTGTGACACTGGGAAAATCACGTAAGGCCCTTTGCCTTAGTTTTCTCATCAGTAAAATGAGCTGGAGAAGAAACTGGTAAACCACTCCAGTACCTTTGTCAAAAAAACCCAAAATAGGGTCATGAAGAGTCAAGACACAACTGAACAACAATAAATTATTATCCCCAATTTACAGATGAGGAAAAAGATTGAAAGTGTTTAAGTGACTGGCCCAGGGTCAGTCACATAGGTAGTAAGAATTTAATGACTAGAGGAGCTACTCAATTTCAATATAACAACACTACTTAGTGTCCTTTGCCAGAAATTAAGCTCTAATAAAAAGAAAAAGAAAAACAAACCTCATGACTATTTAAAATAAATGCTCTAAATTTTGTCACATTTCTATACATATGAATTTGCCTACAAAATATTTACACTTCTAAACATACACGTAGTACATGAAAAAAAATGTTTTTGTTCATTATTCATTATACTCTACCTTGTCATATTTGCTACTGGAGCCAAAGCCAAAAATTAAAAGATGCCCATGGGAGTCTGTACATGCAAAATGCTGACCGTCAGGAGAGCATTTGCAGTCAAATACTGCTCCATGTCCTTGGCCTTCAATCTGAAATATATTCATTTGAGAATCAATAAATGTTTTTTAATTTAAAAAAAACTGGTTATTATTTTATGACTAAAGTTTTATGATAAAGATTTATAAATGTACATACTAAATGAACTGATAAGCCAGTAACTTCCGCTATTAAACAATACATTTAAAATACATAAATATTCATGAAAAGTGCTAGATTGATAGCCCTGGAAAACAAAGAATTCTATTTAGCCACAGAATTGGAATAATTTAGTAAATAAAAGAACACTTTCCCTCCCCCCACAGAATTCTACTGATCACCTTTTACACAGATCTGAAAATACTGCTTCTGGGATTTAATCTGTCTCCTTATTAATCACTGGCTTTTCTGCCAAGGCTGAAAACTTCTAGCAACTGTAGTGATTTGGACAATTCTAGGAAGTAGAGAGAAGGTCAATGTTCACCAGACTCTGTGGTTCACACTTGTAAGAAAAAAAATTTTACTCACAATGTTTTGGTAATAAAATTCACTCAGTGATCTGATATCTTTTAAAAGGTGAATTTCAAAGGTTAAAAAAAAAAGTCGTTTACCTGATAATTGTTTTCTGTTTTCCAGTTCCATTAATCCAGAAGGAATGGGTTTCTCCCTGCAACCTGTCAATCAAACAGAAGTGGCCAATCACCACTCTGAATTTTTTTGCTCTCAGTGCTTCTTCAGACTACATTCCCCGTCGAAAACTTCTTTAGCAGTGTTCTGAAAAAGGTAAAAATTCTACCCTCTCTCGCATATCTAGGGGATGAACTGCAGAAAATAACTAAAACAGGAAGGTCACTCCCTAACCTGTATCAACTAAGGGTCATTTCCAACAAATAGAGGGGGAGGGAGTGCAGAGATTTCTGGATTAGCAGAATCGGAACACAAACATATTATCAGGTAAGAATTACCTTCTTTTTGTTCCGGTATCCACTGATCCAGAACAAATAGATTTTTATAATAGATCCTGAAATCTGGGGAAACTAAAAACTTATAATAGTTAAATTTTAAGAGTAAGAAATGTTGCTTAGATTGCAGATTGCCTCAGTGTAAGAATAAAGACAGACTTTATTGCATTATAATAACCGTAAAGAACAAGTCTAATTTTTCAAGAAAACTGTCTAACATTTAGATCTACAGCTCTAGAAGAAAGGTTTCCTGCTAACAAATTAAATAGGTAGCAAGAAATAAAGACTACACAGGTCACCTCAAAAAAATAAAGAAAAAATAAAAAAGGAAAGGGAAGCTATTTACTGGTTTAAATGGAAATGTGTATAACTTGAGCGGCTTGAAAAAAGTGGTGATGATGAGAACAAAGTAAGGCACTGAGATTTCCTTTAAGATGCAAATATATTTAAAAGAAAATCGAGCATTTTCCTAAAGTCTACTTTATCTTCCACATCAAGATTTACCATAAGAAAATGGCACAAGATGATCCTGGTTATGCTGAATGCAGGGAGATAAAGGAATATAGGCTAGATATGTTTCAAGTACTGTCCCAAGTAAATTGCAAACCACATGTCAATGTTTTAAAAGATTATTAATTAAAACAAACACGAAAGATTACTGAGAATATATTTATCAGATAGTAAAGACTACAAAGAAGTGAGGATTTTGAAAGCCTTTTTTATTTATGTGGTTGAAATTTCAAGCCTAATAAAAATTGTTAACTGTGAATTGTTAAAGGGAAACAAATGTTTATTACATGGACAAATATTTTGTAAGAAGTAGAAGCCTTTTTTATAACTCTATAAACTTAAAAAAAAAAAACCCAACCAAATCAGTGAACTGAAAATACCTTGGTCATATTACAATCAAACATGATTTGTCTTAGTCTCATCACTATATCCTTGCTAGCAGATCACAGAAATTTAAAAAAATAAATTAAGTTTATTCACATTAACGTTTTGATGGCTGTTTAACTGTTAGTAGATCTTAGAAAATATATGGTTCTCTTGGTCTAAATTATCAGAGGTGAGAAAAAAGAAAAGCTGTATCAATTATGAAAATGATTCTAAATGTTTAAGAACAATTATTGGGAGAAAACATCTAATAAAAAGAAAATATTCATTAAGTACCATTCTCTTTCAGTCTAGTGGCATAAAAATGTAACACAATATACTTAGAGAATGTTTTTTTCAATATTGTTTATTAAATAAAGTGTCACCCTAATTTGCTGAAACATACAACAATTAAAAATTTTCTTGAAGTTTAATGAAAGTTGAATGTGACAGAATTTTAAAAGACTGTGACAAAAATGGATTTATTCCTGGTCTTGGGATCAGTGCCAAAACATCTGAAGGGAAAGTCTACCAGAAGTTTAACTGGATGGAATAAGCATTACTTGAAAGTGCTTCTAAGAATCTGCTTAAGACTTTATGTAATTATCAAAGTTACAGTTAATATTTATATAATTAGGTCACTTTCATCAATTTCTCTGTGAAGTACAGATGATGTACCACAGAGAGATGATTTAAAGGTAGTAAGATTTATTTACTACCACATAGCAAGATTTTTCCTTCTTGTAATAAGATTTAACTACATACAGACACTTTAGCTCTTTCATTGATGCTATGATTTTAAAAAAATCAGTCAAGTGAGGATTTATTTCTTTTTTTTTAAAAAGGAAGTTTTCTTTATAGTTTCCATAACCTTCCATGAACAAAATATTATGAAAGTAAACTTACTAAAAAAAAATACAGAGTAATGTATATGATTCCCACAAGTCATAAGATTAATTTCATTACTTTACACAAGTTGATTAAAAAAAATCATTGTTACATTAAAGTATATTTATTTAACATATGGCTGAATCATTTATATAATAGGTAGAGTGAGCTCTCAAAAAAAGTACTGAAAAATTTACAAATTACTCTAGTGGCACAAGTTTATTACAGAATAGTTACAAAGCAGAAAGTCAGAAACTTATCTTATGCTATGTAACTTTCTCAAAGCAAATTTTAGTTATCTTTCACCCTCTAAAAGTTTAAAGTATTTTTGTATGTAATGCTGCAAATTTCTGAATAAGGATCACTTGCAAAGATACTCCCCTCCCCACTCTTTCATGATAAAAAGTTAAGCATAAAGGGATTTCAGCTAAACTAAGATATGAATGCATCTTGAAGAGAAGTAGCAATATAATAGAATCCTTTAAAAATAAGATGAAAGAAAAGGAATACCTAGATGAAAGAAAAGGAATAAATACAATGATAAAATGGAGAAGATAATTTTTAAATAGATGAGAAAAGGGATGCTGCAAAATAATAGACAAGTTGGTAAACATAGGTGTTAATTTTTAGTAGAAATTCAAATTAAAAGAAGAATTCTGAAGATAAGGCAAAAAATTAGAAGTAGCTTTAATGAATAGTATAGAGATCCAAATTTTTAAAATTGAAGATGACCCCCAAGATGGAGCTCAGACACAGAATTTCAGTGGAACTGCTGATTTTGACAGACAAGGGAAACAATACAATCAAGTAAAAACATCTTATGCTTATGAAGCCTAAATAAAATGTAGGAAAATTTTCAGAGAAGCAAATTAAAGTGAAAACAAAACAAAACAAAACAAACAAACCCCGCCCCCCCCCAAAAAAACAGATTTAAAGGCAAGATAAAGCCAAAACATAGAATTGACAATCTAAAGCCAGAGGACCAAACTGCATAAACCTATAAGAAACTATTCATCTAAAGACTATGGACTAGGAGATTCTGAAAGAAAAAAAAAGAGAGAAAGAGAAATTTGGAATATTTTACATAATTTTCTTATAAAAGACCATTTTAGATCAAGGGAAATTGCTGTTTTTATTCTTTAGATTGTTTTATCTTGATGAATCTTACAAAGAAATAGTGCTATTTTGGCTTCTGGGGAGGAAATCTAAAAATTCTCAAATGAAATTGCAATTTTATTAAGAAAAACAAAAGCACATCATGAAGGAATGATAGAAAAATGAACTGATAAAATGACTACTCTTTAAAAGTCTTTTTTTTTATATACTAGAGATACCTTAGGTTTATTATAACTGAATTTAGATTTCAGTAAGAACACACTAAACAAAAATTGATTCCTTAGGAAAATAAAATCGATAAGATAAAATAATACTTTGCCACCATCTACTTCCTTAAAGCTAATATTCTGTAAGACCAATTAAAAACTAAAGCATGAGGAACAACCAACATTTCTGTGTTCTTTATAGCATTCTTTCAAAATAAAGCACAAAATTTGCCAACTGCCTAATACTCTAAACAAAGGTAAAAAGAACTCTACTATCTACTAATAAAAATAACTAGTCCTGACCTCTCACCTGACTACCAGGTCTCATCTGCTAAATGAGATGTTTCTAATTAGCTATTTTGCTGTGACCTCAAACTGAATATGTTATCTAAAATTTCCAAATTACCTCTTTGTCTTGCCTTCCCTATTTAGTTAATAAAACCATAACTACTGCAGTTCCACTGAGGCTTAAATTATGGAAGTGATTTTTCTCTTCAATCAATTTTTTCTTCTCCATTTCTTTTGTATCCTCCCTTTTCTTTGCATTGCTACTCTGGGTGCTAAAGAAGTAATTATGTCTACATTATTATTATTTACCTCTCCTGCTCCAATTTATTCACTTTAGATCCATGCTAAAACACTATCACGTTCATTTTCCTAAAATATTACCATCATCATCATATTACCATCCTGTTGCTCAAAATTCTTTCAAGATGCCTTTGGTATCAAATCAAACTCTTTAATTTGACTTTCAAAGCCTTCCAAAACCTGTCCCCAATCATCACTCAATCAATAACCATTTATTAAAGTCTTTTAAACCTGTACATCATTTCCATCACAGCCCATTGACTCTCCTGACTTCAAATTCACACTTAACCATTTTAATGCCTACCTCTCCCTATTTTCCTATTTATGTAATTCTACACTCTCCTGAAAGACCAGTTCAAACCCTACCAGTAGCATGTAGCCAGTCCTAACATTCTCACCCTAAAAGAATTTTTTCTCCATTGAAACTCTTCTAGTACTCACTTTTTCAATCAGTTGGTATTTTGATAATGCCTTTAATTGTTAATTATTTTTTTATTTCTTATCTCCTTAGCTAGAGTCTTAAGCTCCCAGAGGGCAGTAATTTATTTCACACATCTTTATTATTCTGCCCAGCACTTAGCACAACGTCTAACACAGTGTAGTCATTTAAAAAATACCTTACGGCTAACTAAAATAATTGGTATCATGATTCAGCAGGTTTTTCTTCATCAAATGATTTATTATGGAATCTATTCTGGAAATCTTTTAAGAATTTATATATCTAAGAACTGTTGTGTACTAAATATTTAATAAAGACAACTGCTGTCAAATACAATTCAGCAGAGAAAGATGGCAGTATCAAATAATTCTCTAAACATTTCAAGATGTTTTGCTGGTCTGAAAAACTCATGTGTATAGAACCTAGGTTATGTGGAAAACAAGCATGTCATTAGAAGTCTAAAATTTGGATTCAGAAGGAACTTTTCTTTTCCTGAGAAGAAATGAGATGAAGGACCTGGAACCATCAGAGAGGCCTCTCTCAATACGAGACTAGCATGTATATAACTAGACTACCTAAACATAGAGAAGAAAGAATAACCTTACACTTGTGATATTAAAAGTTTGGGTGTTTTTTTTTTTAATCTGTTTTCTTTATCTAGGTAAGTATAGTAGTCAATATTTGAAATTAAAGTAGAGGACACACTGGAGAACATGGCAATTTCAGAAGTGTGCAGGTGCAAAAATTCTGAGTGGTGATTGGCAGCCTCTGCTTGATCGACACGTTGCAAGGAGAAACTCATTGTTCTGGATTAGTGGATACTGGAACATTTATAAAATAATCTCAGGTAAAAAAAAGGTTAAGTGAACAATTACAAAAATAATTTTAAAATATATTTTTTAAGAAATAAAAATGTTATTTGAATTCATTCATGAGACAAAGAAAATGAAGCAGTACCATCTTTGAATAATAACCCTTAGTATATCAGGCATATTTAAAATCCATAATTAAAAAAAAAAAACCAAAATTAGACATGCAAGTAATAAACTTCTGCCCTGAATAATAATGCACATGAAAAAGAATCAATAAGAGAATAAATTTAGAGACATCTATAGACCATATTTTAATTACTACGCATTAATACTGACTATAAAATGGCCTACTATCAACAAATTTCCTTTTAAATTTTGTTTTCCCACCTACACCAAAGGAATCATGGATCTTTTGAAGTATTAAAGTAAAATTTACCACTGCTTCAGCTTAGTAAGAAATGATAAGGCACTCTTCAATTATGATTTAGTTTTCTTTTAAAACTTATTTACAAAGCAAATAGCCATCATTAAAAGGAATAAAAGGACTAAACATTATCTGTATGTTAAAATTCCAATGAGTTATGTTCCCCTTCCTCAGGTACTTAGATGTTACCTTTGAGGAACAGTACTTAAATGCTTTCAATTTCAACTCGATAAACCAGTGACACATTTTAAAGCCAATTACTACTAGGAAAAAAACAAACAAACAAAGAACTCTTTGTCCTCTTAGTAACTAGCCTTAATTATCATCCTAGCCATATTTCCATCATCCATCTTTTAATAATGCAATAGATCTGCAATCTGATCTTGGGGCAAGACATTCATTTTCACATTTACAAAACTTCTACCTTCCCTACCTCCAATTTTGTTAGAATACATATGAGGATGAATATCAATGTGTGAATTATTATCATCATTCACCCAGTTAAGGTATTATGCATATAAATGTAGTATCAACTTGATAAAATACCTGACTTCAAATTAATGTATAGGTGCACATAGGTGTATGTGTGTGTATGTGTATGTAGCTATGTACACATAAATATATAAAGTAGTACAGTGGACTGAATGCCAGTCCTGGAGTCGAGAAGATTCTTCACGAGCTCAAATATAGCCCAAGACACTAGCTGTGTGATCCTGAGCGAGTCATTTAATCCTATTTGCTTCAGTTTCCTCATCTGTAAAATAAGTTGGAGAAGGAAATGGCAAATCTATCTTTGCCATTAAAACCTCAAATGGGGTCATAAAAACACAACTGAAGTGACTAAATACCACCACCTCAAAATACACCATATATAAAAATTCATTTGAGCATTAATTTTATCATACAAGTCTCTCAAATTGCCTAAAAGACTAATTTTTTTAATTCATTTGTCTTACCAAACTAATTGGTATTAGAAAGGTTGTACAGGTTGAGTAAGAGCGCTGGCCCCTGAGACTGGATGATCCGGGATCAGTTCCAGCCTCAGAAAATGAGCACCCACACATAAATAATGCCTGGCTGTGTAACCTTGAGCAAGTTACTTAATCCCAATTGCTTTTAAATAAATAAACAAATAAATAAATATAATGGTAATAAAAAAAAATCTAATGGTAATAAAAAAAAAAGTCATACATGTAGGGAAAAAATATAGAAATACCTCAAATTAACAAACTCCCTGAGAATGAAGATTCTTAAAGTCCAACCTGCTCTATTTTTTTTTAAAAAGCAAACACCAAAAAAGGGTCTTTTACCTAAAGCTCAGCTGACTGCTTTTTTAGCTCTGTTATAAAAACAGTTCATTACATAGCTTCCACTTGACAACTTAAGAACCCAGAGTCAGTTCTACATCAAATTAGTCTCCAAAGCTCATCTTCTTCCAGTTTCCTCTCCTCTCTTCATTTCTATCAAACAAATTTCCTCTATTTTTCAGGTATGCCTTCCTATATTCTCAATCCCTTTTCACAAAACCTAGATGTAATGAAGTAATTTACACTTTATTTTTATTAACCTAAACCTAACCAACATTTTAAGCCTATTATGTCTAACAGAGAAAAAAAATGTCTTTTCTCTTTATAAAGAAAATTTTGACATCAGCAAGTACATAAAGCAAGTACATGTTTAAGGGCATCGAGGAGAATAGGACAGAATTATACTAAATCTCATCTATTAGTCCTTCTTTATAGATTCCCCTTCTTACATGTATCCCCACTCCCAGTATTTTCACTGTCTATTTCTCACTTCTGGAATTTTCTCCCTCTTTTCTGCCTTTCTGGCTTTCCTGAATTCCTCCAAGTCCCACTAAAATCATACATCTACAAGGGTTTTCCTTTTCCCACTTAATGCTACTTGGATCATCTCCAATTTATTTTGTAAATACATGTATATCTTGTTGATATATACTTGTTTGCATGTTTCTTTTTCTATTAGACTATGAACTCCTTGAAAGCAGGGATTCTTTTTCTATCTTCATTTGTATAGAAAAGAATTAATGTTTGTTTGGCTTAAAATAATTATCTTATCCTCCTCCTCTTGCATTTTTGCCTTCCATCCCATGGGTCCATAGTATATACTGGGGGCACATAACATTACTACAATCTTAGCATTTAGTTTATTATATTATTTTTTATATCATTAAATCTACTCTGCCTGATGACTCAAGATATACATTCTTATTCCCTACATTACTTATCTCTAATAGCTGACAAACATGCACTTGACTAGAATACCTTCTGTTTATAATTGTAATGGAAATGCAGATTTGAAGATTTTCCCTGCCCCTAGGCCCTTTGATTGGCTTGACTTTGAGAACCTTCTTTAATTTGAAAATATACTCTGCCACCTAATAGGCTGAATGTGGTCACATGGAGCCTGTGGTAGGAGGCTTGGTTTCCAGGAATGACCACACCTTCATGCTGTGTGATTGGGCAGCGGGTCAAGAGAGTGGTTACATTCTCTGACCCAGGAGAAGGCTATATTTATAATTCCTGATGTGAGGCTTTGCTTTGGGGCTTACTTTGAGAAGTGTTGTGTGATTTGACCAGAAGAGACTCTGGGCAGCCGTTGAGAGCCAGCCTCCTTCCCCTACTCCCCCCACCCTTTGAAAACCCAGATGTTGATGCTTCCCTCTCTGGTAACTGTGATTTTGGTATTGATAATGGTTGGGCAGTTTGGAAGCCTTGTCTGTTTGATCTGTCTGTATACTATGAAGTTCGGGGTGCTGACCTTTTCCCCCTGAGCTAGGTAATATATGTTTATTTGATTAAAGTGAGCTTGTTAACCTATTTTGAGTTGCTTTCCTTTTGAAAAGCAGATCTAAGAACCTGTGTTGGCAGCCACTCTGGGGATGTTGGGGTGCTTGCCAATACAGTAGTACAAAGCCAGGCAGAAATGTACTTATGTTTTGTGGACTATCAGTAAGAGCATCTCTTCTATCTATACTCCAAACCCCTATTTTCTTGTTTTCTTAAAATAAAACCAAAAAGTACTTAAGTACTACTGAAACCAAGTAACTGCATTTTTCTTACTAAGTCCACAGAACTCAATAGAAAATAATAAAGGCAAAGAGACAACAGAAATTACTAAGATGTGCCAAACTTGTCAAAATAATAAAAGATAGCTTAACAGAGCCAAAATATTTTACAAATCTGCTCAGTTAAACATGTACTAAGGAACTTAGAATCACAGGACTTTTATTACTTTAGAGATGATATAGTACAATCTCATTTTATAGATGAGCAAACTAATCACTCAGAGACCAAAGTCAATGAATCACTATCATGGTTTTCAGAAGAAAGTATCTAAGAATGCTTTAGGGTTCTCAGAGCCAGAGGAAAAGTTAAGAGTAGGATAGAAGAGAAATTTCACATTCTCTTCCTCCACATGTAGGCTTACTAAAAAGCTATAAAATTAGCAAATACAGGAACATAAAGGTTCCATAAAAAGGACTTAAAATCTTCTCACAATACTAATTTTAAATCAATCGTTTTAATGAAGTTTAAATATAATGACAATTTGTGGTTAGAATAGTGTTTGGGAAATAAGATTTTAATGTAAAGTTACATATTCATATCAAAAAGTGGAACCAGAATATTTGAACAGTTTAATTCATTACTCTCACTAATAATAACTACTTCTTGTAATTTATAATGGGAATTATTGTAGAGGGAATGAATCTCTAAAATCAGGAAATAAGAATGTTTCCTCTGTAGTAAACATTTTAAAAGTAAATTCAGATATCAAAATGATAATATTAAGTCATTTATATAGAAATTTAAGGTTTGCAAAAGCACTTTACATAGTTCTTTCCCCTGTTATTGAAAAAGAAAGTAAAGTGACTTGGTCAGTGTCACACAATGTCAGAGCCAAGAATTAAACACAGAATTTTTAGTATTTTGAAGTCACAATTTATCTGTTTCCCTACAATGTTTTTCCAGAAGATATTTTTAAAAGCATTTGACTAAAATTTGTTTTAATAGAAATTTTTTTTTAAAAGCAATTAGGGTTAAGTAACTTGCTCAAGGTTACAAGGCTAGTCATTATTTGTGTGTGGGTGCTCATTTTCTGAGGCCGGATTCGACCTCGGGTCATCCCAACTCCGACTCCGGCACTCTTACTCACTGCGCTACCTAGCCGCCCCTTTTAGGGCAATTTGGGTTAAGTAACTTGCCCAAGGTCACACAGCTAGGTTTTTGTCTGTGTGGGTTAAGTGTCTGAGGCCGGATCCGAACTCAGGTCCTTCTGACTCCAGGGCCAGCGCTCTACTCACTGAGCCACCTAGCCACCCCTGTTTAATAGAAATTTTATTAAATATTCTTAACTACTTGTCAATAGCTACTAAATGGCACAATATATTTGGAACTAAAAAGAAACACAATACTTTTCAATATTAAATATCCTTGGTAGTGGACAAAGAACAAAAAATCCATTTTCCATCAACAGAAAAATTTATCAAACTTTTAAATATTTTAAGTGACTGTTTTAGATCTTATTTGCCCTTTATAAAAAGTGGTAAAGTAAGTTGAGAAAGGAGAAAGCAAAGGGGTAAAAAAAAAAAAAAAAGGACTTCTAGGGCCCACATTGGGAAGACAAAGTATCTTCAGTCTCTCAACAAAAGTCTCTAAAAATGTTCCTAGCCAAAGTAGGATGCTGTCCTAACTAAAATCACCCTCACAAAAAGTAAACATTTAACATGACTGAGTTAGAAATTAGACTTGAAATAGACTGAGTGTTCAGGGCTCAATTTTGTGAAATAAGTAGCTGTGAGTGCTAAAAACCATTATATCAAAAGCTTCACTAGTTCATAAATCTATAACGTGATGACTTTCTTTGAACTTAGGACTGGCTATAAACAAATGTTTGCTTTTTATTTTATTTAAATAGGATCACAGAATCAGAACTGGAAGGAGCTCTAACAGTTCATCTAGTTCAACATCTTCATTTTATAAAAGACACGGTGATTTTCCCCCAGTCCTTCTGTTTCTTTAAGATTTAAAGAAATCTTTAATAAATAAGCAGAAATCTTTAAGGATAGAGAATGTTAAAAGATTTCATCTCATTTAACAATGTTTAATATAATATAACAACATATATTTAATATATATAATCTGATACCAACATCACCAGTCAAATGTATGTTTACATACATACATATATGTGTATATGTACACATGTACACAGTATTATTTTAATATGTTATGGAAATTTTATAGGGTAGGATATTAGTGTGACTTTCTTACCTCACAGGAGAAAAAATTATGAGCCTTCCTTCTCTTTGCCACACAGAGGGTCAATCAACAGAGGTAAGCTTGATTACATACCCTCAACACAGGATCTCTATCTTTCTCAACTTTTTTGCTGCGCAATTATTTAGAAACACTAGATGAAGAACTCAAATCAGGAAAATTTGAGTTCAAATCCAGTTTCATCTACTTACTAGATGTGTGACCCTGGGCAAATCAATTAATCTATACCTGATTTAGTTTCATCATCTATAAAGTGGCTGTAATATTATCTACCTCATAGGAGGTTGTGAGGATAAAATGAAATAATACTTAATATTTAAGTCCTATATAAATGCTGACTGCTTATTTATTGTATTTTCATGAGATTTTCCTCTACCATTTCATTAAAATAAGCATAAGGAAAACTCTGCTAGTGTATACAATGAGAGTAGAAGATAAAGAAAAGACAGTAGACCCTACATTCAGACCACTGCCTTCTAGGGACACACAGCAACATATTTACAGCAGAAAAGTAACCCCCCCCCCCATATACTATGCTAGAGTGATAATATTAATTATTTTGCTGGAAAAACCCAAAGAGGTCTTGGATTTTTTTTATCCCTAAAATACGGAGGGAGCTGTTCTGTGAAATAATCAACTAATGCCATCTTGTAAATATTACAGTGGTAAATAATTATGGTAAAAATAAAACAGACCACAAATATCCATCTGTTGACATAAACCAAAGATAAGTATAACTCAAAGGTAACTGTTTCTCTTTGGAACAGCAACCCTGAGGGTCTTCCCCTCCCAGCTTGATTTTTTTTTCTTTTTTCTAATTAAAGGGGTCATCCCTTGGCTCACTTCTCAAAGAGGCCTATTTACTTAACAGGCATAAGTTACCTCACAAGTTAGTATGTGAAAAGGTCTTAGCCTAAAAGGGTCAGGGTTTCCCACTATATCCTTGGTCATCTTCAGTTATCCTGATGAATATCTGGTCACTGGATCCAGACAACTCTAGAGGAGAAAGTGAGGCTGGTGACCCTGCACAGCACTCTCTCACTCAAATCGAAGTTAACTGCAAGTCATGTCATCATTTCCCTGATGCCATTGAAAACAAAGGACAAACAAGTACAACTACTTCTTTCTTTAATACAGTAATACTGAAATTGCTAAAACAAGAAAACAAAGAACAGAACAAGGAAAAGAAAAAAATGTCTTCCTGAATACTTATATTAGGTTTACAAATATATTTCTGTGCATTTGTAAAAATTCTTCCTAACACTTGGGACAAGGGTGGGCAAATTTTTAAGGGCAAAGAGTCACTTTTAACTAGTATTCTTAAGACCATAAAATTTTTAGGATTATAATACATGTGTACACACAAACATATATCTCATGCATAATGAATGGTATGTTTTGTTTTAGAAACTGATGCCACAAAGACTTTATACCTATCTATTATTTGGATTAACACGTTTATATTATTTTATTCATATGACTTAATGAGATATAATGGAAAGACTAAAGAATAATTTACCTCTAGAAAACCCTTCTGTATATATGTGGTCCAGGAAATCAATTAAAGTTTTATAGGAATTATATATCTCTCCCACTACTGTGTTACTACAAAGGTGTTGCCAGATATGTTCTTTCTCACCTAGAAGTAAGAACTAACACTGTCATTTTATCTTTACAACTATTCCATAATGTACGCACTATTTCTATTATAACGACTCCCATTCTACAAATGGAAGAAACTGAATTTGGGAGACTAGGGCCTGGTCCAGAGAGATGAGATGAAGACTGGGACAGG
Organism: Gymnobelideus leadbeateri; assembly: GCA_011680675.1. Classification (NCBI taxonomy): domain Eukaryota; kingdom Metazoa; phylum Chordata; class Mammalia; order Diprotodontia; family Petauridae; genus Gymnobelideus; species Gymnobelideus leadbeateri. Next base: position 1,213,863 of record WOXC01003755.1, on the reverse strand, counting down.
AATGAAATGTAGGAAGGCAAGCAATAGCAATGGCAAGAAAGGCATCCTAGTGGGTGCACTGTTTTGATGCTAGAGATACATGAACCTTTTTCAGTCTAACAAATATTTAAGCGCTTACTATGTGCTAAGGTGCTGGAGGCAGAGAAAAGAAAAAGCTTATAGGGAGATAGAACACAGGATAATCTAGAACTGAAAGTTAATCTCAGAGGCGTTCTAGTTAAAAAACTTCATTTTATAGATAAGAAAACTGAGGCCCCTGGGAGAGGTCACACAGGTAGGAAGAATCAGAGGCAAGATTTCAATCCAGTTCCTCTAACTCTGGAGCCAGTGTTATATGAAGTAATTTTAAGAGAGAAAAGGCCAAACTAGAGGTTTCATGAAAAGTTTATTTATAAAGGAGGAGATACCTGCATTTTAAAAGAAACCTGGGATTCTATAAGGAATTGCTAAAGATGAAATGCATTCCATAAATAGGGGGTCACTTGGGCAAAGGCAGATAGATACTAGAGATTTACTCTCATGTATGAGGAAGAGATTTCATATCAGACTGACTAGAAAGAAGTATACAGAGGTAAACGGCATAAAGTAGATCTGGAAAGGTGAAAAGGAGATTGTTAAGAGCTTTAAATGCCAGGATGATCAGTTTATATTTTATCCTGGAGGTAAGACTAGGGAGTGAAAGATTTTTGAGGAGGGGAATAACAGGATCGGATATTTTAGGAATACCAATTTAATGGCTGTTTGATGGTGAACTAATGAAGGGAAAGTCTAGATGTAGAGAGAAAAATCAGGAACATATTGTAATGGTGTTGTTGAGGTGATGAGGATGAAAAAGCTGGTAGAGACTTTTTTTTAGAAGAAAAGAGGGAAAGAGCTCTAAGTATGTATTTAAAGAGCCTACTGTGACATGAGGGTTACCTTGGCTCCAGACTCAACCTACTTTTGCCTTGCATTAACAGTCCTCTAAAAAAGCTTGAAATATTAGTTTGAAAATGGCCGACTCAAACCTTATCAACTTATCATATAAGCACGAAAGGCATAACCATCTTGTCATTTTAAAATGAATTAACCTCTATGTCTTAGAACATTTTTTCGTCCCTTACTATCTCACTAGCAGGAAATAATTTCATTGTGTTTAATGGTCACAAACAAGAATTCATTAATGGGCAGTTGTTTTTCAAGGCAATATACTACCCAAATATCCAAGCCAAACTTTCTTTTTATGAAATTATTTTGCAAATTATATTCAGCCACAGTATCTTACAATACATTCTTTATACTATTGTTTTAGTTGATGTAATTAAAAATTCCTTTGTCATGAAGCTAAGAATAGAAAACAGAATATTTTCCTCCACTTTCAATGAAGGAAAAGATTTCTTAAAATTGAGGAAGTAGAGAAAGGAATACTAGGTTTAAAAAAGTGATTTAGCTATGAAAAGAACTTGTTTAAAATCCCAATGGAGGTATGCTTTCCACATGGTATAAAGATCGGTGGAGATTTATTGTATAAAGATATGTATAAATGGAACCTCCAGGACTCACAATGAACCAAAAATATTTAAATCAGAAATTAACCTGAAATCTGGGGGGAAAGCTCCCAACTTGAGGAAGTACAAAACATGCCTATATGGGGTTTAAAAATAACTATCTACTACATAGAAGTTTAACATAATTAAGAAATAACTGGTCCTTATACAATTGATTTTATAATGATTATATTCAGAAAATTTTTAAAATATTTTGAATATAAATTTTTAAGTATTCTATTATTGTTCAGTTACTTTTCAGTCATATCTGATTCTTCATGACACCATTTCATGTTTTCTTGGCAAAGATACTTTGCCATTTCCTTCTCCAATGGATTAAGGAAAACACAGTTAAGTGACTTGCCCAAGATCATACAGCTAGTGCCTGAGGTAAGATTTGAACTCAGGAATATGAGTCTTCCTGACTCCAGGCCTATTACTCTATCACTGTACCACCTAGCTGCCCTATTATATTTTCTAATAAGTGCTCACTACAATTAGAACCTCCCTCCCTTTCTCTCTCTCTCACGTTCCATTTCTATATCTCTAAATTCTCCAAATTTATTTTTTTACTCACATTCAAGAAATGCTCACCCCTACCCCAAATGATGGCACTATGTATAATGTAGTTGTATACTTTAATACTTCTGTGATCCATGATTTTTTTAAGTGTACCACCCACTGATATAGATTGCAAACCCTATGAAACTAGGCAGCCATGGAGAGTAGCTCCAATCAAATAACTGTCACCCCAAAGTCAACCTGATGAAAAGTTTCTCTGAATTTAGCTAAGCTGACCTTTGAATATTAGACATAATCACAAAGTCATAAATAAAGTCCTTCCCTCTTGGTAAGATATGCCAGAGCTTGCATTCTAATGACATGACTTAAGTGCATACAGGTATTTTAGACTCCTGGGTTTAAGACTAGGAGTCAGCAGCATAATACAGACTGAATTTGTTGTTGGATTTGGAAACATAGAAAACCTGGGAGCTTCAACTTCCACAGGTGAAATTCACTAGCTGTTTAACTGTAGGTAAGTCACTTAACTTCTCATTGCCTCAGTTACCTCATCTATATTGTAGAAGTAACAAGAATAGTAGGTACCTAACAGAGTTGTTATGAGGCTCTAATGAGAAAACTAAAATAAAATATTGTGCATTGAGCAAACCTTCAAACAATATATACATTGCAATTATTGTCATTCAGTAGAATGTAAGCTCTTGAGGGCTAAATTGGTTTCCTTTTTGAAGTTCTGGCCCCAGCACCTAATGTCTTATATACAATTACGTGTTTATATTTGTTGAGTGAACACTGAAAACTAAACTACTAACCACAACAAGTAGGCATAGTACAAAATGCTTTGAGTAAATAAATTTGAGACACAAAAATTTTGATTTAAATTTTCCACAACAAAGTTTTCAGCATTAAGATGAAAACAAACACATTTATTTACTGAAGTGGAAAATGTTAAAGTAAATATTATGGAGTCAAAACACTCCAGGAAAAAATGCTCACCAACTAGTATTTAACATATATATTTCTTTTATAAAAGTTATTTGAAATACTTCAAAAATATTGGGGACTAAAAATGTATCTTATTTTATGGGCCAATTTCAAACAAAATTCTTTTGCACTATGTAGAATGCCAGTAGTTAGAAAACACTGAAATCTTAAATATGATATATGCATATGCATACATATATACATAAATATATAAAAATGTAAGGCATAGACAATTACCATGTTGAAATAAGAACGTATTTTGACTCCTCTAGCAAGGTCCCATACTATCACATTTCCATCATGGCCAGCAGAAAAAAGAACTCTAGGGTCAAATGGGTGTGGTTCAAGAACAAATACTTCATCTTCATGGCCCTGAAAAACGTATTTTTCAAGATAAAACCACTTACAATAAAGCAAAATTAACAATATAACACTAATACAACAAATATTTTAGAATACTTCCAGAAATTACTTTACCTTGATAAATTTCTTCAAATTTACTTGGTAAAATAAATACCTCAAATACTAAGCTATCAATCAATCAATCAAGATTTATTAAGTACCTACTATGTGCCAGATACCATGCCTAAGTCCTAGGGATACAAAAAGAGAAAAAAGATAGGCTCTGTCCTCAAAGAAATTATAGTGTAATGAAGGAGACAACATGCAAACACACACACAGATACAGAAATTCTATATTCAAATTTAAAAGGAAATAATTATCAGAGGGAAGGCACTAGAATTAGAATTAAAACTAAGCTAAGACAATATAAATGTTCAAAGTCAGGTATCACATGGTGATGTAGGGCAGTAGTGTCAAACTCAAATAGAAACAGCAGCCACTAAATTGTACATAAGATCCCTATAGGCACATATTTATTGACTTGGAAAACTACATATTAACAGTATCTGTTTTATTTTATTTATTTTGTTAAATATTTCCCAATTACATTTTAATCTGGTTTAGCCACATTTGGAAGTGGTGTGGACCCATATATTTGACATTTTACATGTAGGTGTAGTGTTATTTGTGTAGTGTTCTTCCCAATCAACCAACAGCTGGATTTGACAGCAACACATCAAAAAAGGGTTTACTCCCTTCAAAGTTTCAATTCCCAATCCTGTCTTTAGAAGTTCAGGGTAAAATGACATGTGTTTATTACTACAATTCCTTTGTTTCCTTGTTATATGTGTTCCAGGGAAGTCTCATTTTGAAATTAGTTCAATATAAAGCTAACTTAACAGTTATCTATTAATATTAACTAAGTCTACCAAATTAAAATTAAAAGATTTTTTCCTTACCATGAGTACATGAATAAGTTGACCAGTATAAGAATTCCAGACTTTCAAGGTCATATTATTAACAGCAGTTATAACAGTATTGTCATGACGGTCCCATGCTACCATAGTTACTTTCAGTTTTGTGATTTTGTCTTCTACTCCTTGCAGGTTTTGTCTGAAAGTAATAAAAACATTATTTTGATCAAATGTTTTATGATAGGTAAAATGCTAGTACCACAGAAATCTGAATAAATTTTATTTTTGTTATTAACAACATTAGTGCTATTATTTAATAGCACTAATGTTGAAGAAAAATAGCTACTTTGATTTAAATTCAGAAAACTAGAATCATAGTTCAGCTCTACCACTGACTTTATGACCTTCATGACCCAGAGGCAAATTTCTTGTCTGCCTCACCTGCCACCCCCATCCTCCAAAGAAAAGTTACAAGATGCTAAACATAAACAAGAACCCTTAAGAATGGGATAGAAAGGGGCAGCTAGGTGGCGCAGTGAATAGAGCGCCAGCCCTGGAGTTGGGATGACCTGAGATCAAATCCGGCCTCAGAAAATGAGCACCCACACATAAATAATGACTAGCCGTGTAACCTTGAGCAAGTTACTTAACCCCAATTGCTTTAAAAAAAAAAAAGAATGGGATAGAAAAATCCCATTGACTTATATCATAACTATCCCAGTATTTTAGATGGATCAGTTTTAAAGGATTCCCATAGACCAAAGAAAAAACAGTGAAATTTTCACTTCAGAGGTTATTGTTATGACTTTTGTGAGAGGTAATGTGGGCCTGAATCATGGTGGTAGCTGTGTGAATGGAAAGGCCCAGATGGAACAGATGTGAAGTTAGAAATGCAAGATTTTGGATTTTATTGAGTATATGGGGTAAAATCACTAGTTTTACAACTAGAAGAAACCTTAAACATCATTGAATCAAACCTTCCAGTTTTAGGAAGGAGAAAATCAAAGACTAAGGAAATATAAGTGACTTAGTCATGTAAGTAATAAGTGGCAAAGCTGGGATTCAAACCCATACACCAAGTCCAAATGCAGCTTTCTCTTCACTTCATCATTTGATGATATTGTTCAGTCATGCCTAACTCTGTGACCCCATGAACCCTACTGTCCATGGAGCTTTCTTAGCAAAGATACCGGATTTTGACATTTATTTTTCAGTGGATTAAAGCAAACAGAAGTTAAGTAACTTGCCCAAGTTCACACAGGTATTAAGTGCCTCAGGCTAGATTTGAAGTCAAGTCTTTGGGACTCAAGGTCCAGTGCTCCATCCACTGAGCCACTTAGCTACCTCTCTATCATACATACACCTGATCAAGAATCCCTACTACACTGCTAACCAAGTGGTTATCTAGTTTCTGAGTGAAAATGTCTGTTATGCTCTTCTAGGTACTTGTTTCCCACACCACTTTTTGCCAACTTTAATTGTCACAAAGTTTTTTTTGCATCAATCCCAGCATTATATATGAAATCTACCCTAACCAATAATACATCTGAATGACCTATACCCTAAACAATTTTTCAAGTTTGATATCTTACCCTGCTGGACGAGTAGCCATATCTAACAAAATACTCTTCCATTCTTTTCTCTTAAATTGCCAAATTCGGGCTGTTCCATCACGACTCCCACTTACAAACCTAGTAAGAGGAAAAATACAAATAGCTTTAAGTATTTATTTTCCTTACCCCTATTCTAGACAATACTATATAACATGTCTCTTCATATACCTACATTTATAACACTAAATTAAAACGTACTCTTAAAAATAATTCCCTAAACTTTTGAAAACCATTAATACTCAACATTTGCCTTCCTAACTTTTAATGTGAATTTACTAGCACCAGTAATCAGCACTGAAAAAATCAAGCTTAAAAGGTGGTTTGGGACCATTTTCCAGTATCCTAGAATACCAGATGCAGCAAACAACTTAGTTCTGCACCAAATTCTCTGTAGTTACTGGGGTCTGAAATAAATGTGCAATACTATATCCCTTCATCCCTTCCTTCCAATAAAAAATGCAGGAGTAAATATTACATTGTAACTATGGGTTTTCAAATAATACGCAACGTTTTTCATTTACAGGCAATATATAGGGGTAAGACTCAAATCTCTGTAAAATAATGTTGAAAATGAATACTTTTTTTCCCAACATTGTTTAATATTATAAACAGGAACTATTTTAACATTATTTCTTATACAAAGAAAAAAATCTGTTTTGCTTAATTTAACATGAAAAAATTCAACTATTTTTTCTTTTTCTATTTTGAACCTGTGATGTCATCAAGATAAGGAATATCCAGGGTGGAAATTCCATTCACTAATGCAGATCCCTAACTCACAAGCAATTTAGTCTTTATAATTTTTCTAGTGCTGCAAAGAAGTGCCTTCATTTGTTAATACTACTCACTCTGATATACCTGAGCATCAAGTAACTAATTTCAAAGGAGTTTTAAATCTATTGAGTTTTTTTTTGTATAGTTTCATAGTTTAAAAAGCTAAGAACCTATACTTTGAAAAAAATATATAAATGATAATTTTCTTACCTGCTACTAGTGTTTGAAAACTGGATGCTATCAACTTTGTCCTTTAAATAAATGAAAGGAAAAAAAGAGCTGAATATAATTGTCAAAGTCATTTTAATTAGATAAGGTAATCCTCTCAAGTAATACTTACAGTATGAAACTCCAGTTCTGATATTTTCTCTGGCTGGCCTGATCCAAAAAAATAAACTCTAATAATATGATCGGTACTTCCTGTGGCCAGAAACATTCCACCTAGGAAAGGATCCAGCAAACAATTTAACGTAGTTTCACAACCATTAATAGTTAAGATTCTAAAATACTGCTGACATCATCATGATCTCTATCATGAGACTAAATTAAAAATCTAAATGTATTCATTTTCTTTCTGAACACAATACTTAACGAACTTTTCAAAATTTAATATATTATTTACAAAGCAAATGGTAAAAAGATTAAAAATATTTTAATCTCACTATATAAGTAAAATTCAAATTGCAATTTAAATGTACACTATATCACACTGAAACTAAAAGCCAGACAAATAATTTTAAACAGTACTGAGAAATTGTCATAGTAGCTTGAAAATACCTAAAACTTTGTTTCAGATGAAAGTAAAAATATCTTCATATACCTACATTTATAACACTAAATTAAAACGTACTCTTAAAAATAATTCCCTAAACTTTTGAAAACCATTAATACTCAACATTTGCCTTCCTAACTTTTAATGTGAATTTACTAGCACCAGTAATCAAAACCAGTAAAAAAAAAAAAAAAGTAAAAACCAGTAAAAAAAAAAAAGTAAAAAAGAAAAGCAATATTAGTACCACCATCACCTTTTTTCTAGTTATTCATAGGATCATAAATTTATAACTCTAAAAGGGTGATTTCAGGCCATCAAGTCTAAGCCCCCTTACTTTATAGGTCAGGAAACTTAAGACTCAGAGAGGTTTAATGATTTTCTCAAGATCACACAGGTGGTAGATGGCAGAGCCATGAACTGAGGTCCTCTGCTCCGTATCTAGCAACTCTTTCTGTAACACACTGCCAGTGATACTGGACTTTACTCTGACATGTACTGTGTCCCTAGTTGTAGTAATAAAAGAATCTTGTTCATTCTAGGCTATTTAGAAGAAGAAAGTAGAATTACAAGCAGATTATAAAAACTGATGTAAAGAAAGTTTTACTTTATGATAACACTTTCATCTCTAAGGCCTATCTCTAAAATCCCTAAATTCTGACTTCTCTTAAGTATGGCTAGAACTTATTTAAACTAAAGTGTGAACTTCACAACACAGATTATATCTGGTATTAAAAAATGCCTAAGTCTAAAAGGGGATGCAAAAAGTTAGTGCATGGAAACTGGAATACATCCCAATGAATTATAAGTATCTATATTATTTAGCTACATGGCATTTCCAAAGTTCATAAGAAAGAATTCAGTCTCTATGTTTTAAATTCTTTTATTCTAATACAAATGGTGTTACAGACACCTTGATTTGAACTTTGTGAATGCCTTTTCTCTGTAATAGTCCTCTTAGCTAAAAATCACAGTAATCTAATTATCTAACTTGGATTAGAAAAAAATCCAAAAATGTCCTGAATTCTTTTTGCATTCTTCTCAGTTGTTTTCTAATCCCTTTCATCCACCCCAAAGGGGAAAATGATAAAATTTTTACTAATATAATAGCATGTGTTTCATTACAAATTCTGTTTAAAAACAACAAAAAATTTTAAATAGAAAAGAGCGGGAGGGAAAAATAGATAAGAGAAAATCCTACCAGCACTAAAAGAAGAACAGATCATTTGGACTCCAGGTCGAGGACGTTCTGTAAATTTTGTGGGTCTTTGACTACAATGTAAAAAAATAAACAATTAAAATTATAATCCTAAAGGGATCAGTACTACCAGAAATAGTCTTAGATTTCAAAATGAAAATAAAAGGACAGAAATTAAACAAGAAGTAACAGATGGCTGCCCATCTATAAACAATTTAGAATCATTATGTTTCATGATTGGATTTTGTGGAAATCCTACCATTGATGTTTTTAGGAATTCCTGATTACGCAGTAAATTTTGCCATAATCACTCACCAAGAATGACTCCAAGGTCATTGGCACAGTAGACACATAATTATTGGTTACACTCACTTTTAATCAAATTTGACAGGTTCTGAGTATGCCATATGGCACAAAAGTGTAACAGTAATGCAACAGGAAAACTATCATTTGTAAAATGGAAAAGGCTATTTAAAAAGGCTTCCTTTTTGATTTTCTTCTTTTTTTTTTTTTTGGTCAGGGGCGAGCACAGGGGAGAGAAGAGAATGCTAATGATAGGACTACTTCCCCCCCGAAAAAAAAAATTTAGATAAAAGTATCCTTGAAACTTTCCTTTTTTAAATGCACAGAATACAACACAAGAAAATCCAGAAGGAAATAGACAAGCAGGCACCTTTGAAACTAACAAGTTGAATTGACTCTGTACCTTAAAGGCTAGACAGAAGAAATACATGTTTTCACATTGGTGGGTACACATATGTATGTATGTATAAACATACACACATCTCTCCATATTCTTTTTCTGTTCTACTTTATAGACGAAAGTAACAAGAACTACTACTACTAACATTTATTATCTCATTTTATCCTCATAACAATTCTGGGAGGTGGGTGCGACTATTATCCTTATTTTATAGATGAGAAAACTGATGTTAAATAACTTGCCAAGTGTCATACAGCTAATAAGTGTATGAGCAGTATTTGAATGCAGGTCTTTCTGAGTCCATTAAATGGCACTCTATCCACTATATCACCTAGGTGCACTTTTTTGAATTGGTTAAATTAGGAATGAAAAAGAATTTAAAGACTACCTTTAATTAAAGGGCTTTTCTTCTAGGCATCATCAGATCACAGATTTAAATCTAGAAGGAACTATAGGTCATGTATTCCAAATCCTTTTGCTTTATGGATTAGGAAACTGAGGATTAGAGAGGTTGAGTAACTTGCCAAAGGTCACACAGATTTTAAGTAGAAGGGTCCCTTTAGGAACAAATTTTTTATTAGCTACTATAAAATGTGCTGTTAATACTAGAAATGAATTTTAGTATCAAAAAGCAGAGACTATAACTATTTATGTTACCAATAAACCAAAACATATCCACTGAATAGCAAAAAACAAGGACATTCAATTTAAACTTACTACATCACAGCTGTCCTACTCAGTCTAAAAACGCACCCTTCACTACAGTGGTTCTTAGATCCATGGAAAGACTAAGGAGTTATTTTAATGACTCATAAATCATAAAGCAAGTATGAGGTAGCTAGATGGGACAGTGGATGAAGCACTAGGTCTGAAAGATTCATCTTTGTGAGTTCAAATCCTGCCTCAAACACTAGCTATGTGACCATAGGCAAATTATTTAATCCTGTTTGCCTCAGTTTATTCAACTGTAAAATGAGCTGGAGAAGGAAATGGCAAGCTGCTCCAATAACTTTGCCAAGAAAACCCCAAATAGGGTCAAAAAGAACTGGACACTGAAAAAAATATCAGACTTAACAATAACAAAGCAAAAAACCTTTACAAGTGGATAAAATATTATGTTTTATAATATATTGCTATTTTTTAAATTTTATTTTTATTCAGAATTTAACCAATACCAAAAAGTTTTTCCATATTTACTGCAGATGAGAAAAAGAGTCTATGGTGGAAAAAACCTCCATTACATACAATATGACTATTTTTGAAACACAACATATATTCAACATGTTATTTTCAAAACTCTGATCATTTTCCCCTCTTAACTTCCTTTAGTTCTCTTCTGTGATTGAAAAAAATACTTCAGATAACCCTCTTTTTTTCTTTTTCTATTTTGCAACTCTATCTTTGGCCTCACCATCCCTCAACCAAATCCTATCCCTTAAATATAAAAACACAATCATTGTAACAAATTAAGCATAATCAATGTATTACTGTTGCAAATGAAGTAGATCTTATTTTGAATACTAAAATATGAATTCATTTAAAATATTACTAACTTCAAATTGTGCCATTGCATAATTTTTCTTAACCAAAAATTAACCATACTACAGCTACTATATGAATCATGTGATAGTTCCATTAATTTTTTTTTCAAATCTAAAAATGAATGAGAATCATTAGTCTATTGTATAAACTGAAACCTAGTCAAGAATTACCTGCCATCAAATTTAATTTGTTATAATCATATCCTCTTGCAATATGCATTTTATTACAAGTAATAAGATTATTTCTCATATAAAAAAGTGAAAGAATTTAAAACTATCTTGCTGAAATTTAACAAAATTAAATTTTTATCATGGTCTTTAGTCCAACATACATACTATACTGTTAAAATAATTTTGAAACTCTCCTTAAAGCTTTTCTTATTAATACATGAAACAAAAAATGTTCTTTTAAAGGATACATAAAATTTGACCATTTCTAGCTGCTTCTTCAATCAGAAATTATCCATTATATACCTATGCCATTCAAATATATATTTTATTTACTGCAGTATTTGAAAATATCACTGAAGTGACAAAGTTTTCTAAAAATTTTTCTGTGCTATGAAAACTGAATTAAATAGGCCAGTCTATAGGTTCAAAATAAAATGTTCTACGATAATAATTTTTTTTAGTATGAATTAGATTGAGGACACTCTCATAAGGCATTAGTAATAATAAATGCTCTAAAATAAAAAGATGATATAAAACAAATAATTAAGAAAATGTTTTAAAATTCACAATTTTATTTCCTTAATATTTACTGACTTCTAAGAAAAAATTTAAGAAAATATTTAAGAAAATTTTTAAAAATTCACAATTTTATTTCCTTAATATTTACTGACTTTCTTATTACTATATGTGAATTAACATATACAAGGTTAAAGACTCAGAAACCGCCAAGATTAATATATAAAAATTAGCTTGCTCATGACAAAAACTAATCTACTTTGGTGGTACTGGGGATACGTTAACTCTCAAGTTACAAACTGTAAATTCAGACTCTCATAACACAAGAGGCAAAAGAACAAATCCTTATCACCCATCTTTTAATTGAAATGTGTTAAGAATGAATATAAAGGCATTTCTTTCTTTCTGCCAAGTACCAAAGTAAGAGGTTTGGGAATCAAGCATCATATAGCTGTTTATTCAAGTTAGAATATAAATAATTCTAGTTGATTTAATTCAGTAGATATTAAAAAGGGATTTTATGGTTTTTTTTCCAGGATTTATATGCTTCTCTCCCTGATCTAGCTAGGCCTGGGTCTGCTTCCTTCAACTCAGGGTATTCTTGAAGCAGTTTCCAAACCAATCAGCTAGTTTGAGGCTAAAATTCCCTAACCTCCACATTGCCAGGCAGGAAGTATTACCTGGTAAAAAAAAAGTAGTGAAGAGTGTTTTGTTTTGTTTTGTTTTGCTTTTTGGAGGGCAATTGGGGGTAAGTAATTTGCCCAAGGTCATATGGCTAGGTTTTTGTTTCTGTGGGTTAAGTGTCTGAGGCCAGATCTGAACTCAGGTCCTTCTGACACCAGGGCCAGTGCTCTATTCACTGCACCACCTAGCTGCCCCGAAGAGTGTTTTTTAATCACCTGTTTAACCAATTATCTATTTTACTGTTTCCTTCAGTTAGTGTAGATGACAGTTGACCTAGTCACTTTCCAGAAAAACGTTATTATTTATCCTGATTTCTTCCATACCCACAAAGCAAAAAAAGTTAGCTTCTATTTAGTAATTAGATGCACCACTTATCTGGGAAATCTCTGGAAATCAAAACTACAAAAACAAGAAGGAAAAACAGCTACCACAATTTTTCTCAAAAATGACACCCTCAGGCCAGAATCTAGTGACCCGTTATTGTGCAGAAATTTAATAGCTTATTTAGCAAGTTTGATTAGCTGGTTTCCTGAGGCAACTTTCTATTTTTTCCCAAGTTACATACTACATGTGTATTGCTGGAGTAAATAACTGTTGGTAGAATAAATAAAAATATATAATAGATTAAGGAGAAATAAGGAGGCAGAAAATATCAACCATAAAAATTGTAGCAATCTAAAGTTATTTGTCGTGGAGGGACAAGGGGCCTTAAACACCTCAATTGTCCCTGAGAACATTACAATATGCTATTAAAAACGAGGGCTCTAAGTCAACTAAAAAAGGTGAAAAATACATTTAATATTATCATACTGTTTTTTTTAAAAAAATATATGTATAGAAAAAAAGAGTCATTTAAAAATGGTTAAAATTCTTTTTAGTGCTTCAAAGGAAAACCTGGAAAATTCTCTTATGTGGAGCCCCTCATTCACCAATGATACCAGATAAATGAGGATAATGGGTCTAAGTTATAAGAACCATCATATATCTGAAGAAACAAACTTTAGGAAAATAGAAAGTTACTTAGAGGGGCGGCTAGATGGCCCAGTGAAGAGCATCAGCCTTGGGAGTCAGGAGGACCGGAGTTCAAATTTGGCCTTAGACACTTAACATAAAACTAGCCATGTGACCTTGGGCAAGTCACTTAACCCCAACTGCCCTGCCTTCCCCCCTCCAAAAAGGGAAAAAAAAAGTTACTTAGAGAAATAATTGTGATAAGGAAAATCAAAATGAGGAAAAACTAATGTTCCAACTTTTATTTTTTTAAGACCATATCTTCTATTGAGACTTTTGGACACTAGCCATTACCTTTATATTCACTCATTAGTCTAATTTTCTATTTCAACTTTTTTTTTCTTCTTTTTGGAGGGCAACTGGGGTTAAGTAACTTGCCCAAGGTCACACGGCTAGGTTTTTTGTTTGTGTGGGTTAAGTGTCTGAGGCCGAATCCAAACTCAGGTCCTTCTGACTCCAGGGCCAACGCTCTACTCACTACGCCACCTAGCCACCCCTCTATTTCAACTTTTAATGGAAGTCTCCCTAAAACTTTTATAAAAAGACTTCAGGATCAGAATGCAATAAGCTCCCTGAAGGCATAAGATGTGTCTT